>OZ024728.1:31984022-32566522 GCA_964016875.1 Fallopia convolvulus | reverse complement strand
AGAGAGAGAGGAAAGCGAGGGATTGAGACGGCAGAGAACGAAGGAGAACGCGCATTCTCCTTCTTATTCAGGGTTAGCGACCATATGGTCGCTGAATATAGCGACCATATGGTTGCTAAATGTAAGTAATTCAGAAGTGAGGCCATGCCCACTAATTAGTGACCATATGGTCACTAGGTATGGTTAGCGACCATATGGTCGCAAATCCAAATATTTCGCGTAAGAGCTAAAATTTCAGATTCCCCCCAAGTGTTTCATATGTCGCGCCATAAATTTCGTTTTGGCGACCATATGGTCGCTAAAAACGAAATAAAATCGAACTACACGCTAAAAATTCCAATTTTGAGCTAAAATTTTAAAGGTAGCGACCATATTGTCGCTAAAATTTTAAAGGTTGCGACCATATGGTCGCTATATTGCTATAGTGGAGACATTATATTTAAACAAACACTTTCTACCAACAATATTTGGTTCGAGGACTCAAATGGGAGAAAACGAACGGGTTCAAATGGGACAACAACTACAATCCGTCTCAGTAAATCGGAATAGTAAATGATAATAATGTTATCAGAAAAATTAACTTATGTGACAAAAAACGCACAATAGTTTCAAACCTAAACCCAGTTATAAACAACTTCATTGATTCCAAACGAAACCAAGTTACAAACAACTTCATTGGTTCCAAACAAAACCAAGTTACAAACACTTGCTTCCTAAGTACATTAAACGAAGTGACAAACAACTAAATCAAACAACACAAAGTGAAGCTTTTAAGTGGAAACATAAACAAACAACTATAATTGATGGACTCTCATGTTGTACGTGGAGTAGCAACTGCCCGGATCTCAGCACCTTCGAGCACGCGAAGCTGCATAACCGTTTCCCTAGCCGCAATGCGATTAGTGATGTCGTCGCCGTTCAAGAAAAAACGGCAATATCCTGGTGGTGCTCCCCCGGGAGATAGTGTCCAATCAGCGATGACTACTCTTAATTGGAGATTTGATGTGGTGCTCCATTCGGTTCTTGTCTCCCTATCCCCACACACACAATGGAGAAGTTGATGACTTCAGGAGCGGAGGCGGTCGTTCGCCTAGTACACGCTCTCCTTTGAGCCATTTGAGGAAGGAAGTTTAGGTGGGATTTGATGTTGGAATTTGAAGTGAAGATGGAGCTTTCACTGGGAAGGTATGTTGGAATTGGAGATGGTGATCTCCTTTTATGGTTGGAAAGGATGAATCAGAATAGTAAATGTGCATGCATGACTCTTGTCACATGGTAATAGTGTTATTAGAAAAGTAAATGTTAATAGTGTTATCAGAAAGTAAATGGCAATACAATAGTGTTATCAGAAAAGTGAATGGCAATACAATAATAGTATTCTGATTACATGTCTTCCTCATCTGTATCCGTCTCACTCTCAAACTCACCCTTAGACGTTTCAGTAGACGCCTCTTCTTGATCCTCAACGACATGATCCTCTCCGACATGATCCTCTCCGTTTGGGTCGTTTAGCGGACCAAGTGGATAATTATCTTGTGTGTCGTCGATAACTCGTGGAAGGGAAGAATCATGTTGAAATGCCTCCTCAACAGCAACGCCCCTGGAACCACTCTCATGGGGGTCTATGCACGTACCTTCATCGGGCCACACACGTGACTTCACTTTACATACCGCTCTCCACTCAGCATCTGCACGCCTCATCTTTGGGTAATCGAGGAAATAAACTTGAGTAGCTTGATGTGCTAATATGTAACGATCTTTTGTTCTCAACATTTTATGTCGATGAACATCGACAAGATTTAGGTGAGGGTGAATGCATGTTCCTCCACGACTTCTAGTGTCAAACCACGAACAATTAAAGACAATAGGGCGCTTTACGGTTGGAGATATATGATTCAGCTCAATGATTTCCTCTAGAACATGTACACCATAGAAGTCCTCCTCGTCGGTGCCAAAGCTTTGTCCTAAAACACAAACTCCACTACCGTCAGTGGCCCTGGTTGATGCGTGTGCCCTCGTGTGGAATCGGTAACCATTCACAAAATAACCAGGATATGTCCTCACTTTTTTAGAGGGTCCACGAGCAAGTGTTGTAATATTAGGATCTGTAACTGTCGGACTGTCGGCCTGCAATTTTAAATCAACATATATATACTATTTGGGAATCAACATATATATGTAGAATTTGAAATTAAATTGAAATTAATATAAGAAATCCTTACATGGGAGTAGAACCAGAGGTGAAAGTGTCTTTCCAAAATGTTTTGCTCTTCAGCATCGGTTATTGTTGGATTTGACAACCGCACGAAGTTTGTCAAATAGTACCTACGACAGAGTAATTGAATGAAATGCATACTTTATGTATATCGAACCCCTACTTTATTCAAATCAACATGTATATAATATTAATTAGTTGAGATTATAGAAACGTACTCAATATAGGGTTCCACTTCGACGCAGTTCATGAGAATGTAAGTTTGGATCACATGGAATTCATCATATGTGAGGACACGACCAGTTGATCTGCTACCCAAGGTTCGACCAGTTGTTGTGAAAATAGACAAATCGCCCGGATCAACCCTGTCATGTATTAGAATATATGGGCAGAAAGTGTAATTAGGAGAATTATAGGGTTTCTTGTGTAATATTCTTGTAAGGCTTTATAAGCCAATTTAGTATTCAGTTGTACGGGTCCAGAATTATGGGGTTTCTTGTGTAATTAGGAGAAAGGGTTTCTTTTGCTCTAATCTTTCCCCAATCTCTCTCTAATCTCTTTCTTTTCTATCAAATTGTTGTTATAGTCCTTTGGGACATGACATTACAGTCCTTTGGGACATGACAAGTTGGTATGACAGAAGCACATTTGGAAAAGCACATCAAAAGAGAAGAAAAGCACATCAGAAGAGAAGAAAAGGAACTGATGGCTCCATTGCGTAAATCTGGAAGAAATTCACATTCATTATATTCAATTCAAGTATGCAGCTTCATTCATTCAAGTACTGATGGCTACATTCATTCAAATATGCACCTTCATTATTCCAATGATTGTTCAGCTTTGCTATGGTTTGTCTTTTGCTGGATTAATTTTTTTCACATGAATGAATCTTGGGGACAAGATTCTTTAAAGGGGGGAGTAATGTCATGTATTAGAATATATGGGCAGAAAGTGTAATTAGGAGAATTATATGGTGTCTTGTGTAATATTCTTGTAAGGCTTTATAAGCCAATTTGGTTTTCAGTTGTACGGGTTCAGAAAATAAATAATGAACTCTTCTCCCCTGTATTCTCCTTCTCTGATTCTTCTTCCTTTGCTCTAATCTTTCCCCAATCTCCCTCTAATCTCTATCTTTTCTATCAAATTGTTGTTATAGTCCTTTGGGACATGACATTATAGTCCTTTGGGACATGACAAACCCCAACTGGAAGTGTGCAACTAACGTTGCGGGCGATATCCATATGGGTACTCGTGACATGTGAGCTAAAATAATACGAGTAGAATGTGGACGTCTCCTTAACGAGATAGGCACTACAAATTGACCCCTCAACGTGGGCTTTGTTGACAACTGAGGCCTTCAGCCTTTTTAAGAGCCTACATGATATACATTGAAAACCATTAATATTTCTTATACAAGTTAATTATATAAATCCATAATTGAACAACTGCATATAATTGTACGTACCTTTCTTTGGGATACATCCATCTATAATTGATAGGGCCACAAAGTGAAGCTTCTCGTGGCAGATGAATAGGCAAGTGCTCCATTAAATCAAATAACGCAGGGGAAGGATGCGCTCCAGCTTGCACAAAATTATTGGTATTTCCTTGTGCAATTGCATAACCACCTCATGCTTCAGCTCGTAACACGTTAGGTCCCTGAAGAACGCACTTAGCTGAGCAATGGGCTCCCAGACTTTGTCATCAAGAAATGGACGAAAAGCAGCAGGCATCAACCTTTGCATGAACACATGACAATCATGGCTCTTCATCCCAAAGAGTCTAAGCTTGTGTAAGTCAATGCAGCGGCTCAATTTGGACACGTAGCCATCCGGGAATTTTATGGATCTCAACCAATCTAGAAGCACTTTTTTTCATGACGATCTAGTGCATTGCAAGCCTTTGGGTACCTATTGTCCTCCTCATCGGGTTCTAACTTCGGACGCTTGCATAATTCCTTTATATCCTTTTTGGCCGACCACTTGTCTTTCGACTTCCCTGGAACATCCAGAATGGTGAAGAAAACATTATCAAAGACATTTTTTTCAATGTGCATGACATCTAAATATGTCTTACCAGCAGACAATCGAACCAGCACATTTTGTGTCCATGTGTTAGATAAAATGCATTGGTGTCCTCCATGCAATAAGGACACGCGTATTTCCCAGAAGTGCTCCAGCCTACACAAACATATATTTTGTATCACACATTAATTAAATTTCACAAATCATATATATGCATTATTATTATTATATATAATAGTTTCAAATTGATTAGCATATGTAAAATTAACAACATACCTGACAACATCGAATATGAGGGGAAGTCACTAATAGTCCATATTACAGTTGCACGCAACAAAAAATTCTGCTTCCTCCCAGAATCGTATGTGCACACCCCATTAAGCCACAGATCCTTTATCTCGGCTATCAACGGATGCAAGTAGACATCAAACTTCTGCTTCGGGCTCTTCGGTCCAGGTACAATAACCGTAAAAAACATAACCTCTTCTCGCATACACATCGACGACGGAAGGTTGTAGGGTGTTAAAATCATAGGCCAACATGAGTACTGGCGCCCGAACGCCCCGAACGGATTTCGTGCACAAGCCTAGTCTCACATTTCGTGTTTCTGATGCAAAATCTGGCCACACGGCATTGAAGTGCCTCCATGCCTCTGCATCTGAAGGATGTCTTATTACCCCATCTTGTACGTGCTTTGCATGCCATCTCATGTGTTCGGCAGTCACCACAGATGCGTACAGCCTCTGCAACCGTGGAGTTATTGGCAAGTAAAACATACGAGAATAGGGAATGAGCTTTGTCTTTCCTTGCTTCCATCTAGGATAGTCACATATCTTGCATGCCACGTATTCTGCATCTACACCCCAATATATCATGCAAGAGTTTGGACAACAATCAATCATCTCGTAAGGAAGACCGAGACCCTCAACCAGTTTTTTCGTGTCGTAAAACATGGCTGGTAATGTCGTCTCCGGGTGAGAAAATCGTCCGCAAAAATCCGAGACCATGTCATATCCGCGCTCCGTCATCCTTAGCTTAGACTTTAGGCTCAGTAGCTCAGTCGCAGCCTCCAATTGCGTCATATCACATCCAGGCCACAAAGGCCTATTTGCGGCCGACAACATGTCGTACATACGATGTGCATCGGGATTGGGCGCTTCATTATAATATTGCTCCCCTTGCTCATGCCTTATATCCGCATTCTGCACGAGATCCTCAACAGTGTAATCACTTCGGGCAAAATTAAAACCATCATACACCATCTGTTCCATTCGATTATCATTCCCACCATTTAATGGTGGTGCTGAATCAAAACTGCTATAGCCTTCATGTTGTCTAGACTCAGCCAACAATGCAGCGAACCTTTCATCTGTCTCCCCGTGCGAAACCCAATGGTAATAGTTCGGAATAAAACCTTCCTTAACAAGGTGATAATGCACACCATGTACAGATTTCAATTTCTTATTCTTGCACCTCCGACACGGACACCTTAATTCAGATGGGTTATAGGATGGCATAGATTTGCAGATTTCGAGAAATTGCTCTACGCCAGCTAAAAACTCGTTGTTCAAAAAACCATCTATATTACGCACATACATCCACTCACGCATTTTTTCCTTCCTGCGTTTCAATATAAGAGTACAATTAAATTAATTCAAGTGCATATTATCTTGAATTCTACGACCATATGGTCTCTAATTAGCGACCATATGGTCGCTGATATGTATTTCGCGACCATATGGTCGCCAAATTCAGCATATCAGAACAGACATTTACAACATAACCAATTGATATATGTTATATGTGGTTAAATTCTGTAACACAATATCTTATAAATATATAAACGAAAGCTTTCTACCGATAATATTAGTCTAAAACAATATAATGACGGAATGAAATATTAGGAATAAGATTTAAATACATACCTTTAGTGAGGTTGTCGGTAAAAATTGATGGAATTTCTTCCCAAAATCAATTCAGAGTTGTGGTTAATTGTTTCTTTCTTTTGTGAATATTTTGGAAGAGAGCGGAATGAGAGTGAAGTTGTGTTGAAGCGGAATGAGAGTGTAGTTTTTTCAACCTAGGTATATATGCTGAAATGGCGGCAAATTTACCAATTACTGTTTTTAGCGACCAAGTGGTCGCAAAAAACGCGGGATATTACCCGCCAAAATTGATGTGGCGCGCCAAAACATCTGATCCAAGTCAGCGACCAACTGGTCGCTATATGTTGCGACCACGTGGTCGCTAGCGCTTTGGAGACCATATAGTCATGGATATGGGTTCCAAATGCAGCGACCATATGTTCGCTACATTCAGCGACCATATGGTCGCTACATGCTGGCGAGAAATTTCCCCGCGCACTTATTGCGACTATAAAGGCCCAGCGACCACGTGGACGCCTGATGTCCGCTTTTTAGGTAGGTTTTTAGTGTCTATATAGATTAGATTTAGTTGGTTTTAGTACTAGAGTTTTATGTTTTTGAGTCTTTTTGTTTTAGTTTTCGTATTTCCTTGAGATTCGGAAGCTACGCATTTTTTGTATCTTTTTGTAGGAGTTTTGGAGCTTGGAAGAAGAGTTTGGAGCATTGCAAGAGAAGATGAAGATTAAGTGCTCAAGTAAAGTTATTGAAGATCAAGTTTTATTTTGGAAAGAGATAGAGAAATTCGTTACAAGAACATAGGAAAAAGAATCGAGTCAAACGGAGTTGTAACGAATCTTCTACGCAAGTTTTACTCAAGGTTGTTCGAACAAGCCCTCAGGAACGACCCTATGAGGGTCGTGTGCTAGACCCATGGAGATTACCAAGCCTCAGGACCGACCCCTTGGGAGGTCGTGCATGACGCCGACTCTCCCTTATTCCGAGATCTTTTATGGATATATTCTATCTTTTATTTTAGGAAGTAGTTTTATCTTGTTTCCTAGTTTAATTAGGGCTCCTTTTCCTCTATAAAAAGGGGGGCTCTCTCTAGTTTTTAGAATTGGTTCTTTGGGGGGAGATTAAGAGGAAGACTTGGAGGACAAGTTGGAGAAATTTGTAAGACATCTTTGTTTTTATTTGAATTTTCGGTTTGTTTCTATGATCATGTCTTCTTCTTTCTTTTCTATGAGTGAGTAGTTTTCTTAGATTCTAGGGTTGGGTGAAAACCCAACACAATCATGCATGTCTAAACTTGAATTCATGACTTGAATGCTTGAAGATCATATCTATCTATCTTGTGCTTAAATCCTTTGCGAAAGTTGAGGCATGTCTTGCAATTAACCTAAAAGCGAAAGTGTAAAGTTGATTGCTTTGACTAATTCTAATAGGATTATTTGCGACAGTTGATATTCCTAGGTTGAAAGATAGATAGAAAGTTGTTTAATTTGCGACAGTTGATTAAATAACTTGAATTTTTTGCGACAGTTGACTTTTCTGTGATCTAGATTGCATGATAGTTGTGAATTCTCGTTAAAAGCATGTGTGATTGTTGTTGTGGTAGCCCTAGCCCTAGGATTTGCCTTTTATATTTGATTTAAAACTTGTGATTTTGCTTCGATCTCGACCCCCAAAGTCGTGCTCAAATCCTTGCTTTGTTTGTGTTTTCTTGCTTTTCTTAGTTTATCAACTAATCTTTGGCCCTACTTTCATTCCCGTGGACGAACCTGACTCCGCTATACTCAGTGATGTCTCTCTATTTGGTGGTGTTTTCATATGTGATTTCCTTTGTAAATATGTTTCTTTTTCCCCTTTTCTTGTGTGTTTTGTTCCTTTTTAGCCTAGTTCCCGTATTTCTATGAGATTCGGAGACTATGCACATTTTATGTGTTTTGTAGGTAATTTGGCATGAATCGAGGATCGATTTGAAGGAGGGTCGAGACATGGAGCAAAGGCCCGAGCTAAAGAGGGAAAGAGAGAAGCAAGCCATGAAGAAGAACAAGAGAAGCCAACAAAGAAGAAGGTGGAACGAGGTCAGGACCGAGTTGCAACCACGTCGGGCCCGACTTTGAAGTCTCCAACCTCGGACCGAGATGCACAGTAACTCGGGCCCGAGGTCCTCCGTGTCGGTCCAAGTCGGTCACCGAACTACTTGGGCTCCAAGGCACGAATTTGTGGACTTCCACTTTTGCCCCTCATCTAATCCATAAAAGGCCCTCTTGTCTTCTATCAAAGGGGGTTCCAAAGGTTGGTTCCAAAAGGGGGGTTCCAAAGGTTGGTTCCAAAAGGGGGTTCCAAAGGTTGGTTCCAAAAGAGGGTTCCAAAGGTTGGTTCCAAAAGTGGGTTCCAAAGGAGCCAAGAGGATTCTTGGAGAGCAAGGAGGAAGGAGAGGAGAAGGAGAAGAGAGAGAATCGGCCAAGGGAGAGGAAGATTGAGAGGTTTGGTTGATAGATTAGCTTTGCTTTGTTTAGATCTTGTGGATTTGGAAACCCTTGATTGGAATTTGTGGATTGCTTTTGATTTGAATGAAACTTTGCTTTGTTTTGAGATTGATGATGTTGATTGCTTTCCCTTTTGATTTTTTTGCTTTCTTTGTTTGCCACATGGAGTAGATCTCCTTGATCTTGGGTTATGGGGGAAAACCCTAGCTAGGTTTGGGCTAGAAACCCCAATTCCATAGCCTTGAGTGCTTGATCTAAGGAACCCACTCTACATAGAGCTACAATTCCTTGCGAAAGTTGGGAATCAAGGCTTGTGATTGGCAAAGTAGCGAAACTGAACATGTGTCCATCTCAAGACCTTGCTTCGAAGGGGATTTCCCCAATGATCGATGTGTAGAAGTGGTTGGAACGAGGGCGAAAGCACTCGATCCTAGTCCGATCATCACTCATTGCTTGAATTGGGGTGGATAAGCCTTAATCTACTAGAGAAGGAACCCAAAAGCCCAAGATCTACTTTTAATCTTTGAAGTTCGACAAACCCAGCTACCTCGGGCCCGACTTACACAGTGTCGGTCCCGACTTCCTCTTGTCGCCAACCTCGGGCCCGACGTGACCTCAGTGTCGGTCCCGACTGTTCTCTTTGTTTTCCTTCGTTTTATGCTCTCCTTTCCAGCTTTCTAGTGTCTAGGCACATCAATCGAGTAGACTTCCCGAGTGTTCGACACCCACCACGTGCTACAACGGGGTCGGGTTATAAATTGTATCTCTTGACCCTCGCATCCGAGAGGCGATCACTCAGCGGGGTCTTGAATATAAATTTATTTGTTCAAGAAACCCTTCAACAAATTGGCGTCGTTGTCGGGGAGTGAACAATAGTGCCTAGTTTAGTTGATATTTGGGTTTGGGACTAGCCCTTACCCTTTTGTTTTTATTTAATTTTGTTTTCTTTGTTTTTGTTCGCAGTATATGCCATCTCGTTCTTCCCGGAGAACTCTTGAGATTCTATTACAGCGAACCTGAGAGGTCCTTCCATAGATGTTTGAGAGAACAACGAGCAATGGGCGACACTGAGACTCTTACTCAACAAATGGAGGAACTCCGCACTCAGATGCAGCGCTTGTAAGCGGACTGAGATACTCAGGCCGCCAATGCACAACGATTCCAGGAGCAACTGAACGCTATCCCAAGGAATGCCAAGCAATACATGCACCCAGAACTGAGGGTGCCCGAATCGACGATAGTGCTCCCGGAGATCGACCGCACTTTTGAGATTAAATCTCACTTCATATCCTTAATAAAGCGTTCTCAATTTGAGGGGAAACCCACTGAATGCCCAATGGAGCATATTAAGAACTTCACTGATTTATGTGACACTATTGCTGCTGACCGTGTCTCATTTGAATATGTTCTCTTGAAGGCATTTAAGTGGTCTCTTGCAGGAAAAGCTTTGAGTTGGTTGGAGAGTTTGCCACCAAGGTCAATTACAACGTGGAAGGCTTTGCATGATTTATTCATGACCAAGTTCTTTCCACCGGCAAAAACAACGGAGCTTAGGAAGCGCATCACCTCCTACCATCAACTTCCAAACGAGTCGCTTGTGGAGACATGGGAACGATTTCAAGAGCTTCTACGCCAATGCCCTACTCATGGGCAACCTCCCTATGTTCTCCAAGAGATCTTCTTTCAAGGCATTAATGCGGCTACCAAGGATCGCATTAACCTTCACACTGATTGTGGGTTCATTGAGATGACTCCAGATGAGGCATGGGCGCTATTGAACAAGCTAACCAACTATGATGCCATGTATGGAACCCAACAATCTAAGCCCACAGAGAGGAGGTTGTATGAACCACAATCCGAGGTGGTTGATCGGGATGTGAAAGTCCAATTCATGCTAGATGAAATCAATCGTCTGAAAAAGCAAGTAAGTTACTTTAATTCTTCTTCATCTTGTCAAGAATGCGGGTCTTCCGCCCATACTACTTCCAATTGCACTAACTTGCAGCAAGTGAGAGCCGCTAAGGCCTATGAGGCCAACTACATGAGAGGTTCCTATAGGAACCAAAACAATTATGCAGGGAGGAACAATGCTCAACCATTTTGGGGAAATTCCAATTATGACCAATTCAAGCAACCCCAAAAAGAGCAACGTCCCCCTCCCTACTGTCCTTCGGGTTATCAAGAGCCACCATCATGGGTGCAAGGGCTGCAAGAAGGAATCAATGGCGTCCGAACCGAGATCAACGGAATCAAGAATGGGATCAACGAAGTCCGAGCTGAGGTCAATGGAGTACGAGTTGAGATCAATGAAGTCCGAGTCGAGATCAATGGCGTACGAGCCAAGCTTACTACGCAAATGAAAGGTGTTCATGCAAGGTTTGGTGAGTTTGACTCATGGAGGAAAAATGTCGATTCCCAACTTGGACAACTAGCTACTCAAATCCCAAGACCTTACGGACAACTCCCGGGCCGCCTTGAGGAGAATCCTAGAGGCCGAGCAAGTGATGGAGAAATCCGAGCCATGCAGTTAAGGAGTTGCAAGGCGTTGCCCGAGCCAAACAAGCAAAATGAGAAGGAACAAGCCTCAGGACCGACCCCCTTAGGGTCGTGCAAGACCCACTTAGGGTCGTGCAAGACCCCCTTAGGGTCGTGCAAGACCCCCTTAGGGTCGTGCAAGACCCCCTTAGGGTCGTGCAAGACCCCCTTAGGGTCGTGCAAGACCCCCTTAGGGTCGTGCAAGACCCCCTTAGGGTCGTGCACGACCCCCCCAAGGGTCGTTCCTGAGGAGGCTATTAACGAGGAAGAAGAGGTGATCGACCCTCCAAGGGTCGATCTCGACCACCCTTCGCCAGGTAAGTCTTCTAACCCTTCTCTTTCCATTCAATCTCCATCTAAGGTACTTCCTTTCCCTTCTAAGAAACCCAAGGACTTGACGGAAGGTAAGTTTAAGCGCTTTGTTAAGTTTCTTCAAGGCTTGAATCTTTCCATTCCTTTCGCTGAGGCTTTGAATGAAATGCCTGCTTATACTAAATTCTTGAAGGAGATTTTATCTAGGAAGCGATCAATCTCAGAGCTGCATAATGAGGTCCATTCCATAAAGCTCCCTGAAAAACTCGGTGATCCAGGTAAGTTTGCAATTTCAATTGGTATTGGAACTCACCGTTTTAAAGCTCTATGTGATCTAGGTGCCAGTGCTAGTTTATTACCATTCTCTATCTGGACCAAGGCTAACATGGGACCGCTGGAACCCATCAATATGAGGCTATACATGGCGGACGGATCCTGCGTAAAAGCAACTGGAGTCGTTGAGGATGTCCCTGTTAAGGTTGGCAAATTTTTTGTCCCAAACGACTTCATTGTTCTAGACATGCCTGAAGACCCTGTGGTACCAATAATTCTTGGAAGACCATTCTTAGCCACCGCAGGGGCACGAGTTGATGTTAGAAAGGGGCTCCTCACATTCGATATTGGGGAGGAGAGGGTCGAGTTCCGTTTCAATCCCGATGTGAATGAGACCACTGCTGTAAAGAGCGTTAACGAAGGGACTACCGACCCTCCAGGGATCGGTAACGACCTTTTCCTAAGATCCGAAATGAGCAAATTCAAAGAGGTCACACCCACTAAGAAGCATAACGACCCCCCATGGTGGGTCGGTACCGACCATTCTCTGAAAAATCACAACGTTGTGGGTGACAGACACGATACCGAGGCATTCCTTGATCCGGTGGGGTCAGTAACGACCCACATACCCTCGGTAACAACTCCACCTCAAAGTAACAAAGGACTTCCAAGCATACTTGTGGATGATAGAGAACCAAATATCTCTGAGAGAAGCTTTGAAGCTTTTCCATCTAAGTATGGGGTTTCCCATGATCCCGACATAGCTGGATGGAGGTCGCCTTGATGAGCTAAGATAAGTTATCAAGCTAATGACGTTAAACAAGCGCTTACGGGAGGCAACCCGCTCTTTAGTTAGTTTTATTATTTTTATTTTTATTTTATTTTATTTTGAGATTAGGTTCTTTTTCTAAACTTCCTTAGACTAGGATAGAATACTTTTGTTTGCAATAGAATTTTGTGGGATTTTTGCAGGGTCCTAAGTTTCAACCACTCCATCTTCACCATGATGAGCTCCATCTTCTCTCCAAGCTTCCAAGAGTTCTTTGTGAGTTTTCTTCTTCTTTTCTCTTTACTTTTTCATATCATTTTCATGCATGAGGACATTGCATGATTTAAGTATGGGGTAGGGGAAGAAGAAACCTCACATAATGTGTATAATTGAGTCTTTTGTTTGTTTGTTTGTTAGTTTGTTTTATTAAGAAAAAAAAGCTTTGAAAAAAATTGAAATTTTTTTTGAAAAATGTCGAAAAATCCAAAAATATTTGCTTCTTTGTTTTAGGATAGAAGAATGCTCCATCTTAGATGTCCTATGATGAGAATTAATTTTCATGCTTATCATATAATTCCTTTGGCATATTTGGATAGTATAGCCTAAGTCTTGAGAAATTGCTTTTAACTGTGAAAATTGACTTGTGATGAAATTGAGCATATGTGTCTTGAGTAGAAGTAGTTGCAATCCAACAAAATTTTTACCTAGTGAGGAATTTTGGCCTTATAGGGAGAACATTAAAAATCCCTCTTCTTTTCTTGTGTGATTTGCTCTCTTTATGCATCTATCTCTTGTTGTTGATATGGTTATCTATTTCTTGAAGCCGTTATGAGATCGTTCATGCATATTAATTATGATTAAGAACTTATTTTTCATAAGCCACTTTTTATCCTCTCTTTTACCTACCCTTACATTATCCTCTTTTTGAAGCCAAGTTGAGCCTTAATCCTTTTATTTTTTAGCTCCACAAAATTATTCTCTAGCCAAGATAAGCTTGACCCTATCCCGGGATTAGGACTTAGTATTGGTTGTATGATTTTGTTGAGTGAGATTGTTTGGTTCAAGTGTGGGGTAATTTTGGGTTGGGTAAAAAGTAAAAAAATCTTGCAGTTTGTCATGTAAAAGGAGTTTAGTTCCCTGGATGCACTTACAAAAGAGTTGAAAAAATAAAAGAAAGATATCGATATCGATCTCCCATGAAAAAAAATGATGAATATCATAAGGGAGGAAAAGAAAGAAAAAAAAGAAGAGTTTAAATGAATAAATGTGCATGAGCCAAATTTCCTTAGTGTTTATAAAGCAAGATAAGTTGGGATTTAAAAGGGTTGAAGAAATAAGTGAGTTTGAGCATAATGTCTGAGTGAGTTTGGTATAAGTTCTTTTATGAGAGTTTTGGCAATATGTGAGTTTTTAGGAGTCTTTGATTCCCGGATATTATTAGCACCACATGACCAAAATTTTCCAAGCCTTAATGTCTTTACCAAGCCCCATTACAACCCGACCGAATGAAGTCTTCTATGAAGATTTCATTGAGCCTAAGTTCTTATGATGATTGATGTGTTTTGACTTCTCTAGGTAGAGAGATTGGTGATATAAGTCTCAATGATAAAGTTGATGTTGCATAAAGATTGAGTTGAGAGTTGATATTAATAGCCTAAACACATGAGAGATGAGTGAAACACATTAATATCCCTTGTGAGGTTGGATTGTGATTGCCTATGCTTGAGACTCATACAGATGTGATGACGTTAAAATTGCTTGTCTACTTTTTCACTTGTGTTTAAAATGTTTTGACAAGGGCTATGCTTGAAGATTATGTTATTGGTCTTGATTTTGCATGATTATTGCTTGAGGACAAGCAAGTCTAAGTATGGGGTGTTTTGATGTCCGCTTTTTAGGTAGGTTTTTAGTGTCTAGATAGATTAGATTTAGTTGGTTTTAGTACTAGAGTTTTATGTTTTTGAGTCTTTTTGTTTTAGTTTTCGTATTTCCTTGAGATTCGGAAGCTACGCATTTTTTGTATCTTTTTGTAGGAGTTTTGGAGCTTGGAAGAAGAGTTTGGAGCATTGCAAGAGAAGATGAAGATTAAGTGCTCAAGTAAAGTTATTGAATATCAAGTTTGAGTTTGGAAAGAGATAGAGAAATTCGTTACAAGAACATAGGAAAAAGAATCGAGTCAAACGGAGTTGTAACGAATCTTCTACGCAAGTTTTACTCAAGGTTGTTCGAACAAGCCCTCAGGAACGACCCTATGAGGGTCGTGCACGACCCTATTGGGGTCGTGCTAGACCCATGGAGATTACCAAGCCTCAGGACCGACCCCTTGGGGGGTCGTGCATGACGCCGACTCTCCCTTATTCCGAGATCTTTTATGGATATATTCTATCTTTTATTTTAGGAAGTAGTTTTATCTTGTTTCCTAGTTTAATTAGGGCTCCTTTTCCTCTATAAAAAGGGGGGCTCTCTCTAGTTTTTAGAATTGGTTCTTTGGGGGGAGATTAAGAGGAAGACTTGGAGGACAAGTTGGAGAAATTTGTAAGACATCTTTGTTTTTATTTGAATTTTCGGTTTGTTTCTATGATCATGTCTTCTTCTTTCTTTTCTATGAGTGAGTAGTTTTCTTAGATTCTAGGGTTGGGTGAAAACCCAACACAATCATGCATGTCTAAACTTGAATTCATGACTTGAATGCTTGAAGATCATATCTATCTATCTTGTGCTTAAATCCTTTGCGAAAGTTAAGGCATGTCTTGCAATTAACCTAAAAGCAAAAGTGTAAAGTTGATTGCTTTGACTAATTCTAATAGGATTATTTGCGACAGTTGATATTCCTAGGTTGAAAGATAGATAGAAAGTTGTTTAATTTGCGACAGTTGATTAAATAACTTGAATTGTTTGCGTCAGTTGACTTTTCTATGATCTAGATTGCATGATAGTTGTGAATCCTCGTTAAAAGCATGTGTGATTGTTGTTGTGGTAGCCCTAGCCCTAGGATTTGCCTTTTATATTTGATTTAAAACTTGTGATTTTGCTTCGATCTCGAACCCCAAAGTCGTGCTCAAATCCTTGCTTTGTTTGTGTTTTCTTGCTTTTCTTAGTTTATCAACTAATCTTTGGCCCTACTCTCATTCCCGTGGACGAACCTGACTCCGCTATACTCAGCGGGGTCTTGAATATAAATTTATTTGTTCAAGAAACCCTTCAACAACGCCCTATGTAGCGACCACGTGGTCGCTAATTTGGTTTTATTTTTTTCCCCGTTTTGACGTCCAGATTTGCGACCATTGGCGTCCATATGGTCGCTAATTTTGTGGTCGCTAATTAGCGACCATATTTCGTGGTCGCTAAAATATGGTCGCTAAATCTGCAGAATGGTGTAGTGGGTGACTTCGAGAGTTTAATCTTGGGGTCACTGGCAGTAATATCCTTGTATAAAAAGGGGGTGTTACAATCGTTGTATGTGGTATTTTGTATCTGAATAGTCTTTATCCTTCTAGCCGATGCAAAGAAATCCAATACAAAAGCAAAGACGTTGATGGCAGCAAAAGCGATTCAATCTAGCTTATTTAGGAGGATGGTTTGCGATGAAGACCAATGGGCCTAATGGGCTATATGATATTAAGGCCCAATGTTGCATATCGAAAAGCTCATCACATGCCTAGAAATTTACATTGGTGAGGCTTGTTTTAGGCAGTTGTGACTGAATCTTGTGAGTATAATTGGCCGAAATGGTGTCCTTTATGAAACAACCTTTTCACACCACAATTGATAGTTGTAACAAATCAAATTGAATTAAACAAAATTCAGCAAGCAACCTCCTTAAGGTCTACCATCTTAATTCTCTTGTTTGTTTCAAAGCTAATTTTCAATACTGTCTTATTCATGAACTCTAAAGACAACAAAGGTTGGGGAAGGAAAGTAGATCTCTCTTACATATCAAGGGTAATATTAAAAACTATGCGATTAATTATTCCTTCAACTCTATAATATGATGATCAAAGTAAGGATTACCAGCTTCTTCAACTTTTCAAATCCTATCATAAACCTTCAAAGCATATCCCAATTTAAATGAGCACCGACACAATATTTTCCCAAAAAACAATGTACAAGCAATGCAGTAGAGTATTGAAACAATTTTTTTCAGAAGAGTAAGTATTGTGATTAAACATCCTGCCAATAATATTTCCGTGAGAACACTTTCAACTGAAATTCTACACTTGGCTTCACAGTGATTTTAAGAGAATTTGCACAATAAGAATAACCCCCTTTGTCAATTGAGAAATCTCTACATTCTGTCCTATGACTTCACATTCATTTTGATCAAACGAATATTTACAACATTGAACCAACAATCAACCTATCTTGTGCAGGCCCTGACCTATCATATCAAACTTTCACCTCTTGCATAACCACTACAATCTACAATCCATGGTAAGTAATCTATTCTTGTTTTACTTAGTGCAGACTTATGTGCCCAATTTATCTAGCCAACTACAACACCTTCAAATGAGATATACTGAATTGGAGGAGGAGAATAAGAAGCTAGGCTCAAAAACCAAAAAAACCCAAAAAGCATGCCTAACAATCATAAAGTAGACAGATTACTGTAAAATAAGAAAACCAATTGATATAACAAATATGACAATCATCTATTAGGTATGTCCTTTTCCTCAAGCAACAAACAATGTAAATCTTTCATCATTTACCTTGATGAGTTACTAAATGGTAAAAAAAATAGCAGCCTACCATGATGACTTAGTAAATGGTAAAAAAGGAAGAAAAAAATAGCAACTTACTTCAAGAGCAACTGGATATTTGGGTGAGCTAGACATGTTTAATATCTGAAGATCAGAAAACAAAACTCAATCAGAACAAGAACACCCAAATGATAATTTTAATGAAACCCATCCCAAAACAAAGTAAAATTCGAAAGACTAAATTGAAAATAAAAGGTAGCCGTTGTAGAACCAGGAAAGGTGTGATCTACAACGGAATGAAAGAAAAGCAACTATTCAAAAAATAAGGAGAAAGACAAACGAAGTGCAAAAAAATATCGTTGCAACCAACCTACATGTTATTGGCTGCAGCGTGTTTAAGTAACTAATGGAATATAGAGCAATAATCATAAGTGGTCCATAGTGATTCCTAATCACCAACTGCTGCTCCACTATTTCTTTGTACACAATAATGTGATTCCTTTTTTTTTAAGAGTGTTAAGCTAATTTAGACAAACATATATAAATCAAGTAATTGTTTATAGAAAATGTATCCTATAGAGAAGATAATGTCTAGAGGCCCAGGATAGCCTTGAATGTGATGTCACAAAGGAAATATATTTTAAAAGAGAAGAGGTTGAAATGTACGTGGATTTGTAACAAAACCAACATAACACATTAGATGATACGCCTATAAAAAAATAAGCACAAGAACTACATGTAATAAAGCAAGAGAGAAGACATTACTAAATTTAACAGATGAAAACTATTCAGCAGATTACAATCCATTGCATAACACCCTCCAAAACACCAGCAACAAAGATAACATACACACTAAGCACCATAGAATTTGAGGACCATAATGGTCATCATCACCCACATAAATATAAGTATGAAAAAGTAAGCAACACTTTGCAAAGTAAACAAAAATCCGACATGAATTCAAAATCCAAGCCCATAGCTTGAATATAATTATTCAACAAAGTGGTAACAAAATGACCTAATCTTCATTATAAATGCAAAGAAAAATTAATTACAACTGAATAAAAAACAAATTAAAACTTACCTTAGGAGCTATGCATGTGTGGAAGCACTCAGAGTTTCTGTGAACTTCAATTCCCAAAAAATAGTGTAAGTTTCCAAGATGCTTAAGAGAGAAAACAGAACCAAGGAAGCTTACAAACTCGTTGACAAACTTGGCGTTGGATCCTGTAATGATCAAATCATCGACATAGACAAGAACATAGACAACGGCCTAACCATGCTTTTTGATGAAGAGCGATGTATCGGATCGACAAGGGGAGAAGCCATGTTGAAGAAGAGCATTTTGAAGCTTATGAAACCATGCCCTAGGAGCCTGCTTTAGGCCGTACAAAGCCTTCCGAAGACGACACACATGAGAGGGGGCGGCGGTGGATACAAAGCCGGGGGGCTGGTCCATGAAAACGGTTTCTTGAAGATCACCATTAAGAAAGGCGTTATTGACATCAACTTGTCGAAGAGGCCAATTGTAAGTGATGGCAAGGCTAAGAAGCAGGCGAATTGTAGTCAGTTTGACAACAGGACTGAAAGTGTCAAAGTAGTCAACCTCTTCTTCTTGATGAAGGCCCTTTGCAACTAGGTGAGCCTTGTACTTGTCGATGGAGCCATTTGCTTTCCGTTTGACCTTGTAAACCCACTTACAATCGACAACATTAGAACTAGGAGGTCGGGGAACTAAGGCCCAGGTCCCATTATGGATTAAAGCATCATATTCATCTTGCATCACATTTTGCCAATTTGGATCTTTTGAGGCTTGGGAGAACAATTTTGGTTGAGAAGGTAAATCAAAAATAGAATTAGGATGTTTGGTGGATAAATTTAATTATTTGGGTTTAAGAGATTGATTTTTAGCATGAGTTACCATAGGGTGAGTTGAGTCTGACGCAGGGCGATAATATGAGGGCGCTTGAGACTCAGGAGAACCGGTCGGATTTGGCGGCAGCGCCGGAGGAGACTCGAATGAGGTGGGTTGGGTCGTGAACATCGGTACCGACTTGCTGTCGAGGAGGCTAAACTGACTCCTGGAAGCCCCAACAGGAGGTGATCGGAGCGGTGTTGAGGCTGGGCTAAGGTTCCGCGGTGGCAAAGCGCGGGTCACTGGCGGAGACGCGGGCCGCTAAGTAGGAGCTGCCGGTGGTGCTGAATCAGAGGGAGATTGAACCCCACTCCCTCGGAAACAGGCTGCCTCTTGTAAGAGAGTGAGGGGGATTAAGCTATTTTGAGGAGGTGAAGGATTTGCTGTAGAGGAAGATAAAGCATACGAAAACACAAATTCATCAAAAATAACATGTCTGGCAATATACATTTTATCTTTTTCAACATGATCGATAATAGTTATAACCTTTATGTTTTGAACTATAACCAAGAAAAACACAAGGTAGAGAGCAAAAATCTAATTTACTTTGATTGTACGACCGAATGAACGGAAAACAAAGACATCCAAACGATTTTAAAAACACGTAGTCCGGTTTTCGGTTAAAAAGCCGCCCAAAAGGAGATTGAAAGTTCAAGATTGGAGTGGGAGTTAAATTGTTGAGGTACACAGCGGAATGAAACGCATTTTCCCAAAATTTTTGAAGAAGAGAGGCATGAGCAAGTAATGCAAGACCTTTTTCAACAATAATACGATTTCTTCTTTCAACGAATCCATTTTTTCAGGAGTATAAGGACATGATATTTTATGAAGAATACCATTTTGTTGAAGAAAGGTTGAAATTGGTCTATATCCCCCCCCCAATCCGATTGAAGAGCTTTAATAGTGGTGGAAAATTGAGTTTCAACCATTTGTTTGAAGTTCTTGAAGACTGTAAAAACTTGGGATTTGTTAGCAAGAAAATAAATCCATATAAATTTAGTACAATCATCAACAAACGAAACATAATAACGGTTGCTATTTATTGAATTTAAAGGAGCAGGGCCCCAAACGTCTGAATGAATCAAAACAAACGGATGTTCTGCAGACTCAATACGAATAGGTAAATGAAGACGACAACTCTTGCCAAGTTGACATGAGCCACACACATCTAGTAATTTATTACATGATCTTTAATAAGACGCCGAAGAACAGACTCATGAGGATGATCCATACGATGATGCCAACACTGTAGGGAAGTACGGACACTAGTAAACACACGAGGACTAGACGACAAAGAAGAAGACATAGACGGCAACCGGTAGATCCCATTCTCAAGCGTTCCTTTTAGTATTATCTGCCCCTGCAAAGTCTTAACAAGATAGTAAGTAGGATGAAATTCAAGAAAGACATTGTTATCTCTAGTTAATTTGGAGATACTAATGAGATTTTTGGTAATTTGAGGAATAAATAGTATATTGTTTAATTTAATTGGAGAAGACGAAGAATGCGATGAAGAAAGAACAGAGTGCCCTAAATGAGTAATGGGTAGGGACTCACCATTCCCGACCACTAGGCTATCATTGTCATCGTAGGGGGTCTTGATGGATAACCGGCCAAAGTCACCAGTGACATGGTCTGACGCGCCGGAATCAATGTACCATGGGCCATGCAATGCCGAGGTAGAAGCCACGAGTGCAGGATTTGATTGCGGCGGAGGCGGCGGCTACTGCGCGAGCACCAGCAGCGAGAGCCTGCGATTGAGAGGCGGGTGGCTACTTCCCGTAGTGAAGGGAAACGTGGAGAAGTTCGCCCGTTGCCAGCAATTAACGGCCTCGTGGTTTGGTTTGCGGCACAGCTGGCACTGCAGACGGCCACGATCAGCTGCAGGGATGGTGATTGCGAGTCGTTGACAAGGTATTTTCAATGGTCGTTAATACCTATCAAAGAAACCTTAGCTTTACCAACTCAGTAGAGCGGCAAGTAAGGGTTGATCCCACAAGGACTCGTGTAAATGTGTTATTACTTGTATCCCAAGTAAGCTAAAGGGGGGTTTGTAATTGTAAATTCTAAACTACTATGCAAAAATAGAAGTAAATATGAATGCAAAAGATGATTTAAATCAAATAGGAAACAAGCATGTTCAACGAGTTAAATCCATCATGATATTGCTTTATTGATCATCGATTCTCTTGATTCTCTTCTCACTTGAATAATCTATTGTGGATAATGACCCTACTAAGGATTAAGATCCGAACATCAGATTTAGTTGATAGAACTACCAGTCTAACAACCCTAATTATATAACAACCTAGAAGACCTTCTAGATTCAATTAAATAACATCATGACGATTCAAGTTATCAATAGAAACAAACACTTAGAGTAACCAGACATCTAAGTGACTTGTGAATTTATTCCCTTCTTCAACCAACTAGTCCAACCGGTACTAAATTGATTAAAGTATACTCTTGATCAAATCAACTCCGACCGGTAATTAATCAGATTCAGTTATAACTAGAAATTCAATTAGGTGATCAATCTAACAAAACCCTAGTTTAGATTCAATTAAGCATAGGGAATAAACTCTATTTAAGTTTGTTGAGAATCAATCAAACCTCACAACTATATGCAAATCATGACTTCAATAACTAGCCAAACACAAAGAAATTTAGCAATGCATAATTAAATAAATAAAAACTTACAAAGGTTTGAAGTTTCTTTCTTGAGAGAAAACCCTAGCCTCCAAAGTTTGATCAAAGTTATCATAAAAATAAACTAACAAAGGTTTATATATGTCTCTCAAAATAACCCTCAAGAATTATATCTTTAAGCATAAACTCGGATATAACCTAGCCCAACAACCAAAATCGAAGCCCAAAACTTCGGCCCAATGTCGTCCGCATGAAACTCCCAGATTGCTCGGTTTGTCCTATTGCGCGGCCGCGCAATATGCCATCCAACGCAATTGGCTTCAGTTGAAATTGCTCGGCTTGGTTGCTCAGCATGCATCCCGAGCTTTTGTCTCTTGTCTTGGCTTTCACTTCTACTTCTTCAATCTTCATTGTAACACCTCCTAGCTTCCTTTTGCTTGTCCACCACCGCCATGGTCAATCCAAACATCGCCCCGCTGTTGCTCATAAACCTAAAAACCTGCAAAACCGAGCAAACAAGCGCAAACTACCCAACAACACCAAAAACCTAAAAACTAGATAAAAACCAACCTAAAACTACCTAAAATATATATAAAACATGCATCTAAACTACTCATATATGCAAACTATCAAATTCCCCCATGCTTAACCCTTGCTTGTCCTCAAGCAAGTCATAAATCCAAGTCACACCATAGAAATGCAATCATACATCCATCTCAAGTCAAACAAGCATTTCACATATAATTAAAAACCCGACCAAGACTTTTTAACATGCATTATGATAAGAAAAAAGTAAAGACCATTCATTCATTCATTCATTCTAGACCTCACCAAGGTAATTGTGTTTGCACTCAAACTCTCAAGTGTTTAAGGGTATGTGTTCCACTCAACGTCAACCATGAAAACTAGACTACCATATGCTTGCATCAGAGTTCTAAATCTCCACCGTTGGGGATCAAATACATAACAAAAATCAAGAGGTCTTTTTAAGGGTTGTAATGGGGCCAAGGTAAAAAGAAATTTGGAAGGGATTATTTTTGGCATGTGGTGCTAAATCCGGCATAAAGAACTAATCCTAATCCAAAACTCAACACTTTCTTCTCTTACATTCTCCCAAACTTTTCTTTCTCAACTCCATACACACTTTCATACACTTGTTTCTTCTTCTTTTTTCATTTTTTTTCTTCTTACCTCTTCTTCAACTCTTTTCTTTTACACTAATGAAGATTACTAGCAATTGACTGAACTTTTTCTTTTCTTTACTTTGCAACAAACATTTTCATCTTCATTTTTTTCTTCACTTACACACAAGAGTTTTATTTCCTCATTTTCCTCCTTTTCCTCCAACTCCCCCATACTTATACATAACTCACACAAAAGCAAGAACACAATCTAAAGTCCTATATCCCGGATGGGTCAAGCTTATTAGGCTAGGGATCATTTTGTGGAGCTATCAAAAATGGGCTTAAAGCTCAAAAGAAATGGGGTGTCAAGAACATGGATCTTGTAAGGTAGGAAGGGAAATAATAGGCTTATAAGAAACATTGCCTCAATCATTTTAATGTCATGCATTCAATCATATAAAGCAGTCTTGACAAAGAGTATCAAGTTCTAGAGCTAGATAATCATGGTGATACACTCAAGAAATAAGAGAACAATATACATGAAAGGCCAAAAATCTCACAAGGCAAAGTTTTGTCTAGAACTTCAGAATGAATCAAATACTCAAGCTATATACATGCTCCATCCTATAGTCAAAGTAATTAATCAATGATCATGCTCATATCATATCAACTTCAGCATATCATGCAACTCATGGGTTAGGACTCATACTTAGCATAGAAAAACAAATGGTATTAAACAATGGGGAAATAAGAACCTAAATGCAATATTTTTGTATTTTTCAAATTTTTATGATTTTTTTTCATTTTTATAGATTTTAATCAATGCATGCAAAATTTTTAAATATGACCTAAACTAATGCAACTACATGCAATGCAAAAGTAATTCCCTTCCCCCATGCGACATATTTTGTCCCCAAAGTATAGTAAAAAGTAAAGAGAAGAGAAAAACTCACAAAACTCTAGTTGTTTGGCGGGTAGTATGGCGGGTAATCCTGTTGTGGCGGTGGCGGATACTTTGTAAGAGGTGGTTGGTACGGTGGATACTGAGGATATGGCGGGTCGGGGAAAGCATACTGAGGGTAAGACATGTGAGGTGGATATCCCGTAGAGCTCCATCCGTCTAGTCTAGCATTGAGCAGTTTGAACTGCTCATCCTGGCGGGCCTGATACGCAGCAAGCTGCTGATCCTGATGAGTTTGGTAAGAGGTAAACCTCTCATCCACATAACCCCTCATGTTCTGATAGCTCTGATCAATGTGAGACGTCATATCATTGTAACGCTCTGTGTTGTCCAATTGTATCTGTCTCATCATGTCCATCATTTGACTGAATTGAGTATCAGAATATTGGGGACCACCTCCAGCAGGCAAAGATGGATCAAAATGTCGATGTTGGTCATCTTCCTCAAACTCATCCTCCTCCTCAGACTCTTCATCTTCATCAGACTCTTCTTCCCCTTCAGCCATAGCAAAGTCCTCATCATTCTCCTCTTCTTCATCAGATTCTTCTACAATGGCAACTGGAGCCTTCTTCTTACCCCCTAGCAGGGCCCTTGACATCACTCAACTCTAGGTCATCATCCCGGACTCCAATAAACCAGTTGCTCGAGCTGTTTCCAATCTTCACTCTAGCTCCATCAGGGAGCTTCATCACTCTCTTGGAATCCCCAATTGCCCAGAAGTAAGAGTTTCTGTACTTGTAAAGAGCACCCATCTTTTTAAGCATGGTGAAGTCTATAGCCAAAGGCGGAATGTAAACCTGTAGCCTGTCAAGATCAACTCCAAAATGCCTGGCTAGATGAGTCACAATCCCACCAATACAGATGGCTCCACCTGCCTTGTTTCCTACATGAGCCAGATGGTGCATCAACATAGCACCCAAATTCAGCTTCTAACTTTTCAAGCAGTCGCCCAACACAGCAACATCTTTCTTGGGGCAGTTGTTTCCACCATCACCCCGCCCATTCAGAGTACAAGCTATGAATCTCTGAAAAACTCGAATGGCAGGATGAGTAATGGGAGAAGCCTTTTCCCTGGTAGGCTCATAGATGAGTCTCCCTGTGATGGACCTCCAGAAATGCTTATCAACCCATGTAGCACCAGTCTCATTCAGCACAACATCATTGCTTGGAAGATTGCAGAATCCAAATGCAATGTTGACCTCCTTCAAAGTCATCTTCCTCCTTATACCTCCCAGCAAAAATTTAAACTCCCCTTCACCTCTAAAATCTGTCGACAAAGAGCTCAAAAACTCAAGTGTTAACCCCTTGAAAGTGGGTTCACACAACTATAAGAACTGCCCCATATGCAGATATGCCGCCATCTCTCTCAAAAGGTGTGCTAGACCGAGCTCATTCATTAGATTCCAATCTATAAACCGAGTCGCTTTCCACTCCCTATCCTTCAGCATATCAAATCTGGCAATGTGAGTGAGCTTAGTCAGACTAAACCCAAAGGTCTCTAGAGTTCTCTCTCCCTCCACAGTAGGAGGAACCAGATGAACACCCTGGCTAGCAGCATGAGATGAAGATGCTCCATCTATTCTACCCCTTTTTACCCATAATTTAAGAATTTCACAAATACCTGCACAAGCACCACAAACAAACCAAGCAAACACAATTCTGTTGTCCCGACAAGGACAACCACAACAATATATATATAATCAAGCAAATAAATCCCTCAATCACTCTCTTCCCCCACTACCTAGAACAATTTTAATAAAAAATTAATCCAAATTCTAGGTCAATCTCGGATTTGTAGAAAAAGCTCAAATAAAACACAAATCTAGGCTAGAATCATGCAATAAACGAACTTTTGTGAAGGAGCTAAGCCTAAATCTGAGCCTAAAGGGACCAATTTCGGGTTTTTCTAGGCAAACCTAGATCTAGGTTTTATACTATAAATCCGAAATTTAGAAAGAGATTTGAGAAAACTGTAACACCCCGTCTTTCGACGAGGCGCTACTAGGGAATAGACCTTACTAGGTACTATTAAATATGTTGACAACTACACTTTAGGATCTTGCAACGCGGGCACGACGAGAAAACGAAATAAAAACATCCAACCTTTCTTTTATAAAAATATAGAAAACGCAGTTATGCATGAATTCCCGAAAACCCAATTATAAATATCCTGAATCTGACGAATCATCACCAACAATAAAATCATTCGACGAAAACAAAAGACAAGTCATAATACCAACTCTAACATATTAATAAAAATAACATCCTAAAAATAACACAACTAAACTATCGTAAAAATAATCCCATCCCACTATGACACGCGCTCTTTACCGCTTCGGCCCGCCATCTGGCCTCGGTTCCTGCACGGCTCCCTGATTCATACCTGGAACTGAAAAATATTCCCCGAAGGGTCAGCGTCTAATCTACCAAGCTAGATAGAATACGGAAATTGTAGAACGTTTCGAAAACATTTCTAAAGTCAGCATACAAATCCTCAATCGCAATCATATCTCTAAAGGCCAATACCTAAATTAGTTATAATCAGTCACACAGAACCACATATGCATTCACAATCACAATCTCATAACACAACAATTCCTCCTTTTCCACAATCCGACTACCAAGGCGCTCATCACCGCGCCGAGTGCAGAGGCAGGCCCTCCCACTCCACTTCACAATCTCCCTTCTAACCCCGGGCTAAGCCTCCACTGGAGCACTCGCCAAAAACACACAGATAATACTTTTCGTTTTGAAGGGGCACGGTTTCCCTGTCACACGGGTCAAAGTAGCCAACTCTTCCTCCACGCCAGCTACGATGGGCCGTGTCGGAAACGGTACCAACACAGAGAAAACGTTCCGAAAATATCCTTCCGATAAAATACATTCAAAACCATTTTACGCACACAACAATTCAAGAAGTTCAAACAATTTAAAAGGTATTCGGGACTAGTTCCCAAAACCCGCCCTACAATAACGGTACGCAATCTAACAAGGTAGAGAAGAACCGAGCAAGTCGAAAAACGACTTACCTCGAAATGAAGGATCCTCAAAGAAGTCGGAAATTAAGAGTGTAGGCAAAAGCGGCTTCCTAAAAGAAATATTAATGCGACAAAACGGATTAGGTTCAACCCCACTTCTTATAACGAGATGCTGGAAACAAACAACCCTTACTATACGAACCCGACCCTAAGCGTGACCCAACCACAAATTTTAACTATATTAACATATATAACATAAAAACAAAAGCTATGAACCAGACCAAAACACACTATTCTACGCTACTATATATAATACGTGATATTAATTTACAATAGCTACTACTATTTACCATCTTATTTCACTAACCATATTAGCCCACGTATCAACTCACCCCACTCACCTAATGAGACAATCTAAGCTCATCAAACTAAGACTTTTCACTCCCTAAATCACACCAGTTCAACTCCAACACTCGTACATCTAATCGGCCCAACCCAAATCTTAGCAGAAACTAACTAACCCAATTGAAATCCATTGTCTACTCTTAATTCACCAAAAGGAACGACATATATGTACGTATAGGGTAAAATATTTATATATAAAATATAATAACAACATTATATATATACCCATCTTCCTCCCAGCCAACATATGAACGGACGAGGTACACGGAACCCTCCCTCGTCCCTGGTCAGCCTTGCCGACGACGGCTGCTCAGACCCGGGGTTTATGGAGTCGATTATCCCCATCTGTAAAGCCCCTCCCCCCAGACTCTAATCCCGACGACGTGCTAACTAAACCGAAAATGAAGGAAAACAGAGAAGGGACAAAACAGAGGATGGTTCGGTCACTTACCGGAATGATGATCGGAACGACGAGACAACGGAACGTCGATTCGTCGACCTGAATTGGAGGCCTGAATGGAAACAAAAATCGGGGAAACAAGGGTCGAAAGTTAATGAAGGCGGCAAGAGAACGATCGGGGCAAGGATCGCAACTAAAATACGGCGTCACTTACCGGTGGTTGAACTAATTAAAAACAGCGATTGACGGAATGAGAGAGGCATTACGGTAGTGATCAAGGAGTACGTGGTTAACGCTGGCGAGAGTGATTCCCGATCGTCGTGGATATACGAGTAGTGTACCGGAATACAATATTTAAGAGATGGGTTTACGGTGTATGGAGTAGAGTTTTTTTTTAGCTTTAAGAGAGCTCAAATCTAGCTTTCGGTTTTTGAGAATAATAATTTGGTTACATAGGATAAGATTAAGGCTAAGATAAGATTTGGTTCTGTTGATCGAACTAGATCAAACTCTTTTTTTTTTTTTTTTTTAATTAGCTAGAAAAAATATGTACAAAGATATATATATATATAATCTGTTACATGTACGAAGATAATTAATATTATTTATATAAGAAAAGGAAAGAAAAGGGTGTAGTCCGATGATTGTCAAAGTAGATTACTAATTAATTTGTCGTACGAGGTTACTTGCGGATCAAGAAACTCAAGTGCTTGTAAGCGAAGGAACCCGTTTCCGACTTACAAGACTTAAATCGAATACAAATATTACATACTACCCCCCTTAAGAAAGTTTCGGGATTACAAGACTTAAATCGAATACAAATATTACAAAAACTTACTTAAATCCCGCTTGATTTGAGGTTCCTTGCTTGATTGGGGTTGAAAATCCGACTTGAATAGGCTTCATTGGAGCTTCAATGCTTGAGCTTCAATAGAGGTTAGAGAGATAGGAAGGAGGAGGCGGAAATATAATGAGGAGGAAGAAGAAAGAGGGCTCGGATTTTGTTTTTAACCCTCGCTAAAAACGGTAAAAAGCATGGGATGCACTCATATTGCGCGGCCGCGTAATGTGCAATCCCACGTAATCACCCCTCAGTCGAGATTACGCGGTTTAGGTGCCAGATTGCGCGGTCGCGCAATTGGCATCCCGCGTACTCATCCCTCAGTTGGAATTGCGTGGGTTAGCAACAAGATTGCGCGGTCGCGCAATTTGCAACCCGAGCAATTTTCTTTAATTAAAGAATACTCGAGTTTTGGGGCTTGATTGCTTGGCCACGCAATTTTAGTCCCCAATCCGAGTTTTTAGCTACTGTAACTCAAAGATTGCCTGAGCTATCTGTAGGTCTGAGGATTATTTCTACCAAAACTAACTAACTAACAAAAGCAAAAACTGTAAAACTTAAAACAAAAGGCAAAGCAAAACTAAACTAAACCTTAGGTTGCCTCCCAAGAAGCGCTTGTTTAACGTCATTAGCTTGACGTAAAAAGGATATTAAGAAGGATTGGAGCTATGGAATTTGATCTCCTTCCCATCGAATCCCATCTTCAGTGTGCCTTGTGGAATGTCAATCCTTGTATTAGCGGTCTTCAAAAATGGTCTTCCTAGCAACATAGATTCTTTTCCAACTCCCGGTCCCACGTCCAAGATCAGAAAATCAGCCAGAAATGTCTAGGAGTCCACCGTAACCCATACATCTTCAATCTTTCCCATGGGTCGGACAATGGAATGATCAGCTATCTCAACTATAGTTCGGGTCTCTTTCAAAGGTCCCATACCAAGTTTCTCATATAAAGAGGAGGACAAAACATTGACTGATGCGCCTAAATCAATTAGAGCCTCATTCACCTTCGTGCTTCCGATCATACAAGGAATGGTGAACATGCCAAGGTCACTGCACTTCTCAGGCAAACACTTTTGAAACACAGCAGACACATGTTCTTTTACCTTGAATTGCTTCTGACTTTTCTCCTTTTGTCCCCTTTTTAGAGTGTACAACTCCTTCAAAAACTTGGCATACCGAGGTACACTCTTGATCAATTTTATTGACGGGACGTTTACTTTGCATGTACTGAAGACCTCGAACAGCTCCTTGTCACTCTTCAATTTTCGGGTTTCTTTTAGGGCTTCAGGAAAGGGTGGAACAGGTACATAAACCTTCAGAGAAGTTTCAGACGAATTCTCATCAATAACCAAATTGTGCGGGATGCAATCCAATTGCTCGGCCACGCAACTTACCCCTACCCCGTGCAATCCCAACTGAGAGGGTATTGCGCGGTTTGACAATTGCTCGGCCGCGCATTTAGCAGGCAAGCCGAGCAATTCAATTCCGACTTGTTCCTTCGCTTTGTCAACTTTGTTCACTGTGTACACTTGTCCAGCCCTAGAGCCATCATAAATAGAGATAAAACTCACATTCGCTCTCGGGTTGAGCTCTGTCTGTGATGGCAGTTTACTGGATTCTTTAGCCTCTAATTTTCTTACCGCATCAGCAATCTGACTAACTTGGCTCTCCAAGTTCTTAATACTAGACTTGGTCTCTTGTTGAAGTTGAGTTAGAGAGCCATGCATTGTAGAAACAGTCTGAGTCAGATTTTTGATCATCTCTTCAATGGACATAGAATTTTGATTCGCTCCTTGAGCTTGAGGTTGAAAGGGAGGTTTGAACAGAGCTTGGCCACCTTGATGGTTAAATTATTGATTGCTAGAATTTCCATACCTCAAGTTAGGATGATCCCTCCACCCAGGATTGTAAGTGTTGGAGTAGGGATCATACCTAGGCCTTTGCTGACCATAATTGCCCACCATGTTAACTTCAGCTTATGGCTCCTAGAGTGTGGGGCATGAGTCAATGGAATGCATATTATCAGAGCAAATTCCACAGGCTTTCACTTGTTGTCTCCCACCTTGCTGTAGAAATTGTTTCATCATGGTTTTTAGCTCAGACACTTCTTCATGCAACAATGAATTAGCCACTACAACATTGGCAGCCTAAGAATCAAATTCCTTCCTGAAATGTCTTGTGCCCTCAGACAGTTGTGTGAATATTTCAAATGTAGCCGCAGGAGTTTTGTTGAGAATGTTACCTTGGCAAGCTGCATTAACCATTCTTCTCTCATCATCCAAGAGGCCATTAAAAAGATATAAAATCAGATCTTGATCAGTGTAGCCATGGAAAGGATAGCTGGCTATCAACCTCTTGAACCTCTCATAATATTCGTACAAGGACTCATTTGCTTCTTGTTCAATATTGCTAATTCTTTTCTTCAGATCATTGAGCCTTGTAGCAGGGAAGTACTTCTCTAGAAAAGCTTACTTCATCTTATCCCATGTATCGATACTTCTCGGAGCCAAGTAATAAAACCAGTCTTTAGCCTGATCCTTGAGAGAGAAAGGAAAGGCTCTCAGCGCGATCTGGTCGTGAGTCACATCAGCAGGTTTCATGTTTGCGCACACATCATGAAATTCAGAAAGATGCTTGTTGGGGTCTTCACCACTAAGCCCATGGAATGAAGGCAAAAGGTGAATCAACCCAGATTTCAACTTGAACTTGACTCCTTCACCAAGAGCAGTAAATTGCACCGCCAATGGTTGTTGTGTCAAAGTTGGTGTAGTTAACTGTCTCAACGTTTGGTCAGCCATCTCCTCAGATTCAGTAGTCTCTGATTCAGATTCAGATTCCTCAAGAAAGAACGGTAGAGCCCGAAAGTGATCTCGGATTTCCTTCCTTAGCTTGAAGAGTGTCCTGTCAATATCTAGATCATAGAGCAAGGGAGATGAGTTAGTAGCACGGGTATGAACCATATAACAGGTTCACACCCAAAACAGCACAAAAGTAATGAACACAAATAGCGACAAGTCCCCGACAACAGCGCCAAATTTGACGAGGTATTTTCAGTGGTCGTTAATACCTATCAAAGAAACCTTAGCTTTACCAACTCAGTAGAGCGGCAAGTAAGGGTCGATCCCACAAGGACTCGTGTAAATGTGTTATTACTTGTATGCCAAGTAACCTAAAGGGGGTTTGTAATTGTAAATTCTAAACTACTATGCAAAAATAGAAGTAAATATGAATGCAAAAGATGATTTAAATCAAATAGGAAACAAGAGTGTTCAACTAGTTAAATCCATCATGATATTGCTTTGTTGATCATCGATTCTCTTGATTCTCTTCTCACTTGAATAATCTATTGTGGATAATGACCCTACTAAGGATTAAGATCCGAACTTCAGATTTAGTTGATAGAATTACCAATCTAACAACCCTAATTATATAACAACCTAGAAGACCTTCTAGATTCAATTAAATAACATCATGACGATTCAAGTTATCAATAGAAACACACACTTAGAGTAACCAGACATCTAAGTGACTTGTGAATTTATTCCCTTCTTCAACCAACTAGTCCAACCGGTACTAAATTGATTAAAGTATACTCTTGATCAAATCAACTCCGACCGGTAATTAATCAGATTCAGTTATAACTAGAAATTCAATTAGGTGATCAATCTAACAAAACCCTAGTTTAGATTCAATTAAGCATAGGGAATAAACTCTATTCATGTTTGTTGAGAATCAATCAAACCTCACAACTATATGCAAATCATGACTTCAATAACTAGCCAAGCACAAAGAAATTTAGCAATGCATAATTAAATAAATAAAAACTTACAAAGGTTTGAAGTTTCTTTCTTGAGAGAAAACCCTAGCCTCCAAAAGTTTGATCAAAGTTATCATAAAAATAAACTAACAAAGGTTTATATATGTCTCTCAAAATAACCCTCAAGAATTAGATCTTTAAGCATAAACTCGGATATAACCTAGCCCAACAACCAAAATCGAAGCCCAAAACTTCGGCCCAATGTCGTCCGCGTGAAACTCCAAGATTGCTCGGTTTGTCCTATTGCGCGGCCACGCAATATGCCATCCAACGCAATTGGCTTCAATTGAAATTGCTCGGCTTGGTTGCTCGGCATGCATCCCGAGCTTTTGTCTCTTGTCTTGGCTTTCACTTCTACTTCTTCAATCTTCATTGTAACACCTCCTAACTTCCTTTAGATTGTCCACCACCGCTATGGTCAATCCAAACCTCGCCCCACTGTTGCTCATAAACCTAAAAACCTGCAAAACCGAGCAAACAAACGCAAACTACCCAACAACACCAAAAACCTAAAAACTATATAAAAACCAACCTAAAACTACCTACAACATATATAAAACATGCATCTAAACTACTCCTATATGCAAACTATCAGTCGTGTGCAAGGGCACGACTGGATGAGGCGCCAGCCATCGAGCCGTTGGTGCTGGTGTTGCAAACACGACGATTAGGGTTTCTAGCCGAGTAATTTGCCTCGGGCAAACCAGCGCCAAGAACAGAATTTTCCTCTTCAAGTCGTTGCTCCTCTTGAAGCAGGAGACCAAGAAGATCGTCCGAAGTAAGTTCTCCGAGACGCATAGAAAGCGCAGCCCGAAAGGAGCTATAAGCCGGGCGAAGTCCATACACGATATGAGATTTGAGATCAGCATCATCAACAATATAATTGCATTCCGCTAGACTATCAACAAAGGAGCGCTTTTTATCGACATAGTCAATGATGGAAAGCGAACCTTTTTGAAGCGATTGAAGTTGGTGACGGAAATGCATCTGACAAGCTTCTGTTTGAGCATGAAACATCCGCTCGAGAATGGCCCAAGCTTGCGAGGTTGAAGTCGCCCGAGTCACGTAGCCAAGAAGAGAGGTAGCCATTGTTGCTCATAGCCATAACAGAATGAGTTGGTCCTTGCGGTACCACTCTTCGTAAGCGGGGTTAGGAATGACCTTGGTTGGATCTGGATCGGCAGAATCCACCGGAATGGTTTGCGCTGGAGCGGACGCCGGAGCAAGAAAGGACGCCAGGCCATATGCACCGAGAGTCGAGCGAACTGTACTACATCAGAGAGAGTAGTTGTTACGCTCAAGACGGATTGAGATTTGAGGAAAGTGAAATTGGTTGGCGGTGCCACTGGCGGCGCCAAGAAGATGCCCCATAAGAGAGGTGGGGGTGACGGAAAGATCTTGGCCAGACATATTGTTTGAGAGGATCGTGTTTAGGCTGATACCATATGAACAATATAATTTGTGGGCAAAAGATAATTCTCATTATGATTTACAAGGTATTTATAAATATTACAAGAGAACTAACAAAAAACTTAATACTTGCAAGGCAAGTATTTTACAAGATAATATTGACTAACAAATTATGGTTACAAAATCCCATAGGATAATCATACAAAATAAGATATGATTTGATTTGATTCTATCCTAATAACTGGCATTGACCGAGCATTGAGCATCATCAAAAGAATATTTGTTGACACAAAATTGTTGTCAAAAAATTGTCAACAAATGTCTTGTTATTGTTGACAAAAAAAATTGATCACAAAAAAATGCCTTGTTGACTAAAAAAATTATCAACTAACAAATGCCTTGTTGACAAAAAAATGTTGACAAAAAAACTATCAACAAACAAAAAAAACTGTCAACAACTAACAATTATTATCAACAAATGCCTTGTTGACAAAAAATTGTCAACAAATGTCTTGTTGACAACAAATTGTCAACAAATACATTGTTGACAAAAAAAATTGTTGATAAAAAACTGTCAACAAAAAAAAAATGTTCAACAACTAAAAATTATTGTCAACACTATTAACAATGGTTGTCAACAATCGTCAAAACATGAATAGAAACAAGGAAAGAGAACAATATCCAATCTATTGTACATGTTAAATCCATCGATGATCATAAATTATAAAGGTAGTTTCTAGAAAGTATAATATAATTTATTCGTTAATTTATTAAATTCATTCCATGTGTAATTTTTCAAATGAAATAGTTTCTGCTTTATAATTTATTAGGATTAGGGTAGACAATAGTAAAAAGGCACAAAAAATAGTACTAATGCACAAAAAATAATCTCAATAAACTTATCTATTAATACAAGTCTACAAAGAATTCCTCTCTCTAAAACAAACAAAAATTAAGAGTGAGAAACTCCCTCTTTAGAGAGAGAGACATACAAAAGAAAAGACCAGAAAATAAAGAATGAAGAGTAAAGGAGTATGAAGATAAGTCCCATAATCTCTAGGCCGAGGAAGCCATAACTATGAGTGAGAAGCTCTAGGCTGAGAAAGCCGAAATCTAAATGATAATTTACTAGTTGAGAAAGTCCGAATCTCTTGGAAGTCAATATCTCCATCCCTTTTCAGAAAAATAAAACTTTGGATTTTTTACCACTTTCCTTATGTATACTTCATAGTAATTTTTTGGAATGATATATTAACTTGAGAACTTTGCAAATCTTCAGAAATTTCTTTCAAGACTAACGTCAACAAATTTCACTGTTTTGATTCTAATCTTTTCACGACCAATTGTCTTTTCTTTAATTACCCCATCCTTTTAAGCTTATTCTTTGAGTGGATGCTAAGCCCTTATCCAATTTGACCGGAAGCTATTAATGACCGGTTGAGTTCATGAACTGATTTCAAGAAAGAAGTAGAATGGAAAAAATAAAAATTACTCATGTCGTGAGATTGAAGTTGGCGTTTACCAGTAGGCTTTTTTAAAGGAAATTGGTTTCCAAAGTGAGATTGTGGTTGGTTGCAAAGGTTTTCCTGTTTTCCGACTAGTGTTGACGACCTTTGTTGGCTTCCGACACCGTGTCCGATTGGTGGCTTTGGAGTTGCCACATCGTCGTGCTTTTTACGCCTCAACTTTGTTTTGTTATGTGCTTGATCTTGTTGATTGGTGTTGGGCTTGGTCCTTGTTCTTTTGTCTCTGGTTGGTCCTTTTTTTGGACTTTGGTTTTCTTTTTTCCTTCTTTGTGTTTGTAGTTTTGTTTTTTGGCAGGTTTTTGGGTCGTGTGTTTGTCGTTCGGATCATGTTGTTTGTGCCCCGATCGACTTTGGAGGTTTGACCAGGGCATAGTTTGTACAACGCCGAGATTTGGACCTAGGATTTGGTGTAGCTTGTTTGTGATTGGCGAGGGTACTTGGACGGTCATGGCTGCTGAAGATCCTCCATTCCGGTGGAGGCAGCGTCAGTCGTCCAAATTCTAACCTGATTTGTTCGTTTATGATCCAAATGCTAAAATCGTTGCCCTTTAGCCCCCACTTTCCGCACTATCCTCTTTATTCTAGTTCCCTCTCTTTGTTTGTTGTATTTACTTTATGTGCTGTTGTTTTGTTTATGTCTGCGGGTTACTCGACCTCTTAGTTATACTAGCAAATAGGCCGCGCGTTGCGCGGCGATTATAAGACAGAGACTTCATTAGTGTAGAAATATGGAAATGACATTTTCGTAAATTTATTTAAAGGGGTATGGTTTTTTAGGAAAAAGAATATGGAAATGGTATTTTCGTAAATTTATTTAAATGGACATTGTTTTTTTGGTATTAATTTACTTGACTTTACGCCATCCCATGTCTTAAAACTTGTTTTATTACGTATAAGAGCTTTCTTCACAACTAAGAAACAAACTTATCCGAGCTCGCTTACGAGCGAAGTAACTTGGACACGTTTTTCGTGACATGTCAAAATTACCCGTTCACATCCAAATATCACCTAAGTCGATCACACTTTTCCAAGAATATATATCCCGAGATTACTTAAGAGCTAATCAAAACCTTTTGGTATTAATTTAATTGATTTCATGTCATCCAATGTCTTAGAACTTGTTTTATTACGTATAAGAGCTTTCTTCACAACTAAGAAACAAACTTATCCGAGATTGCTTACGAGCGAAGTAACGTCGACACGTTTTTCGAGACATATCAAAATTACCCGTTCACATCCAAATATCACCTAAGTCGATCACGCTTTTCCAAGAATATATATCCCGAGATTACTTAAGAGCTAAGCAATACGATACGAATTTCAAGGAACATTAAAATATCAAAATTATTACTGAGAATGGCATTTCCGTAAATTTATTTAAATGGGGATGGTATTTTTGGAAAAAGATATAAAAATAGCATTTCCGTAAATTTATGTAAAGGGGCATGGTTTTTTTGGATATGCACTATTTTTTAAGTTTTTAGCAAAACATCTCACACGCTTTTATAATATGATAGATTTACTTTATGTGCTGTTGTTTTGTTTATGTCTGCGGGTTACTCGACCTCTTAGTTATACTAGCAAATAGGCCGCACGTTGCGCGGCGATTATAAGACGGAGACTTCATTAGTGTAGAAATATGGAAATGACATTTTCGTAAATTTATTTAAAGGGGTATGGTTTTTTAGGAAAAGGAATATGGAAATGGTATTTTCGTAAATTTATTTAAATGGGCATGGTTTTTTTGGTATTAATTTACTTGACTTTACGCCATCCAACGTCTTAAAACTTGTTTTATTACGTATAAGAGCTTTCTTCACAACTAAGAAACAAACTTATCCGAGCTCGCTTACGAGCGAAATAACTTGGACACGTTTTTCGTGACATGTCAAAATTACCCGTTCACATCCAAATATCACCTAAGTCGATCACGCTTTTCCAAGAATATATATCCCGAGATTACTTAAGAGCTAATCAAAACCTTTTGGTATTAATTTAATTGATTTCATGTCATCCAATGTCTTAGAACTTGTTTTATTACGTATAAGAGCTTTCTTCACAACTAAGAAACAAACTTATCCGAGATTGCTTACGAGCGAAGTAACGTCGACACGTTTTTCGAGACATATCAAAATTACCCGTTCACATCCAAATATCACCTAAGTCGATCACGCTTTTCCAAGAATATATATCCCGAGATTACTTAAGAGCTAAGCAATACGATACGAATTTCAAGGAATATTAAAATATCAAAATTATTACTGAGAATGGCATTTCCGTAAATTTATTTAAATGAGGATGGTATTTTTAGAAAAAGATATAAAAATGACATTTTCGTAAATTTATGTAAAGGGACATGGTTTTTTTGGATATACACTATTTTTTAAGTTTTTAGCAAAACATTATAATATGATATGATAGATGATAGATATATCTGTCCGATAAACCGAATTGTGAGCTAATAAAAAAAAAAGAAAATTACTCTCTCCTCGTCATATCACCCAAAAAAGGACAATACCCTAATCTCGCCCCTAAATTCCCCTTCTTGTACAAATATCTCTACTGCTTTGCTGGTCAAGGTCTCGGCGAATTCACATTTGCAGGGCTTGAATTCTTCGAAGCTTCAATGCCTTCTTAGAGAGCGAGAAAGAAAATTTCCTCTTCGGTCTTGTTCTTTGATGTCTGCGAAGGAGATGTCTGTGGTGGAGCTGAAAGAGCGCCACGCTGCCGCCTCCGAGACGGTGAATGCTCTCCGTGAGCAGCTTAAGCAGAAGCGTCAAATCTTGCTAGACACCGATGGTTCGCCATTTTCGTTCTCGCTGCTTTATTGCTTTACCGCTCCGTTTTTGTCTAGTTTTTGAATATTTGTGTTGGAAGTCTTTTGAAGGGTCTCGTATTGTTTTGGTTGTCGAAATTGGCAGTGGCGAAGTATTCTGCGGCGCAAGGAAAGACGCCGGTGAGCTTTGAACCCACCGATCTGGTGTGCTGTCGAACGTTGCAGGGTCATACTGGGAAGGTGAAGTATTTTGTCCTTTCTTTCCAATGAGTCATTCTGTATGTAATGCCTTTCGTTGCCTTTTGTCCTTTCTCGTCGCATTTGCTTTTCCGCTTCTGGGTAATTTCAGGAGTTGCAGCAGTATTTATCTATATCATTGAACGTTTTATATTTTTATAATCGGAGTTGCGGAAATGGAAACGAAATGTCCATAATTTTACACTAAGAACAATGTTTCTGTTTTCGAGTTATGCTATGGCTTTTATGGCTTCCAAAGAACACTTTAGATTTTTTTTTGCATGATACTGACGATTTGATGGACTGATGCATAGAATCGATGGAATTTTCTAACGAGGATGTATCTGTTGATGCTGTCCATTGAAATAGTATTTAAGCTGCTTCTAGTTCCATCTACTAATTTATGTCATTTTATACGCTATGGTGAGTATATCTAGCCAGGTTGCTTGATAGTGGTCTGAGATGTGGGGATTTGTGTTTTAGGGTAAGGGTTAGAATAAAATAATTCATATATCTGTTGTTTTGATCAAATTATTTGTAGTTAACTGATATAGATCTCTATGTTTGCTTTCAGGTATATTCATTAGACTGGACTCCTGAAAGGAACCGCATTGTGAGTGCATCTCAAGATGGGAGATTGATTGTATGGAATGCTCTAACAAGCCAGAAAACTCATGCCATAAAACTGCCATGTGCATGGGTGATGACATGTGCTTTCTCCCCTACAGGTCAGTTGGTTGCATCTGGTGGTCTTGACAGTGTCTGCACCATATTCAACTTGAATTCTCCGATTGATAAGGATGGAAATCTGCCTGTCTCAAAAACTCTTAGTGGACACAAGGGCTATGTCTCTTGTTGCCAGTATCTTCCTGATGAAGATGCTCATTTGCTTACAAGTTCCGGCGACCACACATGCATTTTATGGGACATCACTACTGGACTAAGGACATCTGTGTTTGGAGGTGAATTTCAGTCTGGTCATACTGCTGATGTTTTGAGGTACTTTGGCCAACCATACTTTAGCGTTTTTTTGTTTGCACTAGATGAAACATCAAGAGCTTGATTTGGTAGAAGACTCAAATATTTTGAGTTGAATAAATGAATTTATGAGGAATGACTATTGGACTGACCATATATTCTTTTGTGTCCAATTGTTTGAAACTTCGAATTGTGTTTGATGAAATAATGATCTCTCAGATGTAGAGGCATTATTATTCATTGATTTGTCAACTTCTGAGCCAGTAGGCTTCCTCATCTTCTTCAACTTCTGGGCCAGACTTTGTAGTTTGTACTTACCTATGTATTGCAGCAGCAACAAGACTCCAACGTCCAACAACAATGCCCAAGCCGATCCAGAGAATGTTAATCGAACAATTGAAAAAGATAAAGAAGAGTAGTTGTGTATAAGGAGAAAAAGAAATAACGTGAACGGTCTGATTATATAGATAGGATATAGGAAATTGAAATATTAAAGAAATCTTTGAAAATGGATAATTGCAATAAAAAAAATATCTTGAAAAGATAGTAACTTCTAATTGGGAAAGTAGAAGATATTAATATGTATTAAAAAGATAAGTATTTGGTTGTTCAGATTCTATCCTCTTTTTGTTTTACGTCAAGATTATATTTCAAAAAAAATCAGTATGAAGCGCATTGCCTAGCGCCTTGGCTCACCTGGCCGCCTTAGGGCGCCTGAGCCGCCTCTTACAGGCAAGCCTTGCCCTGCATGGTGCAGGCGATGGCATGCTCCAGTCTCGCCTGGGCGCGCCTAGGCAACGCCTTTTAATACACTGGTCTTCACATCATCAGAATGAGGTGTACAGTTCTTTGCTCAGGTCAATTAGAGATTTAGAGGTGAAAAATCTCACAGGCGAGATACTTGTAAGATTTTACCTGTAGGTTATCTATGTGAATAACCAGTCATCACTATACAAGCTAAAAATAGGCTAGGTCGAGCCTTGTATGCTTGATTTTTCTCTCTCTCAATTCCTTGCAAAATAGGTTTAGTCCAGGAGTCATTCCATCCTTTGCCACTTCTATCTCTGCAGCTTGCTAGTCCTGATCTTGGCATGTGAGTGGTCCCAAACGTTAGTTAGGTACTTAGGCCTAAGGAAGATGAGTTATGAGTTCGAATTGGACGGGCCCAAAATTTGTTTTAGTAGAAGAAAAGAACTTTTGACTTGAGTATGAATGATTCGAGAAAAAAATTGTGATCCACTATTCTGGTCCATTTGTTTTGGGTGGGCCAACCTATGATGGTCTACGTCAGCTAATGTTTTAGGAGATTGAGTCTAGTTAGGAGTTTGTTTTATATTTCTGAGAAAAAAACGCGCTTGAATATTTTAAATTTTCAACTTCAAAATGATCTTGAACTAGATTTTTAGATTACTTGACAAACAGGGTTGAAGACAATCCTCTCCTAGTCTTATGATATATTGTTGAATTGTAGTGATACATAAGACTAATAGGGTCTGAGCACAATGTGGTAACCTTCTAAGCTGGAAGGTCTTGTAGTCTACTTTCTAATTATATTGCAAATAATGATGAGCTGCACAGTGCCTATTATTCTGGTGTCAGGGCTGTTGTCTAATTGTTATATTTGATGATCTTCTTTCAGTATCTCTATTAGTGGATCAAGCTCCAGAACTTTTGTATCAGGTTCATGTGATAAAACTGCTCGACTATGGGATACCCGTGTGGCAAGTCGTGCTGTTCGGACTTTTTATGGGCACAAGGGAGATGTGAATGCAGTAAAATTCTTTCCAGATGGAAATAGGTTTGGAACTGGCTCTGATGATGGGACTTGTAGGTTGTTTGATATTCGGACTGGGCATCAACTTCAAGTTTACTGCCCAGGTGAAAATGATCTTTCTCAAGTGACCTCAATTGCCTTCTCCATCTCTGGGAGGCTTCTATTTGCTGCTTACTCAAATGGTGTCTGTTATGTCTGGGACACCTTATTGGCAAAGGTATGTGAAGCTCAATTTCTTTATTCTTGTACAGCAGACTTATTTTATTTTAGGAGAAGAGTGTATCAAGAGTTTCTGTTCAATGGGCAAGCATAATATTGTAATTACCCCCTCCACTATTGGGAATAAAAATCTGAACTTAATTGGCTCTTTTTTATGTTTTATGAGTTCCATTTATCAGGTTTCTATATTGCTGGTCACTGCGATTTTGTGACTAGTGTGTCAAAAATCATTATTGCAGGATGTCTTGAATTTGGGTTCTCTTCAGAATTCACACGAGGGACGAGTCAGTTGTTTGGGCTTGTCAGCTGATGGAAGTGCCCTGTGTACAGGAAGCTACGATAGAAACCTGAAGGTCAGTTGTTTGAGCTTATGATATTACTCTAATTTATCTATTATATTGATTAGATTTGGAAATTATCATTCATACTTGATGCTTTTTTTTTCTTTAATTATTAATCTGATGGAGAGTGATTCTCCTACCTTGGGGTAGGCTACCCTCCATCCATATTAAGAAACTTTGCTTCCTAATATCACAATTAATTTTATATAGCTGTAAAAATAAAGAGAGATTCTACATTTTACTAGCCTAAACCTAAAAGGAAATTAGAGAGGCAAGATATCCCCTCCCCTTCCCAATAAATGAGTTTACTTTCTTTGTGTATACATATTCTTCCATTATTTAAACAACCATTTTTTGTAATCCATAAAATGGTTTTATATCCAAGAATAAGAAAAATATGTGAATGAGATTGAACCAAGACAAAAAATTTGTTCTAGTATTTGAAATTTTTAATGTTTGCAGTCTTATTTAGTTTGTTATAATTATATAATTATATTAAAATTTTAATGTTTGAAAAAGTTTTATAATCTTAATTCCTACATAGTGATAAAGAGTAATGTTTGCAGTCTTATTTAGTTTGGTTTACAAAATATTTTCACCGTATTAGTCAACTTGATTTTCAAAATTGGAGTGCAAACTTCATACTACAGAAACTGATTAAGAAGATAAAAAGTAACAAGACTAGATGTACTTCAATTATGAAAATTCTCATATATATATATATATCAATAAACATTACAAAGTTTAAGTTTTGATGATTAGCTGCATATATACATTTATCATAATATCTTATGAATACTGGCATCTTTTGAAGGGTCTGGTACGTATCTTATGACTATGGGCTATTGATGCATTATTTTCTTTGATTCTGCAGATTTGGGCATTCGGTGGACATAGAAAGGTAATTTAACCTCTCATCTAGCTTTGCAATCTTGGATTAACACATCTGGCATTCTCCTGCCGTGTTTCCACTGTAAAATCAGGGGTCTGTCTGAGGAAATAGATTTGCACTATGGGCACCTTCAACCCTCACACCGAGGTGCTAATCAATTGCTCCCTTGTAGGAAAGTAAAGGTTGATTCCCTTGAAGTTTCATTTGATTGTGTGAGTTCTACTGCCCCCCCCTTTACTTACTGTGTATTCTCAAAACAAGCTGTAAATTATGCTGTAATTACTCTTGGTAAAACTTTGCAATGTGAATTTGAAATGTGATTCAACCCACTGCCGCAGCTTCATAAATCGTAATTTGCAGAAAACATTCCGTGAAGCTTACATCTAACCAAACGCACCTTAATTTCACAAGTACAAATGTTTTAAGATAAACGAGGTTAGTAATTTAATAAGAATAAACGTATTAATAATATATAAATATAATTGTTGTTATGAAGTATCTTATTAATTGTTTGTAGGATCATTAGAATGGCCGAATACATAAATAGGTCCCTGAACTTTGACGTTTTTGGCACTTTGCGGGTTTCAAATAGGTTCTTGTACTATACATATTTTTGTCTTTTAAACACAAATCACATGAGTTTCCTTAACGTGTTATACATTCGTGCTGGCTGGATATTTTTCTTTTGCCACATAAGCTTTTTTTTTTTGCCACATAAGCATTACTTATTTTATTTAGATAATTTTGTTGAATTTAATAAATTTTAATAAAAGAAAAATGCTTTAATAGCATGTTTCATTTTTTTTTTTTTTTATTATCTTCTTCTTTATTCTAGTGATGATCAAACCCTAGATCTAAATCCCCAACCCCTCCTCCATTCCCCTCCCCTCTTAACCTAGATCCAAATCTAGCAAATCCGGAGTCGACTTCTACGGCTCCTTCTCCCATCTCCTTGACGACTCCATGGCTTCTCCGTCGACTCTTGCCGACGACGGCTCTTCATTTTCCGATCGTACGACCAATAAGCAGAATAGGCCGGCCGATTTGATCGTTACGGTTCAGGCTCCGGTGTCGCCGTTGTTTTCGATCTCTCCCGGTTTTACTCCCTCCGCCTTCCTCAATTCCCCCGATGTCGGTTTCTTCGCATCCGCTTCGGTAATTTTATGAGTTGACTTCCATTGCTCTTCCGTCATCTTCTGTTGCTTTTGTCCAAAATTGGTGTTGAGTTTTCATTTTTGTTTATAGTCTTGAGTTTTACTGTTGTTCATGCTGACCAATTTCAGTCCGGATGATGATTTCATTCAATTTGTATCTTCAATCATCAATTGAGAGTTGAATTGAGATATTTATACATTTGCCTTCAATTTCAGTCTGGATGATGATTTCATTCAATTTGTATCTTCAATCATCAATTGAGAGTTGAATTGAGATATTTATACATTTGCCTTCAATTCTGCTGCATTTGTTTGCTTATTACATTGTTGTTTCTTCAAATCTTTGAAGAAGAGAAAGATCTATGGAAGAAAAAGGAATTTTTTATTAAAAATCGAGAAAAAGAAGAAAAAAGAGGAAAAAAAAAATCCAACAGATTGTACGCGCACATAAGAAGCTGATATACACACGTTTTTCCACATCAAACTTTTGTGTTTAAAAGACAACAATATGTATAATACAAGGACCTATTTGAAACCCGCAAAGTACAGGGATATGGTTGCCAAAAACGTCAAAGTTCAGGGACCTATTTATATATTCGACCTCATTAGAATTGTATGTAAACTTATGATCATATAAGATATTCTATGGATTTTATTTGAATCATTTAAGATCTTACCTCTATTAAGCTCTTTAGTATAGTAGATTGTTTTGCTAGTTATGGATCATGAAACAGAATTGTAGGTTCAGAATGGGATTCTGTTAACCTTGCCAAACACCACCTATTGGAGAAAATCAGTGTTTGTGAGTAAAGTAAAACTTAGCCAAACAATAGAAATCAGAGTTATTAATTGCATGCAAGGTAAATTAGATAGCTGAGGAAGAGTAAGTAGACTTTTTAATCAGGGGTGGGAACAAATCGATCTTGACCGGGCTGGGACTGGACTGACGGTATGTCGGTATGGTCCTTGGTTTCGCTCTAGTTTTCAATCGAAATTTGATCTTGGCCTAGTTTAAATACGACTATGGGGGCATTTGAAAGAGGGTCCGTAAGAGAAGTGTTGTATTTGTATATATAAGAAGAGTACATTATTTGCCCGAGTGCTGCATTTGGTTCAATCAAGTACTCAACATAGACACCGTTTAGGTGGATTTGGCTTATTAGCACTCGTTGTAAAGAGTACTTGGAGATCTAGAACTTGCAAGTTCAACACTTTACCTAAATCGATCATCTTGCCTAATAAAGCCAATCTGTGCAGCACTTCTCCTTCTGATGAGATTTCTGCTTCAAGTTGAAATGAAGGAATCATTGATGGCCCCTATTTTTTGAATGGTATTTAATCTTGCTTTTCTTTTGTTTTCATTAAACCTACTGACTCTAGAGATTCCACTTCCTTGGTTGGTACAAACACCCCAACTTGTTCTTGTGATTCATTTTTTATTTTTTATTTTTTGCTTTCATCCTTTTGCGATCGATTGCTAATCTTTGGTTTGCTTTTCCATTAGTGATAATCATTTTTTTTCCAACTTTTATGCATTTTAATTCTGCATTTTCGAGTTCAAATACCATCAAAGGTTTGATATTAAGGGATTCATCGATTGACATCCACATTTCTTCATGGAGTCCCACAAACTAATATGAGTTGTATAAAAGATGGAGGCCAATGTGATGCGTTATAGTTAGTTTGTCACAAGTGTGATAGAGAAACTACTCCTTGTGGTTACAGATTTCCAGGTTTAGTTTGAGATTGAACCAAAGAATCACTAGTTGACGACATGGGAACTTGGGCAATGAGCCGTTTCCCCATTTGACGACATTCCTACTTCTTAGCAATCATTTCATGTATTTTGTATTATTTGGCTTTACTTATGTTATTTTGGGGCAGTTTCCTTACATTCTAGTGATAATGTATTATGTGTGTTTAATTGGGTCTGTCTTTACTAGAGTGGGGTTTAAGTGCATAATGAACATACGGTGTTTAATGAGGACTCATCCGAGCCATTTGATCGTAAGGATTGACGACTAAATTTTTGATGAAAAAATGAACACATGATGACATTTTTGTACTTTGGAGAGTTTGATTCAAATGAAACAAACTCTTATCGTGAAACGTGAAATGGATGCACTTTTCCTAATTCGTAGTGCACTTTTTTTTATAAAAAGTGTATTGCAAAATACAAAAAGTACAATTCGAAAAAATGCACTACAAAAACTATGAAAAGTGCACTGCAAAGTACAAAAAGTGCAAATTCGAAAAGTGCACTACGAACTAGGAAAAGTGAATTCGTTTCAGGATAAGAGTTCGTTTCAAGATAAGAGTTTGTTTCATTTGAACCAAACTCGTAATTTGAAATCTTTTTTTTTTTTTGCACACATGGTCATGGTCTGCAAATTTTGTATTTGAGGTTCATATCCAAACCTTACAACACATTTTCAAATTGAATATGTTAAGTACTTTTTTTTATTACATATGAATTGTTAGTATGCAAAATCATAACCTTAGTGTATTAAATGTGAATCTATAGTGTATCACATTTGAACCTTCATTTGTTCTCTGAACCCAAAAAATAAAAAAGGGTGGGTTCGAGTAAGAATGGGTGTTGAGGAGAGAATTGAGAAAATGCATTGACCGTTCGATGCACGTTCGATCGTGAAGAAATCAATGGACTAGATCAATACTTCATTAAATTAAAAAATTAATGAAAATTCGTTAAAAAATCAGTACGGTTGAATTTTATTCCAAAACAAGTATTTTATAACTGGATGTGCATGAGTGCACATAATTTGGTAACTATGTGTGCATTATTTTGTCATTGAGTGTGCATGATGCATGATCTTATAAATAAGTGTGTATGATGATGTAACTTAATATGCACGATTGTATAACTAAGTGTGGACAAGTTATATTATAATTAGTGTGCATGGCTTCATAAGGTCACGCACACCCATTTATATGGTCATGTACACTCAATTATATGATCACACACACTTAATTATACAATCATGCACACTCATCTAAAAAGGTGTTCGATGTTCAAGAATTCATTTAAGCCGTTCATCCCATCTATACGTAATATTTTGATCTAAGATTTCAATTCTTCTATGTTTTAGTAGTATCATATTGTTCCTCGTAGCTAAGATTCAAAATATGGAAAAACAAGTATTTCCATGACTCAATCGCCCAATCATATATGCTCCACTTACATCCTCTTGCTTGGCCACATATTTTTATGTCACAGTCAGTTACAAAGGCCATGCACACTCAATTTTGATATTGTGCATATTCAATTATAAAATTATGCACTCTCAATTATAAAGTCATGCATAATTAGAGGCGGAGCGAGGGGCGCCACCCCCCCCCCCCCCCCCTTCGCCGGAAAAACCGAGAGTACTAATGTGTACTAGGTTGCTGTCTTCTCCGATGAGGCGAAGCCGACGCCCCTCTCCTTTAGTTCAGATTTAGGGCCGGCTAACAGTACAGAGACGCAAGGATGAAGATGGCGTTCTGTTTTTTTAAAGAACGGGTTAAATGACGTCGTGTTGGGTTTGATTTTAAAAAATCCCCAAAACGACGTCGTTTCGCTACTGTATTAAAAAAAATTACACAACTCTTTCAACAATTGCTTAAGCCGTTCGAACGCACAGTACCCAATAATCCCAATTGCCTCGTCTTCTACAGAAAACAATTCTAAGAGAACTCGGAGAGTTGAGAACGTATCCCCGCCATGCGCCAGCAGTGGCTCCTTGTCTCCTCTTTCCAGTTCCCCCTCTAGCCTCTAATCTATTATCTTAACAACATATAAAGTTCTCCCTATTTTACTAATAAATGCTCCATCAATTTTCAAAATTTTATTAATAAAATAATTTTTTGGCAACATTAATCTTAACAACAACATATAAAGTTCTCCCTTTTTTACTCATAAATGTTTCATCAATTTTCCAAATTCTATTAATAAAATATTTTGTTGGCAACATAAATGCCCCTATTAATCAAAGATAAAACATATATCCAATAAGTACTTTTATTTAAGAGATAAGATAAAAAAAGAATATTTTCGTGGAAAAGTTTTATGAAAATTTACTGTATTAATTTATATATTTTTATTAAAGAAAGTATGTGGTAAAGTCTATATATTTAAATATTACGATTTAAAATTTTATAATAATTTAATAATGAATTATCTTAATGATACTTTTTAGTAATATGTAATTCAATTGTAACTTATAAAAATAAAATAAATAAAATTCAAATTTGCATATACCCGTATATCGATATATGTAGGTATATCATAATAAAATTATTCTTAAAATTAAATATTATCTTAATATTCTTGTGAAAAATAAATATTAAATTAATTAATTCAAATTAAATTAAAATCTTAGTAAAGCTATTCATTTTTGTCAAATAAATGTATTACCATTTTTGTATTGATTTTCACAAATGTTGAAATATAATAAGTATGTAATGACTTATATGAAAGAAATTAAATTAAATATTTATAATTGATTATTCATCTTATTTCAAAGAATTCAAATTTTCTTATTTCAAATATAATAAAAATTGTATCATATAGAAAGCACATGAAAGGTAAAATATCATTATTGATTATTCACAATTTTATATGCATTAGAACCGCATTAATTAATCTTAAAACAAATCATGGATAGATTAACTAATATTAAGAAAATACTTCAACCATCAAATTAAGATTGATAAGTAATTTCTATATTTTAAATGGCCGAATACATAAATGGGTCCCTGAACTTTGACGCTTTTGACAACCATATCCCTCTACTTTTCGGGTTTCAGGTAGGTCCCTGGACTATCCATATTTTTGTCTTTTAGACACAAAATTCCGATGTGGCAAAACGCGTGTACATCAATCTCTTAATTGCGTGTGAAAATAATACAAACCTCTTATAAATGCTGATGTGGAATACTAACAAAATTAAAAACTTTTAAAAATCATGTTAATTAAATCCACAATAGTAATTAAATCCATCAATCTCTTAATTCTACCAATAGTAATTGATTTTTTTTATCTTTGTTTAGATCTGCAGAGATATGCCGGTTCCGTCATTCATGAGGGGGCGGAGAAGATGTGCCGGCGATGAAGAATTCCGACTCCTGAGTCCGTCGTTCCATCCAGATCTGAGATCTCCAGTGCGACGCCGGCGAAGTTCGAGACGGCAGTGCGAGGGCATGGTTCGGGACGCCGGCGGTGAATAATTCAATCCACGTAGACGACAGTGTGAGGGCAAGGTTCTTTCTCCAACAAAGACGAGCAAAGACACCGGTGAAGACGAACAAAGTGAGCGAAGAAGAAACCAGAAAGTACAAGAACGACCGACTCGGGAGAGAGACAGGGACGGAACAACGGACTCGGGAGAGAGTCAGGGACAAAACGTCGACGGACTCGGGAGAGACCATATCCAAAACGACGGGTTCGGGAGAGAGTCGGGAGAGACTAGATCCGGAATGACGGACTCGGGAGAGAGTCAGGGGCGGAACGACGGACTCGGGAGAGACCAGAACCAGAGATGAACAGGATTGCCAGATTTGATTTTGGTAAAAAGGAAGAAGATGAACAAGATTTTGGATCTGATTTTTATTTAATTAAAATTTAATATTTTTTTGTTAAATTTTTTTATAAAATATCTACATGGCACCTACGTGGCATCTAATGTGGCATAATATGTGTACAGTCAGCGCGAGAGTATTGCACGTAGATGAAATTTGTGCGATTTGTGTTCAAATGACAAAAAAAATGTATAGTCCAGGGACCTATCTGAAACCCGAAAAGTAGAGGGATATGGTTTCCAAAAACGTCAAAGTTCAGGGACCTATTTATGTATTCAACCTATTTTAAATTGGTATTTGCCGATTAAATGATCAAATAATTTTTACAGTTACAATTTTTAACATCTTGTTTTTTTGTTATACTAAACATATTGATGTTATTTTATATGCAATTGAATTGACTCTAATTTAGTATGCTTGATTGCTTGATCACATGTTTTGATTTTCAAAAACTAAATTTTTTAAATTATATAAGCATAGAATACAAACTTTGATGTTATTTCTATTATATTTCTCTTAATTTCAATCTTAAATTGAAAGTTTGTAATTTAGGGTTTGAGTTTAAATTCGTGAATTCTTAATTTTCTTAGTTGAATGTAATTATATAAATTAGAGAAGGCGAATGTAATTTGAATGTGAATCAGTGTGAATCCTTACCGAGTAAAGCCGGGACGCCAAGGAAGACACCGAGGACGAGAAGCAAGCGCAAGAGGAGCCGGTGATGCGTATTACTCGTTCCATGGCGAAGACACTGCACCGTCAAATCCAGGTGGCTCTCGCCACCGAGCCAATGATCCTCGATACCGACCCTTAGGGTTCGGTACCGAGCTGGTGGACGTCGTTACGGTGCCAGCGCTGGGGTTTCCTCTCCAGCTTCCTCGGTACCGAGCTGTATGCCTCGGTACTGATATGTGTTTGAATGCCAAGAGTTGTTGGCGATGTGAATAGACATCTTTAATGCACGTTGTAGTGCTTTGTTTTTAATGCTTTGTTTAATGTTTTAAAAGAGGATCGGCCTAGGAGTTTAAAAGGCCTTTCATGTGTTGTTTCATTGGACCTTTGAATTGATGAAAAACTCTCTTTTGCTGAATGCAAAGACTCGTCCCTTTGAAGGTCTTGTTCTTGATCGGATTGTGAGTAATATCGATCTTTCAAGAGCACTTGGTGTGTAACATCCTGATGAGTCCCGACTTGGATCGCCTTGCAACTGGTTCGAATGAGTGGATGTGAAGATAAAATTGACTCCTTTGATTGCTCCAAGTTCGAACAAGTGAAGTTGGTTGTAGAATCCCGCAAATTCAAAGATAAAACAAACTGACTTTTTGTAGTTTTATTGATGGGATAAGTGTTTGATGTTTGTGTGGATAAACTCACCAAACAAAAACCAAAAAAAGGCAAATTCGAATGAGATAAACACACCCAACGAATCTGGCCAATCCTTTGATAAACACACAAAGGAGAAAGGTCACTTGGTTGGACGCCCCAAGCAATTGCAAGCCAAAGACTCGACTTTAGTTCTAGAGTTTCAAGCAAAAGATGATCTCATAATACATAGGAACTATAGCTTAATATAGGCCACGAAATGCCAGCCAAAAGGCTCCTAAATTCGGCCATTAAGAGGGAAAATTGAAGAGTCTTCACTTGAATGGAGTAGGTGAAGAGACGGCTGATTTATGAAGAGTTTTGATCACTTTCTTGGCTGCTTGCATTAATGGAAGATGAACTTTGATTATGGTGGAGTAATTGAGCCACTTGGAAGGGGTCCTTAAGTCCGTTCAATGCACCAAGTGAGACATCAACTTGAAGCGATGTGATCACGGTCTCTTGGTGGCTTGGTGGCGCAGCCATGGTGGCTAATCCAGCTTGGAGGTGGTCCATGAGGAGTCTAGCACGGCTTCTTGTAATGGGTCCAAGAAGAGGTGGCATCGGCATCAAATCATGATGTGGCCTAGGTTGGGACACATCATCCCCTCCCCCTTGAAAAGGATTCGACCTCGAATCTTCATCGTCGGAAGTGCCTTCACCTGAAACAAATGGAGATAAATCCGAAACATTAAAAACATCATGCACACCATACTCACTAGGCAATTCAAGGCGATATGCATTGTTGTTGATTCGCTCAAGCACTTGAAAAGGACCATCGCCTCTAGGTTTTAATTTGGAGTCACGGAGAGTAGGAAATCGATCTTTGCGAAGGTGTACCCAAACAAGATCCCCAGGCTCTAGAATCAGCTCCTTACGCCCCTTATTGGCGTTCTTAACATATTGAGACGTTCTTTTCTCGATTTGCTCACGAGTAGCTTTATGAAGGGCTTTGATCTTCTCAGCTTGTGTAGTTCCATCCACACTCTCTTTGTCTTTGATGGTGCATGGGACAAGATCTAAAGGAGTGGTGGGGTTCTTGCCATAAACAACTTCAAAGGGAGACTTCTTTGTGGCTGAATGGACTGAACGATTGTATGCGAACTCAATGAAAGCTAAACATTCCTCCCACCTGCGCAAGTTAGCTCGCAACAAAGAACGAAGCAAAGCACCTAAAGTACGATTCACAACTTCAGTTTGTCCATCCGTTTGGGGGTGACATGAAGTGGAAAATAACAACTTAGTGCCCATTTTAGCCCACAAAGTTTTCCAAAAGTGACTCAGAAATTTGGCATCCCGATCGGACACAATGGTCTTAGGGACGCCATGAAGCCGCACGACTTCATTGAAAAATAAATCAGCCACATGGGCGGCATTGTCGGTCTTATGGCAAGCAATGAAATGTGCCATTTTAGAGAACCGATCGACCACCACAAAAATAGAATCACGCCCCCTTTTTGAACGAGGCAATCCAAGCACGAAATCCATGGAAATGTCTTCCCAAGGCTCGTGTGGGATAGGAAGTGGGGTGTATAAGCCATGAGGATTCAACTTAGACTTAGCACGCAAACATACAACACAAGAAGCACAAAATTTCTCAACATCTTTATGCATGCGTGGCCAATAGAAATGTTCTTTAAGCATGGTCAAAGTTTTAGAAATGCCAAAGTGTCCCATTAACCCTCCCCCATGGGCCTCATGCACAAGTAATCTACGAGTAGAACTACTCGGTATACACAACTTATCACCCTTAAATAGGTAGCCATCATGGATAAAGTATCGATCTTTACTACCTTCCTTAGAGCATGCAAGATAAGTTTCACCAAAATCCAAATCAGTAGCATATAAATCCCTCATGAATGTAAAACCTAGCATGCGAGCATCTAAAGATGAAATTAGAGTGTACCTTCTAGAGAGAGCATCAGCCACCACATTGTCCCTCCCTTTCTTGTGCTTGATTACATAAGGAAATGACTCGATGTACTCAACCCATTTGGCATGACGCTTGTTCAGTTTCGCTTGACCGCGAAGGTACTTGAGAGCCTCGTGATCGGAGTGTATGACAAACTCCTTGGGTAACAAGTAATGCTCCCATGTCTTGAGCACTCGAACCAAGGCTAGAAGCTCTTGATCATACGTGGGATATCTCAGCTCGGCACCGCTCAGCTTCCTACTAAAATATGCAATGGGGCGGCCTTCTTGCATAAGTACTCCTCCTAAGCCAACTCCCGAAGCATCACACTCTACTTCAAAGGTCTTGGAGAAGTCGGGCAAAACCAGCAAAGGAGCGTTGGTGAGTTTCTCTTTAAGAGCATTGAAAGCTTGCTCTTGGGAGACGCCCCATTGGAAGGGTACATTCTTCTTTGTAAGTTCACTTAAGGGTGATGCGAGGGTGCTAAAATCCCTCACAAAACGCCTATAAAAGCTGGCCAACCCAAGAAAACTCCTTACTTGCGTCATTGAGGTTGGCGTGGGCCATTCTCGTATGGCATTCACCTTGGCTTCATCAACATGCACACCTGATTTACTTACAACAAAACCAAGAAACACAACATGGTCGGAGCAAAAATGGCACTTGCCAAAGTTAGCATAAAGCTTTTCCTTCCTAAGCACCTCTAGAACTTGTTTAATATGCATAACATGGTCATCAAGTGTGCGGCTATATATCAGAATATCATCAAAATAAACCACAACAAAACGACCAATAAAAGCTCTAAGAACATGATTCATGAGTCTCATAAAGGTACTAGGTGCATTCGTTAAACCAAAGGGCATGACTAACCATTCGTAAAGTCCTTGTTTGGTCTTAAACGCAGTTTTCCACTCGTCGCCCTCCTTCATTCGAATCTGATGGTATCCACTCTTCAAATCAATCTTGGAGAAGAGGTTGGACCCATGTAGCTCATCCAACATGTCGTCAAGCCTCGGAATGGGGTGGCGGTATTTGACGGTGATGTTGTTGATGGCACGACAATCTACACACATGCGCCAGCTCCCATCTTTTTTTGGCACCAAAATCACCGGAACTGCGCATGGGCTCAAGCTTTCCCTCACGTATCCCTTGTCTAAGAGGTCTTGCACTTGCTTTTGCAATTCTTTGGCCTCGGCTGGATTGGTGCGGTATGCAACTCGGTTGGGCAGTGTGGCTCCGGGCACAAAGTCGATTTGATGTTCTATTCCACGTATAGGCGGAAGCCCACTTGGAATATCCTCGGGGAAGACGTCTTCAAATTCCTGCAATAAAGAAGACACACTAGGAGGTAGATCAACCAAATCATTGTCAACAAAAAGATGATCCTTAAAAAGGAGAATTAAACACATTTGCCTTCCCTGAATTGCCTTGGTGATCTCTTTGCCTCGAGCCACCATTAAATGCTTGGAGCTTCCCTCAAACGCCTTTAACTCCATCTTCTTGTTGTTGCTCCTTCTCCTTAGCTCATTAGCTTCTTGATCAGCCGTTACTTCATGAGGAGCCAAAGGATGAAGAGTGTACTTTTTGCCTTCCATGTGAAAGAGATACTCATTAGAAACGCCTTGATGAATCACAGCCCTATCGTATTGCCAAGGACGGCCAAGTAGTAGATGGCACGCTGTCATGGAAACCACATCACAAAGAACTTCATCCTCATATTGTCCAATGGAAAACTTGAGCTTGACTTGCTCCTTCACCATGACGGGTTCGTTGGAATTCAGCCAATGCAATGAGTAGTGAACCTTACGAGGTTGGGTTTTGAGGTTGAAACGTCTCACCACTTCAGAATCAACCAAGTTACTACACGACCCTCCATCAATTATCACGCTACACACTTTGCCTTGGATGAAGCATCGTGTGTGAAAGATGTTCTCTCGCTGCGAAGGTACGTTAGGAATTTCACAATTAAGAAGAGTACGTTGAACAACAAAACACTCACCGGTTACGGGAACCAGATCAATCTCTTCTTCATTGATGTCGTTGTTTCCTTCGTCCTCGACTTGCTCCTCATCCTCAGATTCGTACTCTCCTACTTTGTTGAGAAGCACTTGCTTCTTTGTGGGACAATCACGAGCATAATGGCCTCTTCCCAAGCACTTATAACACTTTACGTCGCGGGTGCGCGTGCTATCTTCATCTTTGGGTTTGGCTGGAGTATAAGACGCCTCTTTCTTGGGTGGTACTCGGCTGACCTCATTTTTGGAGTCTCGGGACTCACTCTTCTTGTAGGGTTGTGAAGAACCAGTTGTGCCTTGGCCCCACACTCGTCCACTTCCACCTCCCTTCCTCTTTTGCAAGTTGTGGTAAACTTGGTTGGTGTAGTGAAGAACGTCCTCTATAGGTGCGCTAGTTCCAAATCTCTGCATTTCCACATAAGTAGCCAAATCCAAATTGAGACCACCTATGAATTTGGAAACCACATACCTCTCCGGAAAACGTACTCGGGAACGGTACACTAACTGGCGCAGCTCCTTGTAATACTCATCGGGTGTTCGAGCTCCTTGTCTCACACGCTCCAGTTTGACTTGGACACGATCAAGGTAGTCCTCGGGCACAAACCGTTGGCGCATGGCATCTTTAAGCTCAGCCCAAGTGGTAATGGGTTGCTCACCCACATATTCCCTCTCGGATTTCTCTTCTTGCCACCATGAGTATGCAAAATCTGTAAAATGAATGGTAGCTACGGCCACTCTTTGTGCATCATGATAGTTATAATAATCAAAGATAGCCTCAGTTTTTGACTCCCAATCTAGATAGATTTCGGCATCGGATGTGCCAGCGAAGGGCTCGATGTTGAGCTTAACACCATAATGGTGATCCCTCGGTTGTTGTCTACGGTCATCGTAACCGTAGTTCTGTTGCATTTGATCAAGATAACGCCCTTGATCTTGGCGCGCATTAGGCAAATTAAGCACACGGCGCGGCACATGCAATGGTGCAGCTTGTGCTGGATTTTGGCGCACTAAATTACGCCTTGCTTGAAAGTTAGGAGGATGCATACCTTGGTACCCATAGTAAGGGCTATCATTTGGGTTATCTCCAAGATAAGATGGACCATGTCTTACCCCAAGATGTGCCATGTCGCTGGTGACGTTGGCCATAGAAACCGGTGGCAATTCTACTTGGTTAGAGGGTTGTCCAACCTCAAAATGAGGGTGGCCTTCCGGGGCTGTAGGAACAACGGTTGGAGGCGTGTGTTGGCCAACCTCCACGCTATTTCCTGAGGTATCAACTTGCACTTGAGTGCTTCCTAATCTTTGCTCAAGTCTTTCGTCAAGCACCCGAAGCAACTCAGTCCGGGCATGTTCATAAGCTTCCTTGACATCAGATTTGCTCTCCTCCCGAACTTGAGTAAACATACGTTGCAAATCTCCCAAAGTAATGGGACGAATTGTCTCCTCCTCATTCATTTCCTTGTCTTTTCTTGTGCTAAAGTCTGCGTTATAACAAAGCTAAGAAACAAGGAAAAAGTGAGTGTTAGTGAAAGCTAAAGACACACTTGTGTTTGACTCAAGAAAGACAAAAATCTTTGAGGCTCATTCACAACTTCAACTCCCTCGTTTGCTGAACTTTCCAGGGGAAAGAACAACTTGTAGCCTCACCAAATGTCACCCTCGTCACACAATGTGTTTAGTTTGTACACTCCGTTCACACAGCTCCAAAACTCCCTCTGTTAACTTGAAAGACACCGGGTGGTTCAATCAAGTTTTCAAACCTCACACAATGTCTCCCACTCACACTCAAAGCAAGTAAATAAGTAATCGGACTGACTCGTGTTTGACACTTTTTGTGGCACTCGTCTCACACACACACAAGGGAGTTGCAATCTGCCAAGCACAAAACACAATTAGAAATACAAGAGTCAACCACAAATTCGAGACAAAACAGAGGTAGCAATCAAAGACAAGCCAAGTGAGCTTGTGGACGAGTATTTGCAAACCCCCAATTCAGTCTTAGTTGCTCAAAGGTTTGGCTAGAAAGGATCAAGACAAAACAAGAGTAACTCAGCAAGTGAACAACAAGGAACAAGAATACCTTTGATCTAGAGAACACAACTGATTTTTTTTTTTAATAATCCGAAACGAACTTTTCTCCTTTTTTTTTTTTTTTTTTTTTTTTTTTTTTTAAGTTCGAAAATAGGCTGTTAAAATTCGAACTTAAACACTCAGAAATAATCGGTGGCCTTTTACAAATTTAACCGTGGCTTTTCACTACACATCTCCTGATTAAATTCGGTAATAAAGTGGCTATAAATCAGGTGATAATTCAACAGCCAAGAGAATTAAAAGCAGGAAAAGAAGAGTTGCATTTATTCAGCTGATTTTTAAGAGCACTCAAGTTGAATTGAATGCATGGAAAGGAAAGGTTGCAATCAAGCTGCTGCATTAAAGGGGTGCTGTCTTCCCCCACATTATTTTCGGCCATGATGAATGATATTGAAGCATTCAAAATTTCAGTTTCCAGCAACAAAATGCAACAACATCTCAAGGAAAATTCATGGGTTTTTGGCTGGCTTAAAGAAAGGCACAAATGAGCAACCATAAACCAAAAGGAGAGAAAGCAATTCGTACCTCCACAACTTGAGGAACTCACTCGACTAGCTCTGATACCACATGATGAGTCCCGACTTGGATCGCCTTGCAACTGGTTCGAATGAGTGGATGTGAAGATAAAATTGACTCCTTTGATTGCTCCAAGTTCGAACAAGTGAAGTTGGTTGTAGAATCCCGCAAATTCAAAGATAAAACAAACTGACTTTTTGTAGTTTTATTGATGGGATAAGTGTTTGATGTTTGTGTGGATAAACTCACCAAACAAAAACCAAACAAAGGCAAATTCGAATGAGATAAACACACCCAACGAATCTGGCCAATCCTTTGATAAACACACAAAGGAGAAAGGTCACTTGGTTGGACGCCCCAAGCAATTGCAAGCCAAAGACTCGACTTTAGTTCTAGAGTTTCAAGCAAAAGATGATCTCATAATACATAGGAACTATAGCTTAATATAGGCCACGAAATGCCAGCCAAAAGGCTCCTAAATTCGGCCATTAAGAGGGAAAATTGAAGAGTCTTCACTTGAATGGAGTAGGTGAAGAGACGGCTGATTTATGAAGAGTTTTGATCACTTTCTTGGCTGCTTGCATTAATGGAAGATGAACTTTGATTATGGTGGAGTAATTGAGCCACTTGGAAGGGGTCCTTAAGTGCGTTCAATGCACCAAGTGAGACATCAACTTGAAGCGATGTGATCACGGTCTCTTGGTGGCTTGGTGGCGCAGCCATGGTGGCTAATCCAGCTTGGAGGTGGTCCATGAGGAGTCTAGCACGACTTCTTGTAATGGGTCCAAGAAGAGGTGGCATCGGCATCAAATCATGATGTGGCCTAGGTTGGGACACATCACATCCAAACCCCTAGTTCTCTCAAATGCCGGTGAGTCACATCCGTCTTTGAGAGTCCATATCCCCTTCAATCTTCCACGCAAATCGTTCATCTTCTACGTCTAAATCTCTACGACTTCCCTCGGTACCGACCCTGCATCCTTGGTACCGACCCTGTGCCGAATTGTCCGAGTGGTGAACAAATTGTCTAATCGAGGTTGTTAGTTTCTTGGAGTCGCTCGCTCGCCCCGTGAATCAAATAAGGGCGATCGTATCATGTGGTATCAGAGCCACACAAGGTTTGACTCTTAAAAGTCGATTTTAAGCATATAAGGATTGGTTTACTGATACGTGATTGCCCGGGAATTCTCCGTAGAAACCTCGTATATGACCCACACAAGTCCCGATCTTGCCAGTAATTGAATTCAATCCTACAAAAGCTCTCAAAATCAGATTACTTGAAGAACACGAAACAATGAACTGAATTGATCAATTGATGAGAAGAACGACTTTGATAGATTGAAAGGTCCAACTTTGATAGTACAATCAGATTGGCTCTAACGCTAAATCTGATTGATCAACTAGAACGATCTTTAACAATCGATTCTAGAACAATCTTGATTGAACAAGTCAATGAATCAAATTAACAAACACAAGAGATCTCGAATGATGATGGCCGAATGAGATTGGTATGATGATCGAACAATTGCAAGCATAAACTCGAGTTTTTGGAGCCCAAAGACAAGATAAACCTTTCTTAGGATTTATCTTGTCTCAAGCTAAATTTTATTGAATGAAATAACAAGAGTATAAATAGAGAATACAAAACTGATCCTTGGAGAGCAAGGCAAGTAAGGAGGCCGGCCCTAATAGATAGAAGATAGCCCCTTGTCTTGCTTTCCAAGATATAATAAAATATCTAATTAAATCTATCTAGATCCCCTTAAATAAAATAAATCATGGCTGATTTATTTATTTAAGGAAATATCCTAACAAACTCAAAATATCTCTAACAAACTAAAAATATCTCTACCAACCAGGAGAGAGAATATCAACCAATTAACATAAGCCTATTGATTGATTTCTCTACATTATTTAAAAGCAAAACACGCCTATAATAAAATAATAGATAGATATTTTCTCTATTTAGAATGGTCAAGTCAAAGGGTTGACTTTGACCCATATACCAATTTATCTCACCCGGTCACTTACTAAATTCAGCCCTAAAGTGAGACAAACTAATACATGTTTCTAAATAAGGAAATAGGTGAATTTCGGCCCTCTTGAATCAATCCATGGAACCCGGCCTCAATTGATGTCGAATGCACGAGACCCACTTTGTCTTGCTAGGTGATACGCTCTATATTATTTAGGTATGATTTGAGTGTGTTTAGGTTAGTTTTGAGCATAATTGTCATATGAAGACCGAAGACACGATTTGAAGAATTGCAAGAGTTTTGAAGACAAGTGTTGATTTGGAGTTGTTTTGACACCACTTTCTTGTAATACTTATTTCGGGAGTTGCAGTGATCGGATGAAGATGAATTTGGTATCATTGGAAAGCTGACTCGAAGAGCTACAATTCATATTTTTACTCCGGGTCGAAATTCCCACTCTAAGGTGGTCAAAACATCTTTGGAAAACACCGCTGGAATTTTGTCACGATCAGGCCCGCGGAAGTCCACGTCAGCAAAAATCCGAAGCGGCGACTGATCTTTCTATCTATCTATCTTTATTTATTTCCAATATTATTTTATTTTCGTACGAGTGGTTCGAGACTACTTAACCTAGTTTTTCAGCCTTGTTTTATTAATTCTCTTAGATCTAGTTTTCAATTATTCCAGATTTTAGTATTTTCTCTCTTATGGAGAACTAATTTTCCTTTGGAGTTTGTTTGATCAAGGAAGCCTTTTTATGTAATTCGTGAGATTCTGGTAACGTTTCTATCCCTTGGTTAATATCAAAACTCTTGTTTTTATTTATATGATCTATGTTTGATTTGATAAGCCTGATCAACTTGTTTGATTGACTTAGATCTACTGTTTGGATTAGGTTTGATTGTTGTCTGTGCAATCTTATTTATCCTTGAAACAACTCTTTTCTAGGACCGTGGACTAGAATTGAGAAGAGTATTTGATTATTATTTTATGCATGAGACTCGTAGCTTGATTGCATGATTTGATATCCTTCTATCCTTAATACTTTGCATGATTTGAATTAAGCGTTCTTGTTCATATCATCTTTTCGCTTGGACCGTGGACAAGCGGAAATCTTTTATAAGGATTGGAATTAACTAGGGAATTAATAGAAAAGTGGATGAATTGATGATCGAATGATTAAAAAGGTGGAATTGGTTGAATAAACTCTGCTTTCCTTCCATTGATTTAATCCCAAATATTATTTGCTTGTGTGTTTGTTTGCTTGAAACTTCCAAAACCCCTGTCTTGTTACTTGCTGATTGATTCAGAAATCCCGATTCTCTTGGGTTCGACCCCTTGCTTGCTTACTATACTAGTTAGTAGTTTAGGGTTATTTATTTTTGATCTTGGCAACAACGATTTTAACCGAGTCACTAGGCTCTTCAAGAACCGCTGCCAATCGAACCAAGATTGTTATAGTGCCTTGAGCAATCTTCTTAGCTCGACTTCTTGTAATTGGTCCGTCAGAAGGCACTCGAATCAACTCATCAACGTCGGTTGGAGACATGGCAGGCTTCACTGCATCATTTACCCTTTTTGCCTTCTTGTTCTTGCTCGATCTCTGTGTTTAAAAAAAAACTGAACCGATCATGCTTCTTTCCAATCCCGAACCTTGAGATCTTAGCCTTTATTTCAATCTTTAAGTGCACTTGGATTAAGGGAACGAAAAAGTAACTTGCTTGTCGAATTAGAGTGTAGTAGGAGAAGATTTGGTTCGCCCATCCTCCTTCAAAGTGTCCAGACGCTAGGAGGGAGATCTTGGTATCGAACCCAACCTCTCCTGGCTCAACCCTTGAGGAAAAAGTGGTTGTTCTTAGAAAAATCCGGTCGCCGGTAGAACAAGAGGAGTGACCGAGAAAAAGTAAGGCAACACAAGGGTGACACCTACACTAGTTGTTTCGTTGATATTTTTGTTTTAAAAAAAAATCAAGTACCTTTCCGTTTGCCTTTTTGTGTTACACTTCTTGGAGTGTGCCAAGTTTGCTTGTTTGTTTATTTTCTTGCTTTACATTAATACCTTGTCTTGAGACCTTACCGAACCCTCGAATAACCAATTTTTATTGCTTAAGGATCGGTTTAAGGACCCTTGAGTGTGTGGAATCCATTGACACCTTTTTTCTAGTTGTGTGTGTTGAGTTTTGTGCTCTAGGATCGATATGGACGATCCTAACAAAAAAAACAAGGGAGTTGTCGAGGGAGAGGTGAATTCTTCCGCCATTACCATGGAAGATTTGTTTCGAGCCATTCAAGGGCTCAAAACGGAGAATGAGGAAAGATTGCAACAACAACAACGGGAGATGGAAGCCTTTAAGCTTTCGATGGAGGCAAGGATGGGTGCAATGCAATTGGGAAGCCTTGGAGGAAATCAAGCGAGCCTGAACACCTCGTTACCGAGTGAGGGCCTTCTCACGAGCTAGGAAGAAGAAGCGAATTCGGGCCATACTATGTACAACACCCCGCTACTGAGTCTGAACAGCTCGGTACCGAGCCTGCATACCTCATTACCGAGTCTGCACGTTGTTGAAGGGAAAATTTAACTCGACAACAAATAAATTTGTAGTCAAGACCCCGTTGAGTATAGCGAAGTCAGGATCGTCCACGGGAAGCAAAGTTGTTTGTTTATCGAGTTATAAAAGCAAGAAAACAAAGCAAAACAAAACAAAACAGCTACGACAACCCTCAGTACCGACCTTGTCAAGGTCGGTAACGGTGCTGGGTTTCTACTAAAACCGAGCAAACAACTCGATTCAACTACATGCTCGGTACCGACCTGTGTACCTCGGTAACGCGTCTGTTCGTGAGTAAAAACGAAGGAAATTCAAATGACAAAAAGATCTAGGACAAGGGTTACCACGACATAATTATGCATATAAACTAGTGTAAAGGATAAAGATCATGTCGTTAAAGATAAATCTATCAACTTTCACTGACTAAACAAGCAAATCAATCAACTTTCATAAATCAATTCACTTTTCTACTTGTTTTGAATCCAAAGCTCGTAACTTTCGTTGTCGAACAATATCAACATTCAAGTTCACAACTTTCTCTTTCGATCAAGCGATAAACTGAAATTACTTCGACTTTCGTCCAAGTATAAGCATAAACAAGTAATTCAAAGGATAAAAAGCATCAAACATCAACACATTCATTCAATCATGCATAACCATGTCGGGTTTCAACCCCGACCCTAGAGAAGAAAAACTTACTCACTCATGTTTGAATCAAAACAAACAACTTTATTAAAAGTGCACATTGAAATAAAAGCTTACTTGTTATTAAAGAAATCTCGTCTTACAATCCACCACGTTCACGAATCAAAACAACAAAGACAACGAAGACTCGAACTCTCTCTCTCGATCGAGCCGAACGAACTAGCGTCTTCCCTCTCAAAACTCGTGAACTCCAAAATCGACTAACCCCTCCCTCTCGACTAAGCTAGAACAAGAGTATTTATACTAGAGGAAACTATCTAATAAAGATTCTAAAAGATAAAAACTTTCTAAACTAAAAAGATTACAAGATAGAAGATATAATTTCCGAAAGTTGGCGCCATCTACCGACACAGGTCACCTCGATAACGACCTACATAGGATCGTTAGACACTTGCTGAATTCTTTGGATAAAATCTCGTTGCACAACTCAGTACCGACCCTCACATGTCGGTAACGAGCTCTTCTATTTTGGCCTTTTGTACACTTTTCACAACCTCTCTTTGGATTTAACGGGATCTTCCAAGACATACTCTTTCCGCTCTTGTTTTCATGTATTCCACCACGAACCACTTGTCTTCAGCTCTTTTGGAAATGCTCCTTTCCGCTTCAAAAACCTAAGAAAAACACAAAAACGGAGCAGCTTCCATACTTTTCACAAAATATGCAAACTTATCAAAAAACACACAAAACTAACACTAAAATCACTAAAACTTAAACTAAACAACCTAAGAAAAACACCTAAAACTATACTAAAAACACGAACATCAAAATACGCCATACTTAAACTTGCTTGTCCTCAAGCAATGACTAAACATAACCAAAACCAAAGAACATGCTTATCAAGCAATAGCCTTCATCTCAAAAGCAACATCACAACATAGCAAAAATAGCAAATCATTATTAACGTCATCACACATATATAAGCACTAATAGACATAAGCAACTACAATCCAACCTCACCAAGGATAAAGTGTTTCACTCAACTCTCATGTGTTTAGGCTATAAATTCATCTCTCAACTCAATCTTATATACAAAAACTCAGAGAAATTGGAACTTATATCACCAAACTCTCCAACAAAGATCTGTCAAAACAAGCAAAAATCATCAAGAGAACTTAGGCGAAATGAAAAACTTCATAGAAGCTTCCATTCAGCCGGGTTGTAATGGGTCTTGGTAATGACAATAAGGCGTGGAAATATTTTGGCTATGTGGTGCCAATAATATCTGGGAATCAAAGACTCCTAAAAAGTCACACATACTCACCAAAACTCTCATAAGATATACCAAACTCACTCAACATTAAAGCACACTCTTCACTCACCAATTAATCCTAGAAAGCCTAATAAAAACTTTAAAGAATCTCTGATTTAAACTTTAAACATTCTACACAACTTCTCATTCTTCCTTCTTTTTTCTTTTCTTTTGCATTTTTTTTCCTTCTCGACTTGCCTCGTTACCGACCTAAGAGGGTCGATAAAGAGCTACATACTTCCTTTTCGCGATTTTTCTCTACTTCCACATAAGCTGGTATCGATCCATACTTTCCTTTTCTTTCTTTTGTGCATTCTTTTTAACCAAGCGATCTTTTTTTCCATAAAGAACAAGAGACTTCCAATCTACCCCACCAAAACCCTTATTTTGAACCAAAACATAACATTTTGCACTCTACAAAAAAACATACTTCTCCAACTAAGTCCTAATCCCCGGAAAGGGTCAAGCTTATCTTTGCCAGGGAATAATTTTGTGGAGCAATAAATAAAAGGCTAAAGCTCAAATTGGTTGTAAAAAAGAGGATCATGTAAGGGTGTATAGGGATTAATAAGGCTCATGAAAAATAAGTTCTCTATCATATGACTTTCACAAGTAATGAACTTAAAATGTTAATAAGGTCTTGAAAAATAGATAACCATCACAATTGCAAGAGATAATATGCATAAAGAGAGTAAATTACACATGAAAAATCAAGGCTAAAAATAAGAACTCACAAGGTCAAATTTTTGTTGGATTGCAACTACTCATACTAAAAGTTATACATGCTCAATTTCATCAAATGCTATTCCTCTATAAAAACAATTTTCATAAGACTCAGGCTATACCATCAAAAACATACTGAAAGGAATTTACATGGTCATGCAAGCAATTAACTATCATAGAACCAAAAGACAGGGTATTCATCCATTCTAAAATCTTTTTTTTTTGAAATTTTCAACTTTTTTTGTGATTTTCGTTACTTTTTTTTCAAAACAAAAACTAAAACAACTTAAACAAGCAACAAAGCAAACTACTTAAAAACAAAACAAACAAACAACAAAACAAGCAAATAAGTTTTCTTTTCCCTCCCTACCCCATACTTAAAATTACAGCGTCCCCACTTCAATAAAGCAAATCAAAAGTAAAGAATAGGGAAAAGAAAGAAACTTACAAGATAAACTTTGAAGCAGAAGAAACATCCTTTAAAGTTGAATCATCTCCGAGGTGGTGGTGGAAACTGGCGCTCAAAGCTGCCCATGAACTCATACATTGTCCTCCAGCGCTCCTCGTCAACCGTCACACGCTACTCCATTGTCCTCCAACGAGCGTCAGCCTGTTGATGTCTTGCATCCTCAAGAACCATGCGAGCGGCATATACACCCTCCCAACGCTCCATCCTCTGAATGAGTTGTGTCTGCTGTAGTTTCAGCTGCTGCATCTGAAAGGATAAATCATCGGCCCAAGGAGGAGGAACGCTTGATCCAGAATAGGTGGACTGGGGCGGCGGTTGATAGTGATCATGGGGCTAGAAGTGGTCTTGATAAATGACCGGATTGTAGGGCACTAATCCATACGACTGTGGCTCGGTAGGTGGAGGAGTAGGCTCGTTACCGAAGTTGAATGCCTCGGTATTGACTTCGAAATACTCATTATTGATCCCAGGTTGCTCGGTACCGAGGTCGGTGTGCTCATCAAGTACCTCGGTACCGAGGTCATTGTCCTAGTTATCGAGCTCCTCCGTAGCTGCCTCATCTTCATCCATAGAAACGCCATCTATATCATATCTCGTCTCACATTCCCTCAATGATGGCTCATCTTGAGGCTTCTTGTCCAACGGGAACGGATGAGACGTCCAAGCTTCGTACCAGTTTGCCACATAGAGCAGCTCCAGCTTGTCCCGCATAATCTTCACCTCTTGTCCAAGCACCTTGGTGGCGAATCCACCATGAACTCTCAGAAAGATGCCGGAAGAAAGCCAATATTTTGTATCCAGCTTCTGGGGAAGGTGTGGAGTGTAGCGTGTGAGGTCAAAACCGAGCTTTTCCGCCAAAAGGCTCACCAAGTTCCCACACCAGACTTCTTTTGAAGAGGCCCCGTACCTATCTACGTATTTCAACCATTCATACCCCAAATTCTTTGGGGAGGGGTCCTAAAAAAGAATAGTGCTTAGGCATCCAACATCCGTCCTTGTCGGCCATGAAAGCTCCTTCTTGGGCCAAAAAGTGGCGCCCAAGACTCGGAGAATGATCTTGAAGATGGGGTTGATGATGCACGCCCCGGGAAGTGCCGGTGCGGAAGGATTGACCTCCCCAGAAATATAGCTCCAAGTGTCGGTGAAATCATCGGGAGCCTTGTAATCCCCAGAGTGGTTGGGGAGGTCGAGGAGTTGATTTAAGTGGGCCATGATGTACTCGTGATCGGCATTGCCCAAATGGAACTTGATCTTCCCTACCGATGTCTTTGACTTGAAACTGACTCGGAGGGTGGCAATGAACTCGACAGTGAGGGCTCGGTAGTGCGGGGTTTCCTCCTTCTTCAATAGATGCGGCACACCAAGAATGGCAAAATCGTGCTTGATATCTTCATAAATACCACTTGCCTTGGCACTTGACCTCGAGAACCACCTAGTGAACTGGTCCTTTTGAAGGACGGAATCGAAAACCATCACTAGATCCCGAGTAGGCAAAATGATATCGTTCATCCTTGGAGGAGATGGAGATCTTTGAGTCCTCCTCTTGTTTCCAGCTCTAGAGTTGGCTCGGCTTGTGCTTGCCATTTCATACCTGAAAACACCATAAAAATCAAAGATAAGATCCACTCAAATCAACAAAATAAAATGATGTGATTCCATCGATGTCCGAGCCAACTATGGAGCACACTTCGGAACACTTGGAGGAGCAACACTTGGAGGAGCACACGTCGGAACACTTGGAGGAGCCTCAGCATACCCTAGACGCGCCAACAAGCTTGGATGGTGGCGCGCCCTTGCCTTCCAGTTTTGATGGTGCCAAAGCTCAAGGAACTACACCACCTTATCTAGGTCGTATTACGCGATCCCGAGCTAAGGCCATTCTATGTCAAGTGCAAGAAGAGCTCATGGGGTGTAGCTTTCCGAAAGAGTGCAATGAAGATGGTTGGAGTTTTATTCTACTTCATGGTTCTAAGTGACAATTCGACGGAAAGGACAATTATTAAGTTTTCGGGTTTTTGGGTTAATTTTTGTAATTTCCTTAAGTGAAGGGGCTAACTTTGTGAGGTTGCTTTCTAGGTTATATGGTCGTCCCCCTCACCCTTGGTTGCTAGACTTGGACGAAATTTGCTTCTCTTTTCCTTGCATTTTCAATTCGAAGTTCTTGTTTTGTTTCGTTCAATTCTCGTTGTTCAATTGTTGGTGAGTCATATCCGACAATTTCGAGCATCCTAGTTTGTTTGAGAGCTTGGTGAGTCATATCCAAGTTATCAAGCATCCATATCCCCTTGTTCTCTCCATTTCGAACCATCATCCATCTCGGAGGTTTCTGCACCATCTCAGTAAATTCGACATAACTTTCAATCCGCTCATTATCTCGGTCTCATATTTTGAGGACTTCAACTAGACTCATAGATCTAACTTCTCGAATTGGAATCACTCAATTTCGAGTTCGGACGAGGAAGATCCAGCCAGTTGAAGACGGGTCAGTTGCGTGGTGTTTGTTGTCGGAATTCCTTGGATTCTCGTGGCGATCTCTTTGCACCATCATCCCCTCCATCGATCCGGCCATCAAGTGGTATCAGAGCCACGCGAAGGTATCGCCATCTAAACCTTGTTCCGACCTTGAATTTCCACTTGTTGCAAGGTTTTAGGTTCGAACTCTTTATTGGTTGCGTTGTGTTGTTGTGTGCGACCATAGTGTCCTTGTTGTGTGTTGTTGTGGTCGTTGCTTTGTCTTGATCTTGTGGTTGTCTTGGCCGAGTGTGTGTTCAGCCATGGCTGCAAACCATGCTCAAAAAACGTTCCAATAGAACACCCAAAAGAGTTATCAAAAGTTGGTAGTTGAAAGGGTGCATTTGTTGCTTGAATTTAAGCCTTTCTTTAGTGTTGGTTTTAAGTGTGTCTTGCTGATTTTGCTGAGTTAAAAAACGTGGGATTGAGGTCCAAACCAGACTTGTTTGTTGTCATTACATGCTTGTTGTTGGCTACGGTGCTAGGATACGGGAACGACACCAAGACGAGACATCTTGTGTTGTTGTTTAAGTGTCTTGAAATTTTTTGTTGAATAATCAGAAAAACCTTGCCGGCGGCGAAAGCTAATAAGGGGCCAGGCATAGAAAGAAAGATTAAAGACTAGAAAAACCTTGCCCGGCGGCGTAAAGCTAATAAGGGGCCGGGCATGGAAAGAGTAGTCATCTTGTTGTGCCTAGCAAAGGCCTACAAAGAGTAGTCGTCTAGTAGTGCCTAGCAAAGGCCTGCTCGAAACAAAAAAAAAATTAATTAATTTGTAATACTTGGTGTTGAGTCTTGGTGGTTTAGTAGCTTCCTAGCATTGTTTTCCTAAGCAAGTGTGTGGTGAATTCTCTCTTTGTTGCCTTTGTTGTTTTTGCCTACTTGCAACTTGTCGGATTTTCATCTCGGGCAAGTCTTGGTGATTAATTCGTGTGACCTCTATACCTTGATCTTTGCCTTGTTTTTACGATGACAAGTGTAGGTGATGACAAGAATAAGGAACAAGTTGAGGAGACGTCCACTAGTTCGGTGGCTGCCATGTTGCAAAACATGCAACAATCCTTGCAACAATCCATTGAGGCTTTGGGAACTAGGTTGACTGATTTGGAGAGCCAAGTGCGAGGCCAAGATGATAGAGCACGGGTGTCTCATACGGGGGCTCTACCAAGTGTGCTACAAAGCGCTAACCAAGTGGAGTCGTTACAAGAGGAGGCCTCTACTTCTTACTTGCCAAACTCGGAGGCGCAAGCATCCATCGGTGTGAGCACCTCCATGGGGATTATGCCTCCTTACATTCCTCCGACGAGCTTCCACAATCCACACTTTGTGGCCAATTCCGGGGTAAGGCCTTCATTTGCTACATTTCCTAATAGTATTCCTATTAGTGCTACTAACTTGTCAGGTTATGGAGCGCCGAGCTATCAAGAGGTCAATCCTGCAACGGCTACTCAACCCCCACCTCTCTTGCATCTCCCAAGGCGCGGCCAACCTCCTAGAGGGCCGGCCAATGGTGGTGCCGGGCAGCCTTGGCATGGCGCGCCGGTGCAACAAGAAGAGCGGCCCCGGGATCCCCATTACGGCATCAAGCTGAACGTGCCGACATTTTCGGGAACTTCCGACGCCGATGCCTGTCTTGATTGGCTTGCCAAGGTGGAGTCAATCTTTGACTTCTATGGCTATGATGATGCGAGGCGGGTGGCCATGGCGGCCATACACTTCACCGACTTTGCTTACCAATGGTGGCTCGAGGACAAGGCTTTGAGGAGAGCACGTCGGATGCCTCAACTTAACACATGGCAAGATCTAAGAGAGGCCTTAGAAGAGAGGTTCGTGCCTCAAGATTACACGGAGCGCATCCATGCCAAGTTGGAGCAAGTGCGTCAAGGAAACCGGACTCCCGATGAGTTCTACAACGAGCTGCGTATGCTCATCTTCCGTTCCCGAGTACAATTTCCCGACGGGTATGTCATCTCTAAATTTGTCAATGGGTTAAATTTGGAACTAAAAAATGTGGTGAGTATGCAGCATTTTAGTAGGGGTACCGATATTGAGCAAGTGCTTCATTATACCAACCATATCTACAAGCAACTTGCTCAACGGCGTTCGAGTTCAACCACTTCTCGAACGTGGCAGCCTTCATCCACGGCTCCTAAGGCACCACCAACTCAGTTTAGGAAGCCGGAAATAAGGAAGGACTCGACTCCTCAACCGAGGAAAGAGTTTTCCCCACGTCCTCGGCAAGAAGGCGGTGTGAAGGCGAGCGACGTGAAGTGTTTCAAGTGCCTTGGACATGGGCATTATGCTCGGGATTGTCCCAACGAACGGAAGGTTCTTCTTAACTCCCAAGGGGAGTACGAGTATGAGGAAGAAGGGGCTGCGGAAGAGGAAGAAGAGAGCCCCGAGGTTGAGGAAGACGGCCTCCATGTCACCGCCGAGGAGGGTGAGTGCTTCGTGGTACAACGGACGCTTTTCATGACAGAGAACACCACCACACCTAGCCAACGAGAGGTTATCTTTCACACTCGATGCAAAATTATGGAAAAGGTATGTAGTGTGATTATCGATAGCGGGTCTTGTTGTAATATTATTAGTCAAGAGGTGGTGGATCGCTTTTCCTTGAAAACTACTTGCCATCCTTTACCTTATCCTCTATGTTGGTTGAATTCTAATGCCCCGATCCAAGTCAAGGAAAGGGCTCGTATTTGCTTTTCTATAGGGCCTTACAAGGATGAGGTGGAGTGTGATGTGGTGCCGATGACCGCTTGTCATCTTCTTTTGGGGCGCCCTTGGCAATATGATAAGGGAGCTATTCATGATGGAGTCTCCAACGAGTATCACTTTCAAATGGAGGGAAAGAAGGTGACGTTGCACCCGATGACCCCCCATGAAATCATGTTGGACCACGCAGCGAAGGAGCAAAGGAAGAAGCATGCGCTTCGAGAGGGAAAGAAGGACAAGAAGCTAGCTCTAGGCGGCCCTTCTACACCCTTGCTTTTGGCCAAACCGAAGGAGATTATTCATACTTTCAAGGGAAGTGGCGTTTGCGTTTTACTTGTTTTTCAAGAATCTTATTTATCTTCCCAAGAATTAGTTGATCTTCCTCCTTCCATATCTACTCTTTTGCAGGACTTTGAGGAGCTTTTCCAAGAAGAGGTGCCACCGGGACTACCACCGCTTAGGGGAATCGAGCATCAAATCGACTTTGTCCCCGGTGCCACTCTACCGAACCGTCCAGCCTATCGAGCCAATCCGGAGGAAACTAAGGAGCTTCAACGGCAAGTCCAAGAGATCCTTGATAAGGGATATGTGCGTGAGAGCCTCAGCCCGTGTGCCGTGCCCGTCATTCTTGTGCCTAAGAAGGACGGCACATGGAGGATGTGCGTTGATTGTCGAGCGATCAACAATATTACTATCAAGTATCGTCACCCGATTCCGAGACTTGAGGATATGCTTGACGAGCTGCATGGGGCGAGTCTCTTCTCCAAAATTGATCTCAAGAGCGGATATCATCAAATAAGGATGAAGGAGGGAGATGAATGGAAGACGGCGTTCAAAACCAAGCAAGGCCTATACGAGTGGTTGGTTATGCCCTTCGGATTAACCAACGCTCCGAGCACTTTCATGCGCTTGATGAACCACGTCCTCCGCCCTTTTATTGGTAAGTTTGTGGTTGTATACTTTGATGATATTTTGATTTATAGCCACGATTTATCATCCCATGTCGAGCACCTTAGGCAAGTGCTTGAAGCTTTGAAACGGGAACGCCTATTTGCTAACTTCAAGAAGTGCCACTTTTGTTCGGATCACGTGGTATTTCTTGGTTTTGTTGTGAGTAGGAATGGACTTCAAGTAGATGAAGAGAAGGTGAAGGCGATTCAAGAATGGCCCACACCGACAACTATGACACAAGTCCGGAGTTTCCTTGGCCTAGCCGGTTTCTACCGCCGGTTTGTTCGTGATTTTAGTACCTTGGCTGCGCCTTTGACCTTCCTCACCAAGAAGAATGTTCCATTTATGTGGGGAGAGGCGCAAGAAGAGGCCTTTGCAGCCCTTAAGGCTAAGTTGACACATGCGCCGTTGTTAGCTCTTCCCGACTTTGGCAAGATGTTCGAGATTGAGTGTGATGCGTCGGGAATTGGGCTCGGTGGTGTGCTTATGCAAGAGGGACGTCCCATAGCCTATTATAGTGAGAAGCTTGGAGGTGCCGAGCTCAAGTACCCCACGTACGACAAAGAGCTACTTGCTCTTGTTCGAGTGCTAAGGGTGTGGGAGCACTATCTCTTGCCTCGGGAGTTTGTTATCCATTCCGATCATGAGGCGTTGAAGTACTTGAGAGGGCAAGCAAAACTGAATCGGAGGCATGCCAAATGGGTTGAGTTCATTGAATCCTTTCCCTATGTCATCAAGCATAAGAAAGGCAAGGACAACGTCGTCGCCGACGCGTTGTCCCGGAGGTACGCTCTTTTATCCTTACTAGATGCACGATTGCTTGGATTTTCTTTCATGAAGGAGTTGTATGCTCATGATGCTGAGTTTAGTGATATTTTTCATGCTTGTTTGAAGGGGGGAAGTCGGGATCAATTTTATTTGCATGATGGGTTTCTTTTTAAGGGAACTCGCTTGTGTGTGCCTAGTGGTTCGGTTAGGCGTTTGCTTGTCCAAGAGGCCCATGGTGGCGGCCTCATGGGACATTTTGGTGTCATGAAAACTTTGCATATGCTTAGGGAACATTTCTATTGGCCTCACATGCTTAGGTCGGTAGAGAACTTTTGTGCTTCATGTGCTACATGTGTGCGTGCAAAGTCTAAAGTGCACCCTCACGGTTTGTATACCCCTTTGCCTATTCCTAGTGCCCCATGGGAGGATATTTCTATGGACTTTGTTTTGGGGTTGCCTAGGACAAAAAGGGGTAGGGACTCTATTTTTGTGGTGGTAGATAGATTTTCTAAGATGGCACATTTTATTGCTTGCCACAAAACCGATGATGCTGTTAATGTTGCCACCTTGTTCTTTGATAATGTGGTTCGGTTGCATGGGGTCCCTAAATCTATTGTTTCTGACCGTGATGTTAAATTTCTAAGTTTCTTTTGGAAGACTCTTTGGTCCAAGCTTGGAACCAAGCTCTTATTCTCTACTACTTGCCACCCGCAAACGGATGGGCAAACCGAGGTCGTTAATCGTACCCTTGGTGCCTTGTTGCGTTCTATTTTGAAAACTAATTTGCGCAGGTGGGAAGAGTGTCTTCCTTTCATTGAGTTTGCTTACAATAGGTCCATTCATTCCGCTACAAAGAAGACGCCTTTTGAGGTGGTGTATGGGCGCAATCCCGTTACACCACTTGATTTAGCGCCTTATGCTATGTCCGATCGAGAGAGTCGTGAAGGACGGGACCGGGCTGAGTATATTAAGCGGATTCATGAGGATACTCGTCTTCAATTGGAGAGGCGAACATTGCAATACAAGTGCCAAGCTGATAAAGGGCGCAAGGAGCTGATTTTTGAACCCGGCGACCTTGTTTAGGTTCATTTGAGGAAGGAGAGGTTTCCTACTCTTCGAAATTCTAAGCTTAAGCCACGTGGAGATGGACCATTCCAAGTGTTAGAGCGCATCAACGACAATGCTTACAAGCTTGATCTTCCTCCGAATTATGGCGTCCATGAGGTATTCAACGTATCCGATCTTGTTCCTTATTTTTCTAACAATGATGTTGAGTTTGAGCAGGATCTAGGTTCGAGGACGAACCCTTTTCAAGGGGAGGAGGATGATGTGATTCCATCGATGTCCGAGCCAACTATGGAGCACACTTCGGAACACTTGGAGGAGCAACACTTGGAGGAGCACACGTCGGAACACTTGGAGGAGCCTCAGCATACCCTAGACGCGCCAACAAGCTTGGATGGTGGCGCGCCCTTGCCTTCCGGTTTTGATGGTGCCAAAGCTCAAGGAACTACACCACCTTATCTAGGTCGTATTACGCGATCCCGAGCTAAGGCCATTCTATGTCAAGTGCAAGAAGAGCTCATGGGGTGTAGCTTTCCGAAAGAGTGCAATGAAGATGGTTGGAGTTTTATTCTACTTCATGGTTCTAAGTGACAATTCGACGGAAAGGACAATTATTAAGTTTTCGGGTTTTTGGGTTAATTTTTGTAATTTCCTTAAGTGAAGGGGCTAACTTTGTGAGGTTGCTTTCTAGGTTATATGGTCGTCCCCCTCACCCTTGGTTGCTAGACTTGGACGAAATTTGCTTCTCTTTTCCTTGCATTTTCAATTCGAAGTTCTTGTTTTGTTTCGTTCAATTCTCGTTGTTCAATTGTTGGTGAGTCATATCCGACAATTTCGAGCATCCTAGTTTGTTTGAGAGCTTGGTGAGTCATATCCAAGTTATCAAGCATCCATATCCCCTTGTTCTCTCCATTTCGAACCATCATCCATCTCGGAGGTTTCTGCACCATCTCAGTAAATTCGACATAACTTTCAATCCGCTCATTATCTCGGTCTCATATTTTGAGGACTTCAACTAGACTCATAGATCTAACTTTTCGAATTGGAATCACTCAATTTCGAGTTCGGACGAGGAAGATCCAGCCAGTTGAAGACGGGTCAGTTGCGTGGTGTTTGTTGTCGGAATTCCTTGGATTCTCGTGGCGATCTCTTTGCACCATCATCCCCTCCATCGATCCGGCCATCATAAAACCCCATACTTGCATTCGGAAATGGCCTCGACTTACCTCGGTACCGACCCAATTGGGTCGTAACGAGGTCTCTGGGTTTGGCTCTGGTTCTGGACAATCTCAGGTCGTTACCGACCCTCACAGGTCGGTAACGAGCCTGGGCGAGAACATTACACAATCAATTCCGAGTACAAAATCCCAACTCCTTCAACTATTTTGCACAATTTCAAGCACTATTCCACATAAAAACACACAATCAAGAACATGCAACCCCATACTTGCTCGAAACCCTATCTTAGTAGGCCAACAATTTCCAAAACTTATGGTGAAAAATCATGCAATTCAAGAACAAGTTACTTCATGCTTTTCTTATCAAATTTCAATATAAACTAAGCAAGAAGAACCGAATTTCAATCAAGAATAATCACCAATCAAAAAGGTAATAGAAGCACGATGCAATATAGACATGCAATCCGATTTTCAAACAAGATCTAGACATGAAACTACCCCAAGTTACCATGAATGTTCAAGAAAAGAGTTAGGGTTTAAGAAATCATACCGTAGCCTTGAGATTTGAAGAACAAACATCGAATTTGAATGGGTAACGAGGGCTTGAATGCTCTGGTAATGAAAACACGAAGTGTTGCGCTTCGTTATCGAATGGGTTGCGGATTAAGGGAGCGGGTGGTGCGAGTGACAGAGGCGAGGAATCCGAGTGAAGATCGGTTTGGATTTTTGAGAGTTTTTGGCTGAGATTTGATGTGGGATTTTGAGGATTGAGAGTGTTTTTAAAGAGGGGCAAGAGGCTGAGTGTAGGGTGAGGCAAGGTAGAAGATAGAATTAGGTTTAGAAAACTTTCCTGCCCGCGCGTTGCTGGATCTGTGTGTCGTCTCAGGTCGGTACCGACCCTCTCAGCTCGGTACCGAGCCTGGGCGACTCAATTTCCATCGCCTTTTCGAGCCTGAGTTCCATGACATGTTAGCTCAAAAATATTCTATCTTGTAAACTCCTACACTACTAAAAAATCAAAAGAAAGCTAAGAAAAAGAACTAAAAAAAAGAAGAAAACTAAACTAAAACTAAAACTAAAACCGGGTTGCCTCCCATAAGCGCTATTTTTAACGTCTTTAGCCCGACACACTTACCTGGATAATCAAGGCGGTTCCTTTTCCGCTTTGTCGGGGTCTTGGGGAACCCCATACTTAGCATTAAAGGCGTTGTTATTTCTTCTCACTAAATTTGGTCCCTCATCTTCTAACAGTATGCTCGATATTCCTACATAATGGTTAGTGAAATCCTAAAACCAAGGAGGTTTCGACTCCTCTAGAGCATAAATAGTAGGGTATGGAGTAGGAATATGATATAAGGAAGGATCATGACCAGTGATAATGAATCTTGAGTTAGAATACTCACCTTGATCCATTAGTGAGGGTGTCGACACCGAGGTAGTTGGGGTCGTTATCGACCAATCCGGAACAAAGCTTCCCTCGGTGTTGTGCCAAATTACGTTGCCCTCATCATATTGCTGTACGAAGGGCTCGGTACTAACCCAAAGGGGGTCGGTAGCTTCCTTAGTAGCACGTTTATAATCCTTATTGAGTGGAAAGGGGACTTCAGGCTTAGCAATTTCGAGCTCTGGCTGGGATACCTCAATCCGTGCGGCAACGACTGTGTCATTGACATCTCGATTAAGGCTGAACTCGACCCGTTCTTCTCCTATGTCAAATGTGAGGAGTCCTTTTCGAACATCGACCCAAGCACCTGTTGTAGCAAGGAATGGCCTGCCTAGAATGATGGGCACTATAGGATCTTCAGGCATATCTAGGACAATGAAGTCGTTTGGTATGAAAAATTTCCCTACTTGAATGGGATAATCATCAACGACTCTTGTAGCTTTCATAATTGATCCGTCTGCCATGTACAACCTCATATCCACGGGTTCCAGAGGTCCTATGTTGGCTTTTGACCAGATTGATAAGGGAAGTAAACTGGCACTGACTCCCAGATCGCATAATGCCTTGAATCGGTGGTCGCCTATGCCAATAGTGATAGCAAATCTCCTTGGGTCACCTAGCTTTTCAGAAAGGGTAATGGATCGAATGTCATCTGCCAGCTTTGTTATTGACCTTTTCCTGCTAAGAGTGTCCTTGAAAAATTTGATGTAAGCCGACATTTTTCTTAGGGCCTCAGCGAATGGTATAGAAATATTTAAGCCCTGAAGAATCTTAACGAAACGCTTAAACTTGCCTTCAGTTGAGTCCTTAGACTTCTTAGTAGGAAAGGGGAGAGACTTCACCATTCTCGAACCCAAAGCGGGCTCGAGAGGTGGTGCTACCGGGTCGACAATAGGGTCGATCGGTGCTATAGAAGGATTGGTACCGACCCTGGTGGGGTCGGTATCGAGCCTGGGACTAAGGGAGTGGCTCGGTGTAGAGAACTTACTTGAGGTGGGGTTGGTGACGAGCTTGGGAGCATCGGTACCGAGTGGTTCAGGCTCGGTAATGACCCTCTTTGGCACGTTGTCAACCTGGGTCGAGGCGTCTTCTTCAGCACCGGGGTCCTTTTCCCTTGTTTTGGCACGATCTGGTAGCGTCTTTCCGCTCTTGAGGTGTATGACCACTATTTGTCCTCTAGGGTTCTCATCGGGGCGGCCCGGGAGTTGCCCTTGCGGCCTCGGTATCTGTGCGGCTAGGTTCCCTAGTTGTGAGTCGACACTCTTCTTCCAAATATCAAACTCTCCCCATCTTTTCATTTGATTGTTAAGGTTGGCTTGGACTCCATTGATTTCATTCTTTACTCCATTGATCCCTTCATAGAGTCCTTGCACCTAAGATGGTGGCTCTTGATAGCCCGTAGGTCGATACGGTGCGGACCGTCTATCCGGTGGGGGAGCTGTATAATTCTGATTTTGATTTCCCCAAGCCGGGTAGTTGTTTGGCATGTCAAAGTTATTAGGCGGGTTCCTGTATTGACCTCTCATGTAGTTCATATCATCATAAGTCTCATCGGCTCTAACCTGCTCGATGTTAGTGCAAGCAGATGTACTATGGCCAGAAGATCCACACTCTTGACAAGGTTGAGAGGTTTTCAGGAAACTTACTTGTTTCTTCAGACGGTTGATCTCATCCTGTAGAAATTGATTTTTGACATCGGGATCAACTTCGCCTTTATTAGGCATGTAGAGACGCTTTTGTGGATGAGATGGCTGCTGGGCTCCATACATAGCATCGTAGTTGGCCAGCTTGTCCAGCAACTCCCATGCAGCTGTGGGATCCATCTCAATAAAACTGCAGGCAGTGTGCATGTTGATGCGGTTCTTTCTTGGAGCACATAAGGTGGTTGCCCATGAGTGGGACACAGTTTGAGCATCTCCTTGAATCTCTCTCATGTCTCTACAAAGGTCTCGTTAGGCAGCTGGTGATACGAGGTGATGCGTTTTCTCAACTCCGTTGTCTTGGAAGGAGGGAAAAACTTTGTTAGAAATTGATCGTACAAAGCCTTCCAAGTCCTGATAGACTTAGGAGGTAAGCTCTCCAACCAGCTCAAGGCCTTTCCTGTAAGAGACCACCTGAAAGCTTTTAATAGAACATATTCTAGTGAGACACCTTCAACAACAATAGTGTCACATAAATCAAGAAAGTTTTTAATATGTTCCATAGGGCACTTAGTAGGTTTCCCTTCAAACTAAGCCCGTTTTTATTAAGGATATAAATTGAGACTTAATCTCAAAAGTCTTCTCGATCTCCGGAAGCACGATTGCAGCCTCTAGCACCCTTAGTTCTAGATGCATGTACTGTTTGGCACTCCTTGGATAGGCATTAAGTTTCTCCTGTAGAGTGGTGTTCTGAATCTGTGTGGCATTAAGCTGCCTCTGGAGCTCTTCCATCCGTTGAGCCATCTCTTCAAGAGTCATCTGTTGAGCCATAGCTTGGTTTCCTCTTCCTCTGTGGTGAAGGGCGCGTTCAGGTTCAGAATAATAACTAGTGTTTATCAAACTCAAGCCTTGGACGTCCTGCTGGCATTAGTTGAGAAAACAGACAAAAGAAAACAAAATTAAAAACAAAAACGGGGTCAGGCTATTCCCAGACCCAAAGGTAAACAAACAAACACTGTTGCTTCCCCGACAACGACGCCAATTTGTTGAAGGACAGATTTAACTCGACAACAAATAAATTTGTAGTCAAAACCCTGCTGAGTATAGCGAAATCAGGATCGTCCACGGGAAGCAAGGTTGTTTGTTTACCGAATTATAAAAGCAAGAAAACAAAGCAAAACAACTACGACAACCCTCGGTACCGACCTTGTCACGGTCGGTAACGATGCTAGGTTTCTACTAAAACAGAGGAAACAACTCGATTCAACTGTAGGCTCGGTACCGACCTGTGTACCTCGGTAACGAGTCTGTTCGTGAGTAAAAATAAAGTAAATTCAAATGATAAAATGATCTAGGACAAGGGTTACCATGACATAATTATGCATATAAACTAGTGTGAAGGATAAAGATCATGCCTTCAAAGATAAATCTATTAACTTTCGCTGACTAAACAAGCACATCAATCAACTTTCATAAATCAATTCACTTTTCTACTTGTTTTGAATCCAAAGCTCGAAACTTTCATTATCGAACAATATCAACATTCAAGTTCACAACTTTCTCTTTCGATCAAGCGATAAACTCAAATTACTCCGACTTTCGTCTAAGTATAAGCATAAACAAGTAATTCAAAGGATAAAAGGCATAACATCAACACATTCATTCAATCATGCATAACCATGTCGAGTTTTAACCCCGACCCTAGAGATGAAAAACTTACTCACTCATGTTTGAATCAAAACAAACAACTTTATTAAAAGTGCACATTGAAATAAAAGCTTACATGTTATTAAAGAAATCTCGTCTTACAATCCACCACATTCACGACTCAAAACAACGAAGATAACAAAGACTCGAACTCTCTCTCTCGATCGAGCCGAACGAACTAGCGTCTTCCCTCTCAAAACTCGTGAACTCAAAAATCGACTAACTCCTCCCTCTCGACTAAGCTAGAACAAGGGTATTTATACTAGAGGAAACTATCGAATAAAGATTCTAAAAGATAAAAACTTTCTAAACTAAAAAGAATATAAGATAGAAGATATAATTCTCGAAAGTCGGCGTCACCTACCGACATAGGTAACCTCGGTAACGACCTGCACAGGGTCAGTAGACACTTGTTGAATTCTTTGGATAAAATCTCGTTGCACAGCTCGGTACTGACCCTCACAGGTCGATAACGAGCTCTTCTGTTTTGGCCTTTTGTACACTTTTCACAACCTCTCTTTGGATTTAACGAGATCTTCCAAGACATATTCTTTCCGCTCTTCTTTTCATGTGTTCCATCACGAACCACTTGTCTTCAGCTCTTTTGGAAATGCTCCTTTCCGCTTCAAAAACCTAAGAAAAACTTAAAAACGGAGTAGCTTCCATACTTTTCACAAAATATGCAAAATTATCCAAAAACACACAAAACTAACACTAAACTCACTAAAACTTAAACTAAACAACCTAAGAAAAACATCTAAAACTATACTAAAAACGCGAACATCAAAATACCCCATACTTTCCATTCTTTTCCTTATTCTACCTACCCTACTATACCTTTGCCTTCGGGCACCGCTAACTTTACAGGTCAAGAATATGTTGGGGGTTTCCAACCGAGAGCACCAATGGCCCCATGGCAACCAAGGCGTCCCGTTGGAGGCCGAGGCGCGGGGCGAGTGAATCATCAAGCGGTTAGGCAACTTCCACAACCCATGAGGGGATACCAAGGCCAAAACATGGACCAAGGATATGGAAGGGGACCTAACGTGAAGCTGGAAGTGCAACCCTTTGGAGGTTCTACCGAGGCCGAAGCCTAGTTGGAGTGGGAACATAAGACGGAGCAAGTCTTTGACTTCTACCAATACACGGACGCTCAAAAGGTAGCCATTGCCACCATTAAGTTTATTGATTTTGCTTACCATGGGTGGATAGAGGATAAGGAAGAAAGGACGTACAATGGCTATCCGACTATCGACACTTGGGAGGAGTTAAAGGCCGCGCTACGGCACCGGTTTGTACCCGAAGACTTCACTGCCCGATTGCATGCTAGGCTAGAGCAATTGAAGCAAGGAACCAAGACGTCGGATGAGTACTACAAAGAGCTCAAGATCCTTGTCTATAGATCCGGCCTACCATTTCCCGAGGGGTATGTAATCTCTAAGTTCATTAACAGTTTAAATGCTGACCTTAAGTCTATTATGAGTACGCAGCATTTCGTTAGGGGCACGACTATTGAGGAGGTTTTGCACTACACCAATGACATCTATCAAAACTTACCTCAACGGAGGAGTTATCCATCTTCTACCAAACCGTGGAATGCTCAAGGTAGGGGCTCCTCTAGCCAACAAACGCGGCGTCCCGAAAACAAGCAAGACGTCATTACCGTGCCCACTCGAAGTGAACCATCTCGGACTCCACAAGGAGGAAGACCTGAAGGAGAGATAGGCCAAATCCTACCCCGCAAGTGTACGAGATCGGTTGTAATACCAAGGTGTCGAACTCTGGGACTAAGTAGTATTAATTGTGGTCAAATCAGAAGACTAAGTCGTAAAAATAAGAAAAGGTTGTTGTATGATTTTAACTATCAAACTAACTATAAGCAAGCAAACAAATAAATATATGAGAAATCAATGAGAGAAAGGCTTCTAAGATTAAGGATCACCACAATAATGCTTCAGTAGACTATAAAGGATGATTGCACAATCTAAACTATGACTTTGTTTGAAGGCAATTGTCTAATGTGTCCACTAAATTCTTTTGAATGTTAACAAACGTATCTAAACTCAATTAAACATCCACTTTCGTGACTTGCAAATTAAAATCTAGACCTTTAAGCACTTAGAATTTAGGATTAAATTGAATCAACATCCGCTTTTGCGACTTGCTAACTCAAACCAACCTTAAGATTTCTATGATAATTGTTATTCCACACGATAATTCAAAACACTTTCATAATAGAGAAAACTCAGGTTCAAATCATAGTGTTCCAACAAGAAAAAGTACCTTTCAGTCTCAATTCCCTGTCTGACTACTTATCAAAGTTTTCACCTTTCAGTCTCAAACTTTGGCAAGTTCCCATTCAAATAAATTAATAGGGCATAAATCATCTAGGATTGAATCAAACAAAGCTTCAAACAATAGATTGTGCAATTTAATAAATAAGTCTACCTAGACATCATTGGGTTCACCCCAATCTTAGAATTTGGGGTTGATCTAGACATGGAAAGAGAAGAAATCAATGCAACAATGAGAATAAACATACCGGATTGAAGAAACAAACAAACTTGATTCAAATCCAACAAATCCAAACTCAATTCAACAAAGGTCTTCAAATTCTCCAATAAATCTCTCTAAACTTGTCTCTCAAGCAATAAAAACTAGGTTAAAAATCGAACTCCCCAACTAGATAACAAAAGAAGTTATTTATACTAAGGAGAGGGTGGAAGAGGCCGCCAAAAACCCGAGCAAAAAGGGCGCACGACACACGGAGCGCACGAGCTGACTGGGAGGATGCACGATCGTGCGTGTCCAACGCACGACCCACGCCAGGATGCCGCACTAGCTACACCGGACGCACGTGCTTGGCCTTTGCAGCGCACGAGCTAAGCCTTGGTGCCGCACGGCCGTGCGTTTGGAACCGCACGGGCCTTGCCTTTCTTTGAACCGAAGCGCACGATCGTGCGCTTATGGCGCACGATCCGAAGATTGGTCAACACTGCTTGCACGGTCGTGCACCTTGGTGCACAACCTTTGACTTTGATCATGTGCTTCTTTCTTTTCGGCTCTTAAATCGTTCTTTTTCGGTCCTGTTGCCTCCTAGATAAAGTCTTGATTCCGCCAAGTATCCAAACACGTTCCAATGAAGCTCAAACTTCTCCAAAGTACCTGAAAAGCATAAAAATATGCGTGTAGACATCTATAACTAAAGCTAAACTAAAAGTACTAGAAAACACAAGACTAATGCATGAAAACATATAAACTAAAGTCTTAAATGCACGTCCTAATATGCTCTAAAATGCAAGTTATCAAGCAACGTTTGAGTGAGATCAAGTGTTTCAAGTGCTTAGGACGTGGACACATAGCTCGAGATTTCCCTTCTAAGCGCTAAGTTCTACTCAACACCATTGGGCAGTATGAGTCGGATGAGGAGGCAAAGATTGAGGAGCCACAAGCTGGCGATGAAGAGGTGGCGGAATTGCAAGTTGTGGCCGAGACTAATGGGGAGTGCTTCGTGGTCAAGCGTTCTCTTTTCGTCAATGAAGCTCTTGTCCCATCTAACCCAAGGGAGACCATTTTCCATACAAGATGCCTCATCCAAGGTAAGCTTTGCAATCTTATTATTGATTGAGGATCTTGTTGCAACATCATACACCAAGAGGTGGTCAAAAGGTTTGCCCTTAAAACTATTCCTCATGTATTACCCTATACTTTATGTTGGTTAAACTCTAACACACCTCTTGAGGTGAATGAGCAAGCATGTGTCAAGTTTTCTATAGGGGAGTACGCTGATGAGGTGGTTTGTGACGTGGTCCCTATGACGGTGTGCCATATTCTACTTGGACGGTCGTGGCAATATGACCGTGGCGTTATTCACCAAGGCGTCACGAACGAGTATTCTTTTCACCTCAATGGTAAGAGGATTACTTTGATGCCAATGGCGCCACACGAGATCATGGCCGATCATATTGTGAGGAAGCATCGGTGTGAAGCTGCTAACGATGCCAAGCAGACTGTACCGAAGGAAAACGCCTCGGTACCGAGGGACAACAGGTCGACACCGACGGCACCGCCGAGTCATCTCCTTCTAGCCAAAGCCCGAGAGACTCGAAAGGCTATGAAAGGGAGTACTACTTGCATTCTTTTGCTATTTAAGGATGTATTGCTTAATGAAAAAGATATTGAGGACTTACCTTCTCCCATTTCTTTGTTGTTGAAGGAGTTCGATGATGTGTTTCCCGAAGAGATGTCGGAAGGATTGCCTCCAATCCGGGGAATCGAGCACCAAATCGACTTCGTGCCCGACGCTTCCATTCCCAACAAGCCGGCCTACCGCGCCAATCCAACGGAGAAGGAGGAGCTTCAAAAACAGGTTGTAGAGCTTGTTTCTAAGGGTTATGGGCGTGAAAGTTTGAGTCAATGTTCCGTTCCCGTCATCTTAGTTCCTACGAAAGGTGGGATGTGGCGAATGTGTGTGGATTTTAGGGCTATCAACAACATTACCATCAAGTATGGGCATCCTATCCCTAGACTTGATGATATGTTGGATGAGCTCCACGGGTCATGGATATTTTCCAAAGTGGATCTCAAAAGTGGCTATCACCAATTTCGCATGAAGGAAGGTGATGAATGGAAAACCGCATTCAAGACCATGTACGGTCTCTATGAATGGTTGGTTATGCCATTTGGCCTTACTAATGCGCCTAGTACATTCATGAGGTTAATGAACCATGTCTTAAGAGCATTTTTAGGCAAGTTTGTGGTGGTATATTTTGATGACATATTGATTTATAGCCATAGCTTGCATGAGCATACTAGACATGTTTGCATGGTTCTAGAAGTTTTAAGGAAAGAGAAGCTTTATGCTAATTTTAAGAAATACCATTTTTGTTCGGATAATGTGGTGTTTCTTGGTTTTGTAGTGAGCAAAGAAGGACTTCGAGTGGACAAGGAGAAGGTGAAGGCAATTGAGGAATGGCCCGTACTAACCACCATGACGCAAGTGAGGAGCTTCCTAGGCTTGGCTGGTTTCTACCGCCAATTTGTCAAGGATTTCAGCTCGATAGCTACGCCTCTCACCGAGCTTACCAAGAAGAAGGTGGTCTTCCAATGGGGTCCAAAACAAGAACAAGGTTTCACTACTCTCAAGGACAAGCTCACTCATGCACCTCTTTTAGTCCTATCGGATTTCTCCAAGACTTTCGAGATAGAATGTGATGCTTCGGGAGTAGGACTTGGGGGCGTGCTTATGCAAGGAGGGAGGCTGATTGCCTATTATAGTGAGAAGCTGAATGATGCCGAGCTCAAGTACCCGACTTATGACAAGGAGCTGCTCGCTTTGGTAAGGGTGCTTAAGGTATGGTCTCACTATCTCCTCCCTAGAGAATTTGTTATTCACTCCGACCATGAGGCGCTTCGGTTCATCAAAGGTCAAAGCAAATTGAATAAACGTCATGCTAAGTGGGTTGAATTTATTGAGACTTTCCCTTATGTGATCAAACAGAAAAATGGAAAGGACAATATTGTGGCGGATGCTTTGTCACGAAGATACGCCCTAATTTCCACTATCAATGCTAGGATGTTGGGCTTTGTTTTCATTAAGGAGCTATATTCCGTAGACCTTGATTTCAAGGATATCTATGAGGAATGTAGTACCGTGGGAAGTAAAGATCAATTTTTCCTTCATGACGGATATCTTATGAAGGGTATTAAGTTATGCATCCCTAGGGGTTCAATCCGACGCCTATTAGTGCAAGAAGCACATAGTGGTGGCCTTATGGGTCATTTCGGCGTTGCTAAGACTTTGCAAGCCTTGAAGGAACACTTATGTTGGCCGCGAATGCTTAGGGACGTCGAGAAATTGTGTGCCGCTTGTGCTACTTGTGCACGAGCTAAATCTAAACCTAGCCCCCAAGGATTGTATGCTCCTTTGCCCATTCCCCAACAAACTTGGGAAGACTTATCCATGGATTTTATGTTAGGTCTTCCTAGGACTAAATAGGGAAGGGATTCCATTCTCGTACTAGTCGACCGGTTTAGTAAGATGGCACACTTCATTGCGTGTCACAAATCCAACGATGCTACGAATCAACATACAACTTTAACTCGGCCAGGAGCTACACGTTGGGGTTCACACTTTACAACCATTATCCGTCTTCTCTCTTCGTGGTTCCCAACCATTGAGGTGCTTGACAATGTATTTCATGATGGAAATGATTCAAAAAGTCGAGGACTTGCTGATAGTTTGATTGAAAAAATGGAGAGTTATCAATTTGTGTTTATTGCTCACTTGATGAAGGTGATATTGGGATTGACAAATAGTTTGTCACAATTCTTGCAACAAAAAGACCAAAACATTATTGATGCCATGAGTTTGGTTCAAAACACTAAGAGTAAATTGCAAGATTTGAGGACAAAAGGATGGGATGACTTCTTAGAAGAGGTTAACAATTTTTGTGCAGAGAATGATATTATAATTCTCAACATGGAAGATAATGCTCCAGGTCGCACTCGTTCTAGACGTGCTTCCAATTACGACCATCACTTTGAAATTGATATATTCAATGAGGTATTTCTATTTCATTGTTTCTTTATTTAAGTTTTGAAATAGTTATTTATTAATCGAACAAATATCATGCTACATTTGTAGGTTCTTGATCGAATTAGTCAAGAAATGGTTGATGGTTTCAATGAGTCAAGCACAAAATTACTCACATGTATAGCTTGCCTTGATCCTAAGAGCTCATTTTCCAATCAATGTGTGAAAATTACTTCGCTTGGCAGAGTTATATCCACAAGACTTTCCAATGTGTGATCGAATGAAGCTTCAAGAGCAATTAAAGATGTGGATTTTTTAAATGAGAGGAAATGAAAAATATTCCACATTGCAGAGTATTGGAGATCTTGCTAAGAAGATGGTTGAGGTCGGAATTCATAATGCTTTTCACTTGGTATATCGTCTTATCGAGTTGGCTTTAGTGTTACCAGTCGCGACTGCTACTGTGGAAAGAGCCTTCTTTGCGATGAATATTATCAAGATAGATTTGCGTAACAAAATGGGAGATGAATTTCTTACTGATTGTTTGGTGTGCTATATTGAGAAGATGTTGTTAGAAGCCTTGATAATGAAGTTATTATTCAGCACTTTCACAATATGAAAACTCGTAGACTAGATTTACCTCCTTTACACTAAGTTTAGATACCATGATTAGTTATTATTATACATTTTGTATGAAACTCTTTTATAATTATTTATTATTTTTAATTAATATAATATTATTTATTTTTCGTGGCTCCGTCCTGTGCATAATAATATAAAAAAGGCCATGCGGACTCACTTAAAAAGGTAATGCATATCTACTTATAAGAATATGCACACTTATTTATAAGATTATGCATGTCTAATAATATATTGGCCGAATGACCTAAAACCACCCTTATAATATGCCATATTGCTCTAAACCACCCTTGTAACATCAATTTACTAAAAACCACCCCTATTAACCATTTCGTTAAAAACCAACCACCCCTACTCAATTTCCCGTCAAAAGGTCGTTTACGCGCGTGTGCGTGCGTCTTACATTACCCATTTCTATTTCTTTTTACATTTTCCCTCTTTTTTTACCTTTTCTATCTAATATACTCCACCTCAGATCTGTAAAAGCCATGGATATTGTGCTCGTTGAACACTTGAAGCTCGACAAGTGAGGAGCCACGATTAAGACCGACGATTGAAGAGGATTGTACAAGTCCGAACACTAAAGACGCCCGACGACGAGAAGGATCCAATTGAGTTGCCATCAAAGCTCTTTCGGTTGTAAGTTTGAATCCTTGTAAACTCTAATTTTTTTTTGTAAATTATTGGTTTTTTGTTCGATATGGGCTTGGATTGGATGTTCCTCTCCTTCAGTGTTTATATTCTTCATTGGTTTAGGGATAGATGAATTGTTGTTAGTGTGAAATTAAGGGTTCAATCTAGATTGAGTAAAATTGAACAAAACGATTGAAATGGAAAGGGTGATTTGGGGCTGAATTGGGACCGAAGCTCGATTGTACTAACACATAAGTTGCAAGATCTAACCAACACATAAGTTTTATCAAAGTTTGGGTTTAGGGTAGTTCAAAAGCACCCAACTTTGGAGAATACACAGTTTAGACAAAAACCAACAAACACATAAGCCTATGAGCTAATACACAGTTTTAGGACACAATCATTTCTTCTTAGTAGGGCCACTAGACTTGCGCTTTCTTGATGAGCGCCTAACTGTAGCAGCAAGTTGCACTTTAGTTGCAATCATACTTTTTGTGGACCTTTGTTGAGGAAGATATGACCTTCCTTGAGAGTGGGTCACCTATGCAATCAAAATAGGCTATGAGCTAACATATGCTTGACCAAATTTACAGGCATACTTCCAAAATAGGTTGTGAGCTATCATACTAACATACCTGCATAGAATTCCCAACACCAACACAGCTTGAAGACTAGCTTCCAATTCCCAAACTTCCAAACTACAAATGAAGAACCAAAAGGTAAGTTGATGTTATATTTGAACAACGGCAGAATACATCAACAGACACTTGAACTTGTACGTTTTTTTCAACCAGCCCCCTGTACTTTGAAATTTTCAAATAAACACCTAAACTTGACTATTTTTTTGCAAATAAACACCGAAGCTCTATCGTGAATATCACGCGCGCTGATGTGTACATTTTTTAAGCCACCTAAGCTAAATTTGGGTAAGTGTTTTGCCGCATAAGAATACCCAATTCAGAGCTCCATAAAAGATATATTAATTTTATCAATACATTTTTATATGAATAATTTAACTAATAAACTAGTCTAATGGATACTGGGTGATTGACAAAAACGTAATTAATTAGTAAAAAAACCTCCACCAACCAAAACCCTTTCTTCCTCTAGCGCTCGACAACATGGCCGCGGCTTACGCCGCCGCAACGAGTTCTCTCATCCACTCTTCCACCGTTTCGAGAATCGCCTCCGACGCTTCCAAGCCCAGGGCCGCTCAATCCCCGTTTCGCATGCCTAAGCAAAGCCTCCTTTCGAGCCCTCGCAGTCTGAGGTATGTATATAAACGTCACCGGTTTCTCAATCGATCAGAGTACACAAATTGAAATTCAATTTTCTCTACTTGGGATATTAATTGTGCAATTTGAACGATGTGGTTTATCCGCGTGTTCAATTGAAAGAAGATCTCCGGTTGAATTGAGCTGCTGTGTTGAATCGTTGCTTCCATATCACACTCGGCCGCCATTGTCGAGAGACGAGATGGAGTGCAGCTTTTCAGAATCGGAGGAATTTCAAAACATCGACCAGATCCGCTCTTCCTCCTCCCCGAACAGATTTGGTTCAAACCGGAGGCAATTGGGAATGACAAGTTCAAACCGGCAGAGAAGAAGACCCCAACCCAACCAGATCTAGTTCTCGTTCCATCCTGGTTCTTGCAAGCGAATGGGCTTTATCGTTCAAGAACGGCGGTGGTTCCCGGAGTTAGTGGACGAACGAGCATTGGTGGAGAAGCGACGGCGGTTCCCGACGCCTTCTTCGTTCCCAGCCCCCCCCCCCCTCTTGTTGTGCCGACGGTGAAGGTCTTCTCCGACTTAGTCGTTCCGTCCTCTGGTTCTGATTCCTTGGAATGTTGGCGGTGTAGAAGTCAAATTCTTTCTCCGAGTTCGTCGTTCACTCGTTCCGTCCTGACTCTGGTTCTGGTTTTGTTGTGGCGGCAGTGAAGAAGGCGAATTCTTTCTCTCGGAGTCCGTCGATCCTCCATATCCAAAAGAAAAAAAATAAAAAAAAATAAAAAGGAAGGATTAAAAGAAAAGATAAAAGGAAAAAATTATAAAAAAAATTCCATGTCAGCAAATCCAAACCCTTTTAACTCGCCAAATTGTCGATTGAGGTTCACTCGCCATGCCATGTCAGCAAAAAGTGTTTATTTGCACAAAATTAGTTAAGTTTAGGTGTTTATTTGAAAATTTCAAAGTACAGGGGGCTAGTTGAAACAAATGTACAAGTTTAAGTGTCTATTAATGTATTTTGCCTTTGAACAACAACAACTTTCATATATGCTGTCATGCCTATGTTTACCTCAGTTTGAGATGGTTATGGTGGAAACACAAGTGAAGGACCATGTTCAAAGGGCTCCTGTACAACAGTCCCTTGGTCACTTCCAGCTTGAGAGGAGTTCTGCATCATAAAGAAAGGATAATATGACATGACAATAGTGAAGAATATGACATGAAAAGTATAAGTGTGAAGATTATGTTAGGATTTAGTTACCTTTCTTATGTACTTCCTTTTTTGGGAATTTACATAAATAGTGCTTGCATTTAGAGGTCTTCCTCCCTTTTTATGGGACTTTGGTTGCTAAGGGGGTTTAGGGGGGTTCTTGCAATGGTTCTTGTAGTGACCTGGTTGTCCACATTGAGAGCACTTTGTTTGTCCAACTATTCTAATCCTTTTCTTCTTGCTCCCAACATCTTCCCCGAGCTCTGTTCTTCTTGACTTCCTTGGCCTCTCTGGTGGAACAACATAACTGGGTGGTTCTGGTGCTTGCTGATTAGTCCTCTCCCAGTCAGCTTCTCCTGGCATAGGATAGATAATGGGGCTATAAGCCTTCAAGTACATCTCCTTATTGAAAAATGGATGAATATATTCCTCTACTGGGCGCCTCTCCTTCAGTATGCAACACATTCCATGAGGGCAAGGAATTCCACTCAAATCCCACTTCCCACAACCATAACTCCTATGACCTATATCAACAACATACGTCCTGCCATAATGATCAACCTCAAACATGTCAGCACCCCTATAGAAAGGTGTACAACTCCTTAGGCATTCTTGCTTGACAAGTTCTATTCTCTTCATTGTGTGAGGTGTTTACTGTCCCTCATATTTCAACATTCCCTCACCCTTAGCCACAAACCTCTTCATCAATTTCCTTCTGATCCACTCACACATTGATAAAATGGGCAGCTCTCTTGCAAGCAGAATTAGAGAATTGAAATTCTCACATACATTGTTAAGGAGCATGTCAGATTTTGTGTCATGCTTGGTTGTATGATATGTTTATGGTATGGTCCCTTCTCACAGCATTCATTAACCCTTGCAGCTTCCATTATGGGTCATCTCTATAATACTCTAAATACTTTTCTACAAGCCACACTGAAGTCATCTTACTATTCTCATGCTACCAGCCACAATCATGTTTTCCAGTAATGGACTTCAGTTGAAAAGTTCCATCTTTCCCCATTTTCCTAGTAGTGGCCCTAATATTACACTTAACTACCTTGCATACACACTTTTTCCTTGCATGTTTCATAGAGCAATCATACTTCAATTTGCAGTAAACAGAAACCCTGGACTTGTCATTGTGCAGATAGTAATAATCCCCACCATTTTCAATTGAATACTGTCTTAGTGCTTTTCTAAAGATGTCATTCGAACCAAATATCATGCCCTCTTTTAGATGGATCCTCTTTTGAAGTCAACAAGAGGGTTGAATTCAGCATACTTGACATGTTTCTTCTTCTTGTACTCATCATCAGATGACCCACTTACACTCTTAAATTCATCATAATCATACAATGGTGTCATCATCCACATAATCACCTCCGCCATCTGTTTCTACAGCTGCATTGAAATCTCTGAAATGACCAACATCTTCATCAATATTCTCTTGAAACAGCTCATCATCTTCATCCTCACTTTCTAAATAGTCAAAATCTCAATCATCATCTAAAGACTCTGAGCCTAACACATCCTCCTCAGCCTCATCTGAAGCCTCTGATCCTAAGGGCTCCTCCTCACTATCTAAATCAACATTTGTTGAGGGGGGGGAAGTCTGGTGCTGGTGGAATATTTAGGGTTCTGGATTGAACAATGATTAGTAGTGAAGAGCTAGATGGTGCAGATTGAGTATTGGGCTGTGAAGTTGGGCCTTGGGCTCTCAATGTAGATTGAGCATTGGGCTGTGAAGTTGGGCCTTGGTCTCTCAATGTAGATGGGCTAATCTCATGACTCTGGACCACATACACATGTGTCACTCTATCCCTCCCAACACAATCAACCATCTTCATCACATCAGCATCTCCACTTATTTTTATCAATCCCCTATGAATGGTTTTTCTTGGCTGTATGTACCAAAGCTCTTCTATGTTGAGTTGGCAAACTTCTTCCTTAAATATAGCTTCCAAAACAAACTTTGAAACCATGTCTGGATCAAGATCTGTGTGAACATAAGCCTTTGCCTTCTTGTAGCATAGCTCACCAAGCTTAGAAATTTAGAATTGACCCTCATACATATACCTCACACTTATATATGCCATTCAAACTGTATAAAAAAGAGTAAAACAAACAAATGCATTTTTAAGATATTCTACAATGGAGACACATGCTTTCTATGAGTCATGGTTTTGTCTATATATATATATATATATTGTCCCCACTGCCATTAAATAATGCTCAACAACCAAAAAGAATCTCATCACCCTATTCAATGAGATTGCCAATATATAACACAATCTCAAAAGCAAAAGCAATGGGTGTCACTGTGTCAGCACAAATGTAGAAAATCATCGAGTCTTTCCAATGACTCTTACAAATGCAGAAATTCAACCATAAAAGCATCACAACTGTATAGCAAAACAAGCTTTTAGAGTACTGTATACTCACCTTCTACGAACGAAACCGCCTCTCCTCAAATTTGGGTATTCTTCGAACGAGCTCGCATTCGATTAGCTAGGGCATCGACGCACCTCACCAGCCCATCAATAGTTCAAACACCATCAGTCTTAGCCTCGTCGTTGCTCAGAATTTGAATGCACCTCAATTGATTTCACATTCGACTCCAAACCTTAAATTTCTATGTGTCGATTTGTAGCTATTGGAAAGTTGAGAAAGAACGATTCTCGGATTTTAGGGGTTAATTCATTTCTTTGGATCTGACTGAGGTGGAGTATATGTTTATGGAAAAGGTAAAAAAAGAGAGAAAAGGTAAAAAGAAATAGAAATGGGTAATATAAGACGCACACACGCGCGCGTAAACGGCCTTTTGACGGGAAATTGAGTTGGGGTGGTTGGTTTTTAACGGAATGGGTAATAGGGGTGGTTTTCGGTAAATTGATATTAAAAGGGTGGTTTAGAGCAATATGGCATATTATAAGGGTGGTTTTTTGTCATTCGGCCTTATATATTCATGCACACTAAATTAAAAATGTCATGCACATATGTAATATGGTTATGCACACTCGATTATGATATCATGAACATTGATTAACAAAATTATGCACAATTAGTTACAAGATTATGCCCGCTCAATAATAAAATTATGCACACTAAAATAAAAATATTTCATTTTTCAAACATAATTCGACATTGCCAAATTTCTAGTATTTTTAATTTAATGAAGTTTTAATCTGGTTTGTTGATTCCTTAGAGATTTGATGGCTGGCTTGCCCTCTCAATTCTGTCCTCAACGTTGGTTCTTACCAGATGCAATCTCAAATAAAAATAATAAAAATCACACTATTTACCAAAATATATCATTTTATGTCACATACAACTATAATAATGTGGTTCCACCATCAATGTACTAAATGTGAGTTGTCACTATAAAATATGAATTGTATTAGTTCGCATGAAATATTGTAAGGGCGTTACGCAATTGATCCCAACTCATGTTTGTTATGGAAATTATTGTAAATTGATAGTCTTTTGTTATTTTTTATCAGGTAAGATTTTGTCATCACTAGACCCTATGTAGTGCTAAGATTATAACTTGTAAAACCGAACACGTTCCACATCGTTGGCCGCCAATTTTGGCAATTTCCCCATTCGTATTCCTAATGTTGAATCCAATGATCGCTTCCCCATATTTTAATTTCGATGCATGAAAATTAGTTTGAAATGCCCAAGTTTTGGCTTATTCCATTTAGGCAACTTTTGTCGTCTTACTCTTGGGCATTTTGTGTTTTCTCATCACTATTTTTCTTAATTCCATTCTTCCAATAATTCATTGTTCTAGTATAAATTGATACACATAGTGTATTAAATTGTGCTCATAAAACAAAGTTTTGTTTATATTGTACTAGACACACCATCGAGAAGTCATTATTTTGATGAAATCTTGTTTATCAAATTTCTCACACATTTATCGTAGAACTTCCTTCATTTGATTATCTTGTATGTTAAATTTGTTTATATTCCTTGGATAATCATCACAAAGATGCCCCAACAAGTCGATTCTATAAGGACATTATAAAAATAAACGAATAGAATCCTCACAACTATGGGCACAAAAGGGGTATTCCAAAGTAACATGAACCTTCCTAGAAAATAACTGTACTTTCATTGGCAGCCCGTCAAGACACAGTTTCCAAATAAAATTCTTGATATCTAGGAACATGTTTGATATGTGACAATCATCGGGTATGAAGACAATCATGCTAGAGAATGTCCAAGGTATGGATTTCGGATTTAACTTGCAGAACTATGGATTGAAGTTGAATAAAGAACACGAACATTTGTGATTATAACTCCCACGAATCTGAAATGTTTGGATCTCTCACAATGACACATGAAAACAAGAATAAGAAAGCAAGAAGGCAAGAAGGCAAGAAGGCAAGAATGCATGTTTTTGATGAAGAGTGAGAAACACCTTAGCCAAGGTGCCTCACTTTAATTTCATCATATTTTTTACTAATGCGTAGAACAAGTATTTAAAGCAATTCTAACACTAGAGGAGCACCATAGGGGTGGCACAAACCCTAGTTAGTCTTCCTAGTCCAAGCTTTTGAAATTAATAAAATAAACAACTAGAAAAGGCCTAACTTAAGAACCCCATGGGACGCATCCCATGTTGCCATTTCTAGCAACATCCTAACTTGGCAAATATTAAAATAAGAAAGTACCAAATATACAAATAACCATGAATAACATCTAGTTAAGCTAGGCAATATTAATAATAGGAAGTACTATAAAAGGTATTCTACATCTACTTCATCTCCAATGCCTACTCGATAGAGGTTGATGAACTTGATGCAGAATCTTCGATGCCTCTTTATACTTGAAAGCTCGAGACCACTTGTAAGGTCGATGCCTCATTCTTCTAAGCATTTGACACGATGAATCCTTTGCCTTGGTCGATTCCCGTTCTGCATCAATATCTAACCTTCATATCCAATCCCATTTTGCATTATTTGATCGATAATTGTTCCTAATCAAATCGATTGTCAACTCCGTTGAAAACCAACCATTTTTATTTGGCCTCTAGTATAACTGATCATGTATTAGAATAATGATGTTTTTAATTCTTGAAACCCACTCCCTTGGCATGATATTTTCTATCTGATCTAGTTTCCATTCCTTCTGACTATATATATAATCTCCTACTATGGCATCTAAATTGATTGAGGATGCTATCGAAACGCTAGATTGAAGGATAGTTTCCAAAAATGGACAGTCTTGCGATTTCCTATTCGTCATATCAATCCTTTATAAATAAACATCTCTCTAATCCATGGGATGTCCCTTCATTTCCAAGTACATTTCTTCTTCTTACATGATTTAATACAATGACACCCCTGAGTATTTTTCATTGACCTCATGAGTCCAAATATTGTTAGGTTCTGCCATTATTTTTCATAAATGTTTTATTTGGAAAGCTTGATTCATATCTTTCAACTTCCTAATTCCTAACCCTCATAGTCTATGTCATCTACAAATCTTATCACATCCAATGAGTGGTTTGTAGTTATGTTGGAGTCTTCTATTAATATGATCCAATTCATTAATGATATGATCTTGTAGCATAAACCTTTGCTTCAAAAATAAAGGTTTTGCAACAAATTAGCTTTGATTAACATGGCTTGTCCTTCTTGTGAAATAGAATTTTCCATCTGATGGTGCGCGAAATAAACGTTAAATAATCAAGGGGTAATTAGCAAGTATAAAAAGGAAAACAGATAAAATGCCGCGCTGTGCATACGCGTTTGAAGATAATATATTCTCAAAGGCAAACATCATAACAATTATGTACATCGACATACGCGTATATGTACCTTGGCCAATTTATCCAATTGCGGCCCAAATAACCGGATATGCATGGGTTGGACCATTAGCTTAAACACTTGAGCCCATTTACCATCTCACGTAACAATTGTTAAGTATGCATGTCAATTGATTTGAATGACATTCATTCCATAATCAAGAGTGCATTTTGCACATCCACATCGGCAAACGCCGAAAATGGCAAACAACTAATTGCTATAAATAAAGGTGGAGCAAAAAAATAAAAAGGGTCGAAAATCATCTCTTACTCAAGAACTATCTTGCTTGTTAAAGTTCGACGTGTTTAATCTCCGAGTGAGATCGCATTATTTACGGTATAAAGTCCAAAAAGCTTTATTTGTAAAGAGTACAAAAACAATTAGCTAAAGGGTGGGAGGGAGGAAAAATCTATGTACGAAAACCATTTGGTTGTACGAAATCCCGAGAGTTAGTCTTTAATAAAATTCGGTCTATAACACGTATTATTTTGGGTTTCAACACTGGCGCCGTCCGTGGGGATTAACTCTCCCTATTCGACCTACTCTCGGGAAATAATCATGTGGGTCGCATCCTCTTCCCCTCCGTTATTTTGGGCCAAAGAAGCGAGGTCATGGTGGAGGCCAATCACCAAACAAGCGAGGTCATGCCAAGTTGGCTGTCTTTGTAGATAGGCCAATGTGCAAGGTCATGGGCTAGCAAAGCTAGTAAATCTCAAATCAAGGCATACAAGGTCTTCGAAGTGAGGCCAATCTCCACAGCCAAGCATCTCGGCCAATTTTCCGAGGCCAAGCACCGCGTTCTTCGTGTGCGGCTCCACGTGGCGAGGTGAGTTATGGCTACTATCGGTGCGGATTCGGTTCGACCTCGCCATCTTGCATGGCCATTTCCATCTGCGCGGACCTTTTCCTAGCTTCGGCATCGTCGATGAGATCGGCCGACATACTCCGTGGGCAAGGCTGCGTGAGGCTTCCAAGGCCATCGGTGCCGGCTCTTCTCGAAGCTCGATCGGCGTGGCGCCGCCTTTCCTTGAAGAGTGCGTGGAGGTAATCCACCCCCATCCTCAGCGCGCGGTGCGATGTTGCCTCAACTACCAAACAACACTTGTATAATCAATGCGGTCTTTCTACATGGGATGTACATGTGGATATGTATGCAAGGTAAATATGCAAGGTCTCGCCGAGAAACATCGTGGTCCTTCAAGGATCTCGACCAAACATCTCGGTCTTCATGGGAGGTAGAAACATCGCGGTCTCTTTGTGCGGCCGATCATCGTGGCCTTTGCGAGGCCAAATAACGCGATCTTTTTGTGCGCCATCTAGTCTTGTTGTCGGATGGTGTCGACACCGATGATCATCGTCTTCGTTGATCACGCTCCTCCGCCTTGCCTCGACGTCGATGATCTCCCATCTTCGAGCTCATCTCCAATCGACGTCGCTAACCTCAATGGGCAAGGCAAGGGGTGATCTTCTCCGGGACCACGCGACAATCTTGTTGAGTTACCTTTGAGGTATGTGGGATCTTTACGTACATTTTCCTTATATATATGTATATGGCATGAGGAATATAATCGTGTACATGGCCTGGAATGGCCGACCCGATTTGTAGACGTTGACCGCACGCATGGCATGCTTCCATTCTTACATGGCCATCATCATCTACATGCATGTTACTTAAACCATGCATGCATGGCTTGAGGTAAGTTTCTATTTACCCCTTTGATTAATTGTAAGGACTACTCTCTTGTTGGGCCACCATATTCTTGGGCCCATGTTGGTCACATGGTACAAGATGGCATGTAACAAGCGTGGCTATGCATTGTCGCGTATATTTGGAGGTTGCATGAAAATCACCACGGGATGCACTTGTGGTTGTGTGGCCAAATAACCTCTATTAAAAAATGTTGCAGTTCTGGGCCAAGTCTCGCATCTTGGGTCGTTGAATGCTTAGGCCCATTTTGAAGATCACTTCAAAAAGGCAAGTGAAAACGCCAATTCCAAACAAACAGGAGCACGTAGGTAGGAAATAACACGACAATGACACAAACATGGCAATAACCTCCGTTCCGAAATCCCGCGTTGCATGATCGTGGAATGAGGAACGCCTTGTAAATCTGACTCGCTAATTAATTACATTTAGGATATACTCGTGATGGAACAAAGTTCCTAATTCTCCGTTATTATCATTCCACCCCTCGCTTCTCGCTTGAGGTTGGAAAAGATCTTAGTAGAAAGATCGCGGTCACTTAGGAGGTATCTTAATATGATCGAAATAATCATTCTAGCCCTCACTTCCCGCTTGGGATTGGAAAAGATCTTAGTAGAAAGATCGCGGTCACTTAGGAGGCATCCTAATGTGATCGAAATAATCATTCCACCCCTTGCTTCCCACTTGGGGTTGAAAAGATCTTAGTAGAATGATCGCTGTCACTTAGGAGGCATCCTAATGTGATCAAAATAATCATTCCACCCATCGTTTCCCGCTTGGGGTTGGAAAAGATCTTAGTAGAAAGATCACGGTCACTTAGGAGGCATCCTAATGTGATCGAAATAATCAATCCATCCCACGCTTAGCGCTTGGGGTTGGAAAAGATCTGAGTAGAAAGATCGCGGTCAATTAGGAGGCATCCTAATGTGATCGAAATAATCGTTCCACCCCTCGCTTCCCACTCGGGGTTGAAAACAATCTTAATGGAGGGATTCTGGTCATTTAAGAGGCATCCTAAATGACCGGAATAATGGGACTAGATCCCAAGTCTTGAAAAGCACGCGCAACCCAAGCGAGGCTCGGGGTTGGCGGCTACTCTCTTAGGGACTAGATCCCAACTTTCTAAAAGCGTGCGCAACCCGAGAGAGGCTCGAGGTTGGTTGGCGGCTACTCTCTTAGGCACTAGACTCCAACTCTCGAAAAGCGCGTGCAACTCAACGAGGCTCGGGGTTGGCGACTACTCTCTTAGGGACTAGATCCCAACTCTCGAAAAGCGCGCGCAACCCAAGCAAGGCTCGGGTTGGATGCTACTCTCTTAGGGACTAGACCCCAACTCTCGAAAAGTGCGCGCAACCCAAGTGAGGCTCGTGGTTGGCGGCTAATCTCTTACGAACTAGATCCTAACTCTCAAAAAGCGCATAACCCGAGCGAGGCTCGGGGTTGGCGGCTACTCTCTTAGGAACCAGACCTCGACTCTTGAAAAGCGTGCGCAACCCAAGTGAGGCTCGGGGTTGGTGACTAATCCCTTAGGGACTAGATCCCAACTCTCGAAAAGTGTGCACAACTCGAGCGAGGCTCGGGGTTGGCGGCTACTCTCTTAGGGACTAGATTCCAACTCTCGAAAAGCGCGCGCAACACGAGCGAGGCTTGGGGTTGGCGGCTACTCTCTTAGGGACGAGATTCCAAATCTCGAAAAGCACGTGCAACCCAAGCGAGGCTCGGGGTTGGTGGCTACTCTCTTAGGGACTAGTTCCCAACTCTCGAAAAGTGCGTGCAACACGAGCGAGGCTCGGGGTTGGCGGCTACTCTCTTAGGGACAAGATCCCAACTCTCGAAAAGCGTGCGCAACCCAAGCAATGCCCGGGGTTGGCGGCTACTCTCTTAGGGACTAGATCCCAAATCTCAAAAAGTGCGCAACCCGAGCGAGGATCGGGGTTGGCGGCTACTCTCTTAGGGACGAGGTCCCAACTCTCGAAAAGCATGCGCAACTCGAGCGAGGCTCGGGGTTGGCGGAAACCCTCTTAGGGACGAGGTCTTAGCTCTCAAATGTGCGTGCAAACCGAGCTCGCTCGGTTTTGGCAGCAACTCTCTTTCACACATAGTCAAACATTTAGTCCATGTACATATACATATGTATTATATATGTGTCATATATGAATCTACTATGTATATGCAAATGATGATGTATCCGATTTATTATTCTGTGAACTGTTCAAACATGAATCTGCCCCGGATTTACTGTATATCGACTCTTACGGTCGCTTTTTAGCAAAGAAATCCGAAGATCTCCTGAATATTGACTCTTATGGTCACTTTAGCAAAGAAATCCGAAGATATGAACCGTAGATCCTGTATAATCCGAAGATCCTATATGACCCGTAGGTCTCTTTAATAAAGAAATCTAAAGATTTACTAAATTATAAGTTCAGGGCAAGACAATCACAAGTATGGTAGGTAGGTAGTGGAAAGAGAGGGAGAGGGAGTGCGAAAGGCGGTGGCAAGGTTGACAAAGGGAAGAGGTTGTGCCGAGATAATCAGAGAAAAAAGAGAACGAGAAGGTGGAGGGGGGGGGCAGTGGTGCAAACGATGGTGGCCAACTCGACGAGGATGAAAGTGGACGACACTCGCCTGCGGTGGCTAGTGCTCATGAGGACAACAGATGCATCGAGAACGAGAGATGAGATTGACGAGGGATGCGACCTTGTCCTTAGACGCCCAACAAGAGGGCGACGCGTTTGCCTTGCGTTCGGACGGACCGGTCACTCGTGCCCAGGCCTGTGCCATCTCGTTCGCGACCCAATCCTTGGTGTCGCGCGTCACCACTGGCCATGGCGCACCCGTATCCATGCCTTTGCTCGTCACCGTGTGCGTCATAGCCATTGGGGAACCTCCAGACGCAGCCTCGGCACCATCCACCTCGGACGCGCTAGTCGCATCGGACTCCGGACCCGCGGCGCATGCTAGCGTCGCAAATTAAGGTTCACATTTCAGCCACGGCCATGCCTTCGCAACATGTCCTTGTCAGCAACGCGCAAGCACTTTGTCTGCGCGCCCCTGCCTCGCCAGCGCCGTGCCTTGGCCTTGTCATGACACTTCGGTGTTGACGGCCAAGGACATCTATGTTTATTACTTATTTTAGTATGCTTTCTTATATTAGACATTGCTAGACTTTGTTTTATGCTTTTAGAAGGTCGTTTATGGGCCTCGCGCCGCTGGGCCTTGCTTGCACACAAGCCCTAGGCGCGTCTCTATCTAGATTAGGGTTTCTTGCATGCCTCGCCTATTTAAGGAGTCTTAGACTTATGTTTTCAGTTTATGCACACTTTGGTTTAGAATTATAGTCGAGGGATATCTCCTATCTCTTATCCTAGTGTTTGCGCCGACACATTCAATTGCTCACACTCTCAAAGCTTTCGTTCTTGTTTGTTCTTGCATGTTCAGACCAACCAACGTTGGATTCGAACCCTAAAGCCTTACACTACGCCATTCTGAGACCCAATACTTGATCCAAGTAAAGATCCTTAGCGTCCATCAAACAAGGTCGCATCAACTAGCATCAGAGCCACGGTTCAAGTAAGTCACGTTTCACCCTTCTTGTTCAATTTTCACACGCTTCCTTCCATCCTTGTTAACCCTAGATCCATCCATCTTCACGATCTTCATCTAGGGCACCATTTTTTTTTCTTTCTTGCATTTATATAAAAAAAACCAGCCTTGACCTACTCAACTCTACAATTAATTTTGGTGACATTTGCATCATTGGTTTTGCTAGTTGCATGCTCATTTGTTGCATACCATTACTGATTTCTCTTTATTGTGTGTCGTGCATCTCCTGGTTGTTGCATTATTTTTGGATAGATTATAAAATCTATATCCGAAAATTCTCTTGTTAGCAATATCATATCTTCACTAGAGGATAAAATCCATAGTGGTAGATTCGGCCATATTATTATAAAAAAATATTTTTCTATTTGGTAGAGGATGAAATCCATACCAAATCAAAACAAAAGGAAAGAGATATATTCGGCCATTCAAAAAAAACAAATTACAATCTTTTCTCTCTCCAGTCTCATCTCAACTCGGTAACTACTTTGCTCATACATATCTTCTCTTGCTACATTTGTGGCATCACATCTACATACATTGATTGTATTATGGATCATTTCTCTTGTAAAGAGTCGAGTGACCTTAAGTTCGCCTATCCTTCCTTGTTTGTGTGATTGAACATTAGGTGTTGGCCCAACTTCACCGAACTCGAACACTCTTGGCCTTTTGAGAACTACTTACTACACAATGAGTGGTGTGACTATAGGTACTGTGTCTGAATCGGGCAACGAGGACAACCGACACAAGGATCCACAACCATCACCAATTGACCATGACTCGGAGCTAGCGGTACTTGCGGCTTAAGGACGCTCGGATTGCTGACCTTGAACGCCAATTGGCCGAAAGCAACACGCAATCTAAGTATATTGTGTCGTCGGGGCACGTCCTAGTGTCGAAATTCATACGTAGCCGGGCTTGGCTAGTGACGACACGCGCGCCCACACCAAAGGCAAGACCATAGTAGCCGAGCTCCCAACACGGCACACTCCACCGCATGGAGTCCATGAAGGAGAGTCGACCGCTCTAATTTGATCGGTACGATGGTGATCAAGAGATCGCGAATCACCGACAATTGGCACACGATTATAGGGACGAACAGGTGTACGACGTCTATTCCCATGACGAGTATATCTCGGAGAAATACTGGCGTCGTCATTCAAGTGGCGGCCATAAGAAGAAACACAAGGGCAAGTCGCCGACGTATGTTTACTCGACACCAAAGCGGAAGCACGGGGAGAAGTATTACGACACCGACGACTATCGCGTTGAGGACTTTTTGAAGCATCAAAGTGCTCGCAACCCCTATTGTGAATTCGAGAATCCTTACAAGGAGTTCGATGAGGATTAAGATGTGGATAGATATGACCACCCGGAGGTCCGAGACCCCGAATAGCTTGACCACCGCTCGTCGGATTGGATCCGCCTCACATGGAAAAGAACGGGGTTGAGTACGAGTGTGCCTACGCCAGGATGAGGACGGTTGAACAACACCATCGGCGCGACCGTGATTGTGATGATGGCCGGCACCCAAGAGGTCCTGATGGTGATGACGATCCGGACGACGACGACAATGGCTACAGTCGTCAGCCACCTCACAATCAACGCCTTCCCTCGCCACGACGCCGCAGTCCTACGTGTGGTTTTGATCAAAGCGACACTCGAGACCCGCGCACCATGCGCCGGGATATTAAGGTAAAGTTCGAACCCTTCTATGGTCTTTATGATCCTAATGCTTTTTTTGAGGGATTGCAAGGTACCGAGCACACGCTCAAACATCTAGGTTATGACGACGATGAGAAGGTGAGGTCATGCCAAACCACAATGGTCCTCTCAAAGGTATTCCCCATCCCCGGACTTGGTGGAACTGCTTCACGATAAATTAGAAATCTTGCCGATCAAAGATCTCAATTCATTGATGCACACAGCTATGAAAATTCACAAGCAAGAGAGTCGTGCCAAACCACAATGGTCCTCTCAAAGGTATTCCCCATCCCCTTTTCAATCCGGTTTAGGTACTAACCGTTTACCTTCTTCTTTGCCAAGTTCTAAGACAGGTAGTTCCACTAAACTCGAGACCAAGCCGCCGGTGCAAAGCCCCCCAAGGAACCGTTCCACGACACGCAAAGCCGAGCGCGCCCGTGATATGGCGTGTTACAAACGTGGGGGTCATGGACACATGCAACGCGATTGCCCCAACCAGAAAAAGGTGTTATTTACAGCTCAAGGGGACCCTTATGAGAGCCAGGAGGAAATTGAAGAGGAGCCATCACTCTTGGAGAATGACGTCGAGCTCCATTGTGATCCATCAAAAGGGCTTGGTGTGTCAAAACTCACCTTGGTCACACGCCGAGCCCCAAGCATGCGAGAGGCCCCTAAAACCGATCAACGGGAACAATTGTTCCATACTCGTTGCTTGGTTAAGGACGTGTCTCTTAGTGTCATCATTGATTCCGAAAGTTGTGAAACTTCGTGTCTCAAAAGATGGTCGATCACTTCAAGTTGCCAACCACGCCGCACCCTCAACCTTTCAAGCTTCAATGGATATCCAATGATGGTGGCAAATGGGTTAACAGGCAAGTGATCTTTTCCTTTTCTATTGGTGCATATCACGATTCCATCCTTTATGATATTACGCCTATGGACGCCACATATCTTTTGTTGGGGCGCCCATGGCAATTTGATCGTCGCGTGTTTCATGATGGATGTTTGAACACTTACATGTTCAATTTCAATGGTAAACGTGTGACACTCTTACCTATGTCACCTAGTGATGCTCTACAGGACGAAGCCGAAAGGCAAAAGGCTAGCGACAGGGACTCTACCGCGCCGAAGGAAGCTTCATCGGCCACCCCCACTGATTCCGATCATTCCAGCGGTGTTTCTGGTTCCAAACCTCAACCTTCTATCAAGCAAGAAGATAGGACCAGAAAATGCCCACAAGAAAAAAGTTTGGGCCTACAGAACTTGAGTCGAGGCCCCGGTGTCGCGCCGAGCGACACTAAAATGAAGAAAAAGGGACTCCAGCAACTTTCTGGCGATATTAGCGGCATTTTTGGGGGGAATCCTCCCCATTCTGAGTTTCCAATAGACGCACACCAAAAATGCCAAAGAAACAGCCATTTGAGTCGTGGACCGCGCTACCCAGCTCCAACTCTGCGCCACACGTCACGGCTTCACGAAAAGTCGGATTCCAAGAGCTATGGGACGAGTTTATAGGTGTTTCCAGGGGCGTTGATCCATAATTTTCAGGGGCTACTTCTCAGCAAAAATTGGTCCCAAAATAGCCCAGGGTGATCGAGGACGCCGAACCACCTCTTCTCGGTTCTTGCTAAGATCGAATTCTTTTGGCTATGAGACGCGACGTGACTAATTCACTGCAGGGGATTTGAAGACTTGACGCCAAACGAGCTATCGGAGTGGTTGTCGTCGATCCGAGGGATTGAGCACAAGATTGATTTCATGCAGGGAGCTTCTTTGCCAAAACAGGTTGCGTATAGGGCGTCTCCAAAGGAGGCTCAAGAGTTGTAATGCCAAGTCCAAGATTATTGGTCAAGGGGTTTGTTCGCGAGTCTCTTATCTCGTGCGTCATACCGGTGATCCTAGTGCCCAAGAAAGACGGCTCATGGATGATGTGTGTCGACTGATGCGCCATCAACCAGATTACCGTCAAGTATAGGCACCCGATCCCGCGCCTAGATGACATGTTGGACTAGCTTCATGGCGTCGCCTTGTTTTCCAAGATTGATCTTCGGAGCGGATATCACCAGATCCGCATGCAAGAGGAAGACCGCATTCAAGACTGTACGAATGGCTTGTCATGCCCTTTGGTTTGATAAACGCCACTAGTACCTTTATGCGGTTGATGAATCATGTTTTTCGTAAATTTTTAGGACAATTCTTCGTCGTGTATTTTGACGACATTCTTGTCATGCGAGGCGCCTTAGGTTGGTATTAGAATGCCTTCGCGAGCACTCTTTGTTTGTAAACGTTTCTAAGTGTTGTTTTTGCACGGACAAAACGAACTTTCTTGGTTTCGTCGTGTCCAAGGATGGCCTTCTTGTGGATGACGACAAGATCTGCGCCATCCGTGAGTGGCCCACCTGCACGACACAGACGATGGTTCGCTCCTTCCTAGGGCTCGCGAGCTTCTATAAGGGATTCGTCAAGGACTTTAGTTCCATCGTTGGGCCACTCCATAACCTTACCAAGAAAGCAACGACAATCAAGTTGATGCCCATCCATGAGGCCGCCTTTCAAGCCTTAAAGGACGCTTTATGTTGCGCTCCGGTCCTGTAATTGTCGGACTTCTCTAAGGACTTCGAGGTCGAGTGAGACGCCTCCGACTATGGCGTAGGCGGTGTACTCCTCCAAGAAAAATGCACAATCTCTTACTCAACGAAAACCTGACTGGGCGACCTTGAACTACCTGACGTACGACAAGGAGTTATACGCACTTATTCGGGTTTTAAAAACTTGGCAGCATTACCTTAGACCAAGGAAGATAAAAAATATCTTTCGCGAAAATATGTACCCTAGACACTAGAGTCTAAAGGTACACGACAACCCTCCAAGCAAATCAAAGACTGGATCAGTATTTCCTAAGAACCTGAAATTCTGCTATATGGGAAAATAGAGAAGCACAGATTGACAAACTGACATCTTTTGTTGAAACCTTAGTAAAAACAATTTGGAAGATTCTTTAACCGAATAACTTTGAGTAACATTAACAGTTCGTTGGGCTAAGAAAAAATGAAGAGCTTCAGCGGTTTTTGCCTCCACACGTAGTTGACTGATGCATTCGCAGCTTGGGATGGTGGTTACCTCACCCCTGGTAATGATTCTTGGGTGAGTAGCTCGGAACCCACTCGATTCCTACCAATACGACTCTGGTTGTTTGAAAGATTCATCCAAATAAATGTAAAGGAATATAATCACTCCACAATATTTATAACATAATGCAACCATCTTTGTTTTATAAAAACAAACATGTCATAAGTTGTTAACTCCCGAAAGTTTGACACAACATATTTTAGACAAGTCATACATCTGCGCATGGCACATGAATAAGGGATTACCACCAAAGGATCGACCTAAGGAATGACATTATATAATTTCGGCTCTAATACCATAACTGTAACACCCCCTTTTTATCAGGGATATTAGTGACCCTGAGATTAAACTCTCAAAGTCACCCAAGGCTTATAGTAATTGTAGAACTTAACCAAAAACTTTAAAATGCGGAAGATATATTATAACAAATGCGGAAGTCGAATACAAAAGTTGAATAGACTTGAACGGATACAAAGTTGAAATAGGAAGGGTCCCACAAGTCAGAACCTCTACCCTTAAAATTATTCTGTCTTATTCCAAGCTAACCACTTTCCCTCTTGCTCCTCAAGCTTTCTCCTCGTGGTCCTCAACATAGAACTCCATTCTTGATGTGTCACGATGAGATATGCGATGGACACCAGTCGACCATGCAAGGAAAATAAACGATCGGTTAGTTTTGTGACAAACTAAGAAAATGCGGTTTTGGAAGGTGGTTCGGATTTTAGGAAGGGACGAGTTGGGATGTTGGGTACCAAATGAAAGACGGAACCATCCTTGGACCTCGGACCTCCTAGGAAAACTATGATTTGAAGAAACATAATGAGAACGTCACCCAAGGGTGAGTCTCGGTTTAGAAAGAAAGATTTACTTATGTTGGGAACTTGGGTTTCACACATTTAGTCAGGTGGGTGATTAAACCCCTCGTTGATCATGTTTCCCTCTACTAACCTCACCGCATACATGTTGTGCGATTTCAGATTGGAGCCAAAGAATTACGGAATCCGAGAGTAAGGATGGAATTCCATTTTGTATTAGTCTTCCTATCATTTTAATTTTCGCCAACGGGCGCCTATTTCATCTCTACCAATTTTTATGATCACAATATTGTTCCACTTGGAATTAAGCATACTTTTTAAATAAGACAAATTGTGGGTTACGGCTCCACAAAAATACTCAAAGGTTGGGTTGCAAGCCCAGACTAACACGAGCTACGTTCCATCATCCCTCATCGAGCGAGTGGGTATTGACCATGGTCTTAAAGGTAGAGCATTGGCTCAAGATTAATGTCGAATGGATCGACGCGTATAACATAAAGTACGCAAACTCAAGCCTACTGATATAGACACACATATCACAAGGCAACGGCCCTACAAAGTCATAAAATAATTTAAAGCACATGAAAACATATAATAAGATATCACCAAACATGGTATTTCCCACCTTCATATCAAAGGCGACAATCTTTAGTTGGTCAAGGGCGTTCTTAGTGACTGGCGTTGTCCTTGGGAGATCAAGATGTTACGTGCTGATATCCATTGTCTGTTTGCAAGTTTCTAGTGTTGGAGTATTGCCCATGTCACTCGAGTGTGCAATTCAGTGGCGGACTACATTGTTGTTTCATTTCGACGTGTCTCTTCCGTCCCTCTTACAGCTGATCCGGTTCTTTGGAACCTCATCCTTCAGGATGCTCTAGGGAGGTCGTTTTCCTATTAGCGACGACCCTAACTTCTTTCCTTATCAAAAACAAAAAAAAAGATATGTAACATGATTGATAAAACAAATGATGCATAAACGATTTTATATGGAAATCGAACCCAAACCACTTGCCTCGAAATTGGCGTAGACGGGTTACGAACAAATAACTCGCAAATACTGACCTAGATTTGTTCCTGTTTCCATCAATCACAAAAAAATTCTCATCAATTTATTTTGTTCACTCGATAACGTTGATTTTCACGTAATTACAATGTATTTAAGTTTATAAAAATTATAAACTTTACCCATTATATTAAGAATTTCCTTTTTATTAATATAATGAAACTTAGTTATGAATATTATTAAAGCTTCATATTATTGACTTTAAAAATCCTTATAAAATATTACCATCAACATGTATATATATATATATATTTTAATACTAATCTAATTAAATACCTTATTACTTATACATATTCAAAAATAATAATTCCATTTAACTTTATTCCAACTTTATACATAAATAATAATTCCAACTCTATTCCAACTCTATTCCAAAAATAATAATTCCATTTTAGGACTATCTTTTACCGGCGCAAGAGAGATAAGAAGTGGAGTATATGAGTGTTTTGGGTAGGTTTTCATTTGGAGGTATAAGGTGTAGATTTATGGAGACTTTCACTCTCTTTGATGATGCTTTTGATGGACTTCTTGGTGGATAGTTGCTAGTGGTTGTTGCCTGATGTGTAGATTGGTAGATTGGTTTTCTTGATGGGTTTGAGTAGAGCTTAGCATGATATTTGCTTCGGTTGATTTGGTGTTGGTTTTTTATCTTAGTTATCATGTTGATGAGTAGGATAGATTGATGTGGTTGACATTTCTATATATTGATGTTGAGTAGGGTTGAGTGTTAGAGCTTATTTGCTATATCTTGTTGTTTAGGTTGGGTATTGTGCTTGCATGAGAATGCTTTTATCTCTTTTTGTAAGCTTCCTTGCACTTTGATGATCCTGGGGTTAAGAGATTTTATGAGTGATAGTATTCTGAGTCACTTAGGGACGAGTGAGATTCAAGTGTGGGGAAGTTTGATATGCACAATTATGTTGTGTATTTAGGAGAGGTTCAACATACATTTAGGATGTTTTAGGTGGTTTTGAAGACTTTATACACCTAGAAGAAGAAGAACCGAAGATGCATACTTTTGGAGTTTTAGAGCTGGATTGAAGAGAAGCTGGAAATCGCGTTTTGGTACCGGCGGCACCCGGCGCCCCTGACAACCGCAGAGATCTTTTTCGCCACGTGTTATATTTTGATTGGATACTTTTGTATCAGCTTTATTCCGTATATGTATTTTTGGGATATACTTTTAGACCTAGCTATATATATTAGGTTATGGGAGTTGCACCTCTCATCTATCTATTATCATGATTCTCTTTCAGACTTTTCAGTTTTTTTAGCTTTTCATGGAGAACTAAGCCCTATTGCTTAGTCAAATAGTTTGAAGCCTTCGTTTTGACTTTCAATTGTGAGATTTCTACTCTTTATCTATTGCATGGATTATTTTGCTCCCTTCATTGAATTGCTTATGTGATTGGTTTCAACAATTTCTAGGGTTGTTGTTATTAAATCTCTTTTGCTAGATCTAGAGAAATGACTGGTTGAGTTTCTCTATTTCACAGTAGCAAACTGCATTGTACTAGTATCTGGTTGTGCTAGTCTATTGCAGAAGAGCGTTGAATTGCATTCTAGGATAAAAACTGGTTGTTTTATGCTAGAATTGTATCTTGCCTATATTCCTATTCTTAATGCTGATTTTGAATTGAATCTTGATAGTTTCAGGGTTATTCAATTAGTTAAGATTGATAGTATCTAGTTGTACTATTAATTATCTTTGAAAAGGAATTGGAATTCCATGTGCATGTGTTATTGAGTGAAATCGATGATCAACTTGTCAATCGAATGTGGATCTCTGTTTGACTAAGTGTTTTCCCAATTTGACAAAAACTCCAACTTTAATAGCTTTACTAGTTTTTGCATGCTTGTTACTTAGTTTAATTCACAAACCCCTTGTTGTTACTTGTTTTTACTTAAAATTCACATAAAAAGATAAATCTACCTCCCTGCGGATTCGACCCTTACTTCCCTAAGACTACAGTCTTTAGATTTGTTAGGACTCTTTTGCATAGCCGTGATTTGCACGACCATTTCACCGCTATCAAATTGGCGCCGTTACCGGGGATCGAACTTGGGTCACCCGCGTGACAGGCGAGAATACTTACCACTATACTACAACGAGTGTGCCAGATGAGCATCCTTTTAGTCCGTCGGGATGAGATGTTCACTCAGCAGTCTGCTTTGTCCACTTCTATAGATCGGATCCATCAGTTTCACCAGGATAAGTGTCTGTTCTTTCAGCAGCAGACTCTCTATTTTCAGTAGCAGACCCAGTTCTTTCAAGGCATGTGGCCCACATATCCTTCATATCCTGACTATCCACAGTATCTACCACCACCTTCTGATCAGTAGTGGTATGTTTCTTTACTGCCCATCTATTTTATTTTGTCTTTATTTCATTGTGGGGGAGTTGGATTTATTACTATTGATCTACTATAATGAATAAAATAAAAGAAAAAAAGAGGCATAAAAATTGAAAAAAGGCAAATAAAATCCTGGGATAGACTGAAAACCCGAAAGGGTGGTCTAGGTAACAAGCAGGTAATCTGGCAGGCATTAGGACTTGGCAAAAATAGATTTAGAGTGGTGTGAGTTGGTGAGTCCAATATTGAAAATTGAAAAGAGAGTGTTAGGTGAAAAACTAAAAAGGCGCCTAAGCAAAATGAGTGAAAAAAAGAGTGTTTTAGGACTATCTTTTACCCGCGCAAGAGACATAATAAGTGCAGTATAGGAGTGTTTTGGATAGGTTTTCATTTGGAGGTATAAGGTGTAGATTTATGGAGACTTTCACTCACTTTGATGATGCTTTTGATGGACTTCTTGGTGGATAGTTGTTATTGGTTTGTTGCCTGATGTGTAGATTGGTAGATTGATTTGCTTGATGGTTTGAGTAGAGCTTAGCATGATATTTGCTATGATTGATTTGGTGTTGGTGTTTGATCTTAGTTATCATGTTGATAAGTAGGATAGATTGATGTGGTTGACATTTCTGTATATTGATGTTAAGTAGGGTTGAGTGTTAGAGCTTATTTGCTATATCTTGTTGTTTAGGTTGGGTATTGTGCTTGCATGAGAATTCTTTTATCTCTCTTTGTAAGCTTCCTTGCTCTTTGATGATCCTGGGGTTAGAGATTTATGAGTGATAGTATTCTGAGTCACTCAGGGACGAGTGAGATTCAAGTGTGGGGGAGTTTGATATGCACAATTATGTTGTGTATTTAGGAGAGGTTTTAGCATACATTTAAGATGTTTTTAGGTGGTTTTAAAGACTTTATACACCTAGAAGAAGAAGAAGACCTGAAGATACATACTTTTGGAGTTTTAGAGCTGGATTGAAGAGAAGCTGGAAATCGCGTTTTGGTACTAGCGGCACCCGGCGCCCCTGACAGTCGCGCAGATCTTTTTCACCATGTGTTATATTTTGATTGGCTACTTTTCTATCAGCTTTATTCCGGTATTTATTTATTTTTGGGATATACTTTTAGACCTAGCTATTTATATTAGGTTATGGGAGTTTCACCTCTCATCTATCTATTATCATTATTCTCTTTCACACTTTTGAGTTTTTTTAGATTTTCATGGAGAACTAAGCCCTATTGCTTAGTCAAACAGTTTGAAACCTTCGTTTTGACTTTCAATTGTGAGATTTCTACTCTTTATCATTTGCATGTGATTATTTTACTCTCTTGATTGAAAGATTTATGTGATTGGTTTCAACAATTTCTAGGATTGTTGTTATTAAATCTCTATTGCTAGATCTAGAGAAATTATTGGCTGAGTTTCTCTATTTCATAGTAGCAAACTGCATTGTACTAGTATTTGGTTGTGGTAGTCTATTGCAGAAGAGAGTTGAATTTCATTCTAGGATAAAAACTGGTTGTTTTATGCTAGAATTGTATCTTGCTTATATTCCTATTCTTAATGTTGTTTTTGAATTGAATCTTGATAGTTTCAGGGTTATTCAATTAGTTAGGATTGGTAGTATCTGGTTGTGCTATTAATTATCTTTGAGAAGGAATTGGAATTCCATGTGATGTGTTATTGAGTGAAATCGATGATCAACTTGTCAATCGAATGCGGATCTCTATTTGACTAAGTGTTTTCCCAATTTGATAAAAACTCCAACTTTAATGGCTTTACTAGTTTTTGCATGTTTGTTACTTAGTTTAATTCACAATCCCCTTGTTGTTACTTGTTTTGACATAAAATTCACATAAAAAGATAAATCTACCTCCCTCCGAATTCGACCCTTACTTCCCTAAGACTACAGTCCTTAGGTTTGTTATGACTCTTTTGCATAGCCGTGATTTGCACGACCATTTCACTGCTATCAATAGGCGTCGTTGGCGGGGAAAGAACCCGAGTCACCCGCGTGACAGGCGGGAATACTTACCACTATACTACAACGAGTGCGCCAGATGAGCATCCTTTTAGTCTGCCAGGATGAGATGTTCCATCAGCAAGCTGCTTTGTCCACTTCTATAGATTGGATCCATCAGTTTCACCAGAATCTGTGTTTGTTCTTTCAGTAGCAGACTCTCTATTCTCAGTAGCAGGCCCAGTTCTTTCAAGGCATGTGGCCCACATATCCTTCATATCCTGAATATCCACAGTATCCACCACCACCACCTTCTGATCAGTAGTGGTATGTTTCATTACTTCCCATCTATTTTATTTTGTCTTTACTACATTGAGGACAGTGTGTGTTCTAAGTTTGGGGGAATTGGATTTATATTACTATTGATATGTTAAAATGAATAAAATAAAAGAAAAAAAGAGCGATAAAAATTGAAAAAAGGCAAATAAAATCCTGGGATAGACTGAAAACCTGAAAGAGCGGTCTATGTAATAAGCAGGTAATTTGGCAAGCATTAGGATTTGGCAAAAATAGATTCAGAGTGGTGTGAGTTGGTGAGTCCAATATTGAAAAATGAAAAGAGAGTGTTAGGTGAAAACCTAGAAAGGCGCCTAAGCAAAATGAGTGAAAAAAAAGAGTGTTTTAGGACTATCTTTTACCGGCGCAAGAGACATAAGAAGTGGAGTATAGGAGTGTTTTGGGTAGGTTTTCATTTGGAGGTATAAGGTGTAGATATTTGGAGACTTTCACTCTCTTTGATGATGCTTTTGATGGACTTCTTGGTGGATAGTTGCTAGTGGGTTGTTGCCTAATGTGTAAATTAGTAGATTGGTTTGCTTGATGGTTTAAGTAGAGCTTAGCATGATATTTGGTATGGTGTATTTGGTGTTGGTGTTTGATCTTAGTTATCATGTTGATGAGTAGGATAGATTGATGTGGTTGACATTGCTATATATTGATGTTGAGTAGGGTTGAGTGTTAGAGCTTATTTGTTATATCTTGTTGTTTAGGTTGGGTATTGTGCTTGCATGAGAATTCTTTTATCTCTCTTTGTAAGCTTCCTTTCACTTTGATGATCCTGGGGTTAGAGATTTTATGAGTTATAGTATTCTGAGTCACTCATGGACGAGTGAGATTCAAGTGTGGTGGAGTTTGATATGCACAATTATGTTGTGTATTTAGGAGAGGTTTTAGCATACATTTATGATGTTTTTAGGTGGTTTTGAAGACTTTATACACCTAGAAGAAGAAGACCCAAAGATACATACTTTTGAAGTCTTAGAGCTGGATTGAAGAGAAGCTGGAATTTGCGTTTTGGTACTGGTGGAACTCGCCGCCCTTGACAGCCGCGGAGATCCTTTTCGCCACTTGTTATATTTTGGTTGGCTACTTTTCTATCAGCTTTATTCCGTTATTTATGTATTTTTGGGATATACTTTTACACCTAGCTATATATATATTAGGTTATGGGAGTTGCACCTTTCATCTATCTATTATCATTATTCTCTTTCAGACTTTTGAGTTTTTGTAGCTTTTGATGTAGAACTAAGCCCTATTGCTTAGTCAAACAGTTTGAAGCCTTCGTTTTTGATTTTTAGTTGTGAGATTTCTACTCTTTATCTATTGCATGGATTATTTTGCTCCCTTCATTGAATTGCTTATGTGATTGGTTTCAACAATTTCTAGGGTTGTTGTTATTAAATCTCTTTTGCTAGATCTAGAGAAATGACTGGTTGAGTTTCTCTATTTCACAGTAGCAAACTGCATTGTACTAGTATCTGGTTGTGCTAGTCTATTGCAGAAGAGAGTTGAATTGCATTCTAGGATAAAACCTGGTTGTTTTATGCTAGAATTGTATCTTGCCTATATTCCTATTCTTAATGCTGCTTTTGAATTGAATCTTGATAGTTTCAGGGTTATTAAATTAGTTAGGATTGATAGTATTTGGTTGTGTTATTAGTTATTTTTGAAAAGGAATTGGAATTCCATGTGCATGTGTTATTGAGTGAAATCGATGATCAACTTGTCAATCGAATGCAAATCTTTGTTTGACTAAGTGTTTTCCCAATTTGATAAAAAAAACTCCAACTTTAATTGCTAGTTTTTGCATGCTTGTTACTTAGATTAATTCACAAACCCCTTGTTATTACTTGTTTTGACATAAAATTCATATATAAAGATAAATCTACCTCCATGCGGATTCGACCCTTACTTCCCTAAGACTACAGTCTTTAGGTTTGTTAGGACACTTTGTATTAGAATTATAGTCGAGGGTTATCTCCTATCTCTTATCCTAGTGCTTGCGCCGATACATTCAATTGCTCACACTCTCAAAGCTTTCGTTCTTGTTTGTTCTTGCATGTTCGAACCAACCAACATTGGATTCGAACCCTAAAAACTTCTGCTACGCCATTTCGAGACCCAATACTCGATCCAAGTAAAGATCTGTAGCGTCCTTTAAAGAAGGTCGCATCAACGAGTGAAAATCTTGAGAAGTCTAACGAGAGAGATAAATAGAAACACAATGTTATCTCTGGATTTTTTAAAGGAAACAGATGAGGGAATGATATGTCTTTTAACTTGAATGAAAAAAAAAAAGAAATTCCTTTTGGTACCCCTAAGGTTTGACTATTTCTTTTGGTGTCCTTAAAAAGTTATTCCTGTTGGTACCCTTCACGTTTGAACCAATTCCCTTCCATAAGCTAAAGTCCATCTAATTTCTATTTATTTTCCGTTAGAAAATTAACTAAAATTCTACAATCTCCATCTATTTTTTACTAAAAAGATTAAAATCCTATAATTTACTTTCTCGATACTTCCATCTCAAGCAACGAAGCAGCTGATTGTGAGGTTGAAGGTTGTCGGTGATGGTGAAATCAGGGTCGAGAACCACGACGTCGGTGAGGTTGAAGGTTGTCGGCGTCACCAAGGCGAGGAAGGTAGATGTTGCTGCCGGCGACACCAGACTTCCAATGTGTGGCTTGTCCCTAGCGACTTCCATCGGCGAGGGAGGGGTCAGAGACAATGGCGGAAGCCTAGTGATCGAAGAGGAAGGGGTCAACTAAGACGTCGGAAGAGCAGCATCGGGCGACGATGTTGGTACTGTTGAGGACAACGGCGACGAGGCTCCATGACCCAACAATAAGCGGCTTGTCCTTGACAACACGTACGACTCTTCGACCTTTACATATCTTCCACCCAATTTGAGTTTTAATTTCAATTTTGAGTTTCAATTTGAGTTAAAATTTAATTAACTATGATTTGTAACTGGAATGAGGATTTCAATTCAAGGAATTTCAAATTGGGGTAAAAATTAGGAGACTGAGATAATATTGAAATTAGAGTTCTAATTGTAGTTGAAATTGGGATGAAAAGCTAGACATTTCGTGCTCATGATTTGCACATATATCCAATTGACTTTGTTTGTTAATTATGAACTCCATGACAATTTGCCCTTTTTATGATTGGTGTTGGTGGAGGTATTATTTACAGTTTTCTTCCATGAAAATTTTCCCCCAGTTCAACTGATGTTGGTAGATATTGTCTCTTTAAATCTGATGTCCGCCTTTTTAGTCGTGTTTTTAGGGTGTGTTTTTGTGTGTTTGAGTCTTTTTCTTTAGTTTTGTGTTTTGGTTTGAGTCGTTTGTGTAGGTTTTCGTATTTTCTTAAGATATGGAGTCTACATAAGCTTTGGTGGTGTTTTATAGGTTTTTAGAAGCTATTTGGAGCACTTTTGAGGAAAAGAGCAAAACCGAAGAGAAAAGTTTAGGAAAAATTCAAGGAATGAAGTCCATTAAGTCATTGAAGATCATGTTTGAGCTTGGAAAGAGGTAGAGAAATTCGTTACAAGAACATAGGAAAAAGAATCGAGTGAAACGGAGTTGTAACGAACCCGCTACGCAAGTTTTACTCAAGGCTGTTTGTAGTGCTGTAACAGCTCGGTATCGAGGCTCTCAGGTCGGTACCGAGGTATAGCGAAGACCGACTCGGCGCGTTTTAATGATCTTTTATCCTATTTCCTTTTATGTTATTAGATAGATAGAAGGAATATATCTTATTAGAAGATTTATTTCCTTATAGATAGATCTAAGATAGATTAGTTTCTCTATAAATACCCTTCTCTAGCTCTTGTTTGAGGGACACACAGACAACACACGATCGAGGGGGATAGGAGGAGAGAAGAGAGAGGCGTGAGAGGGGGAGATTTTTGAGAAACTTGGAAGACAAGTTTGTTTGGATTTAATTTGTAAGCTTTCTTTTTAGTTCAATTGTTATGTTTTCAACAACGGAGCATAGATATTGCGTGCATCCAGGAGACTAAGTGGAAAGGTAACAAAGCAAGGGAGATCGATGGTTGGAAGTTGTGGTATGCAGGAGCAGCTAGCAGCAAGAATTGGGTAGGCATTATAGTTGATGCCAAGCTGAGAGACCAAGTGGTCCTTGTGGACCGCATAAGTGACCGGCTAATGATGGTTAAGTTACTGGTTGGGGGAGACTCTTTAAATGTCATAAGTGCCTACGCCCCACACGCCAGTTTAGATGGGGAAGAAAAGAGGCGTTTTTGGGAGGATTTGGATGAACTGATGAGGAGTATTCCAAGGTCAGAGAAGGTGGTGGTAGGGGGTGACTTCAACGGGCACATTGGTAGGGCGAGAGACGGGTACAAAGAGGTGCATGGAGGTTTCGGCTTTAGGGACAAAAACGACGGAGGATGGGCCTTGTTAGAGTTCACAGTGGCTTTTGGGTGCGTAATAGCGAACTCTTGGTTCAAGAAGAAAGACAAGCACTTGATCACTTTCAAGAGTGCCTCAAATAAGACACATATTGACTTCTTTATGCTCAAGCGGGGGGACAATATGAGTTGTAGGGATTGTAAGATCATCCCGAATGGTGGCCTGGCAACACAACACAGGTTGTTGTAGCGCTGTTCATCGGTCCAGAACCAAACCGAATCGAGCAAAATCGACCCGAACCGAAAACCGAACATAGGAAATTGTAGAACTGAAAATCGAACCGAAGTACCTCGGTTTGGTTTTGTTTGGGTTCGGTTTATATCGGTTTGGATCGTGTTGGGTCCAAACAAACCGAAACATACCAACTCGGGTTTTTTATGATCCAATTTAGGACCGATCCATATTAAAAACCGATCCACTTCAAGACCGAATTAGAACCGAACCGAAAAAACCAAACTAAAACCGAACCATTCAAAATGGCTACTGCTGTTTTCATTCATCCTAATTCCTAGCCACCAAGCCTAAACAAAAGTTACATAACCACATAAAAAATAAACCAATCCAACATAGCAAAAGACAAGAAGCAATCCAACATAACAAACATAGCTGATGTGATTCCAACGACATCCGAGCCAACAATAGAGCCCACGCCGGAACACTTGGAGGAGCCACGGCATACCCTAGACGCGCCTGCCCTAGACACGCCTACAAGCTTGGATGGTGGCGCGCCCTTGCGGAGGGATGATGGCGAGAAAACAATGGAGCCCACGCCGGAACACTTGGAGGAGCCACGGCATACCCTAGACGCGCCTGCCCTAGACGCGCCTACAAGCTTGGATGGTGGTGCGCCCTTGCGGAGGGATGATGGCATGCCTTTGCCAAGGGACGGTGTGCCCTTGCACACGGCTGGAGGCGCGCCCTTGCATGGGGTTGGCACGCCTGGCCAAAAGGCGAAGTCCGGTCTTGATGGTGCCAAATCTCAAGGAGCCACACCTTATCTAGGTCGTATTACGTGATCCCGAGCTAAAGCCATTCTTTGTCAAGTACAAGAGGAGCTCATGGGGTGTAGCTTTCCGAAGGAGTATAATGAAGATGGTTGGAGTCTTTTATTGCTTCATGGTTCTAAGTGACAATTCCACGGTTAAGGACAATTATTAAGTTTTCGGGTTAATTTTTGTAATTTTCCTTAAGTGAGGGGGCTGATTTTGTGAGACCTTGTATTAGGTTATATGGCCGGCCCTTGTTCTTTCTTCCTTAGATTTGGATGAAATACACTTGTTGTTTTCTTTGCTTTGTTTCAATCTAGTTCTTTGCATTCCTTTCGTTCAATCTCGTTGTTCGATTCTTGGTGAGTAATATCCGACAATCTTGCATCTTAGTTTGCCTGAAATCTTGGTGAGTCATATCCAAGTTTCCGAGCATCCATATCCCTTGTCATCTACTTCGAACCATCATCCAAAGCAAGGAGTTCTCGAGTTCTCTTCGTGATTCCTTTGCACATCTCCATCTCCATCGATCCGGCCATTAATAGTAGTTGTAAGCCATAATCAAACTAGTCCAAGTGTCCAACAAAGCAAAATACAAAATAGTAGTTCAAGTCTCCACAATCCACAAGCTTGGATGGTGGCGCGCCCTTGCGGAGGGATGATGGCGCGCCTTTGCCAAGGGACGGTGTGCCCTTGCACACGGCTGGAGGCGCGCCCTTGCCTGGGGTTGGCGCGCCTGGCCAAAAGGCGGAGTCCAGTCTTGATGGTGCCAAATCTCAAGGAGCCACACCTTATCTAGGTCGTATTACGCGATCCCGAGCTAAAGCCATTCTTTGTCAAGTACAAGAGGAGCTCATGGGGTGTAGCTTTCCGAAGGAGTATAATGAAGATGGTTGGAGTCTTTTATTGCTTCATGGTTCTAAGTGACAATTCTACGGTTAAGGACAATTATTAAGTTTTCGGGTTTTAGGGTTAATTTTTGTAATTTTCCTTAAGTGAGGGGCTAATTTTGTGAGACCTTGTATTAGGTTATATGGTCGGCCCTTGTTCTTTCTTCCTTAGATTTGGACGAAATACACTTGTTTTTTTCTTTGCTTTGTTTCAATCTAGTTCTTTGCATTCCTTTCGTTCAATCTCGTTGTTCGATTGTTGGTGAGTAATATCCGACAATCTTGCATCTTATTTTGCTTGAAATCTTGGTGAGTCATTTCCAAGTTTCTGAGCATCCATATCCCTTGTCATCTACTTCGAACCATCATCCAAAGCAAGGAGTTCTCAAATTCTCTTGGTGATTCCTTTGCACATATCCATCTCCATCGATTCGGCCATTAAGTGGTATCAGAGCCACGCGAAGGTATCGCCATCTAAATCTTGTTTCGATCTTGAATTTCCACTCGTTGCAAGGTTTGCCAATTTTCCGTCCAATCTTGTTGTTGTGTGGCTGCGTTGTTGTTATTGTGTGCGGCCATAGTTGAATTGTTGTCTTGTGTTGCTGGTGTTCTTTTGTCCTTGCTTGTTGTTGCTCTTGGCCGAGTATGGTGATCAGCCATGGTTGAAAAGCTGCTCCAAAAACGTCCCTAATAGAACACCAAAGTCCTTCATAATGTGGTAGTTGAAAGCTTGCTTTTGTTGCTTGTTTAATGCCCTCACTAGAAGCATGAATTGAAAGAGTCCTTGCTGAATTTTCTATGCTGAAAAAAGTCGCCTTGGTGTGATTGAACTAGCCCTCTTTCGATCCCTTTATACCATTACATGCTTGTTGTCGGGTTCGGTGTTAGGATACGGGAACGACACCAAGACGGAACACCTTGTGTTGTTGTTTAAGTGTCTTGAAATCTTTTGTTTTAAAAATCAGAAAAACCTTGTCGGCGGCGTAAAGCTAATAAGGGGCCAAGCACAGAAAAAAAGATTAAGACTAGAAAAACCTTGCCCGGCGGCGTAAAGCTAATAAGGGGTCGGGCACCGAAAGAGTAGTCATCTAGTAGTGCCTAGCAAAGGCCTACTCGAAACAAAAAAAAACTTTTTAACTATTTCATAATACTTGGTGTTGTGTTTTGGTGGTTTAGTAGCTTCCTAGCATTGTTATCCTAAGCAAGTGTGTGGTGAATCTCTTCTTTGTTGCCCTTTGTTGTTTTTGCATACTTGCAAATTGTCGGATTTTCATCTCGGGCAAGTCTTGGTGGTTAATTAAAATGCACTCTATACCTTGATCTTTCTCGTGTTTGTAAGATGACAAGTGTAGGTGATGAGAAGGATTAGCAACAGGTTGAAGAGACATCCACGGTGGCTGCTATGTTGCAATCCTTGCAACAATCTATGGAAGCAATGGAGACTCGTATTACTAATCGAATGGATGATTTGGAGAGTCAAGTGCAAGGCCGAGATGATAGAGCACGGTTGCCTCAAATGGGGACTCTACCAAGTGTGTTGCAAAGTGCTAACCAAGTGGAGTCGTTGCACGAAGAGGCCTCTACATCTTACTTGCCGAACACGGAGGCACAAGCATCCTTCGGAGTGAGTACTTCCATGGGGGTAATGCCTTCTTACATTCCTCCTACGAGCTTCCACAATCCACACTTTGTGGCCAATTCCGGGGTAAGACTTTCATTCGCTACATTTCCAAATAATATTCCTATTAGTTCTACTAACGTTTCAGGATATGGAGCGCCGAACTTTCAAGAAGCCAATGCTGCAATGGCCAATCAACCTCCCCCGGTTTTGCATTTACCAAGGCGTGGCCAACCTCCTATAGGACCGGCCAATGTTGTCGCCGGGCAGCCTTGGCAAGGCATACCGGTGCATCACGAGGAGCGGCCCCGGGATCCCCATCAAGGCATTAAGCTGAACGTGCCGACCTTTGCGGGAACTTCCGACGCCGATGCATGCCTTGAATGGCTTGCCAAGGTGGAATCAATCTTTGACTTCTATGGATACGATGATGCTAGGCCAGTGGCCATGGCGGCCATACATTTCACCGACTTTGCTTACCAATGATGGCTCGAGGACAAGGCCTTGAGAAGAGCACGTCGGATGCCTCAACTCAACACTTGGAAAGATCTAAGAGAGGCTTTAGAGGAGCGGTTCGTGCCTCAATATTATACGGAGCGCGTCCATGCCAAGTTGGAGCAAGTGTGTCAAGGAAACCGAACTCCCGACAAGTTCTACAACGAGCTGCGTATGCTCATTTTTCGTTCCCGCGTACAATTTCCCGACGGGTATGTTATCTCTAAATTTGTCAATGGGTTAAATTTGGAACTAAAAATGTTGTGAGTATGCAGCACTTTAGTAGGCGTACCGATATTGATCAAGTACTTCATTACACCAACCATATCTACAAGTACCTTGCTCAACGGCGTTCAAGTTCAACTACTTCCCGGGCGTGGCAGCCTCCATCCACGGCTCCTAGGGTGCCACCAAATCAGTTGAGGAAGCCGGAAATAAGGAAGGACTTGACTCCTCAACCGAAGAAAGAGTTCCCTCCACATCCTCAGCAAGAAGGAGGAGGACGGGCGAGTGACGTGAAGTGTTTGAAGTGCCTTGGCCATGGGCACTATGCTCGGGATTGTCCCAATGAACGGAAGGTTCTTCTTAACTCCCAAGGTGAGTACGAGTACAAGGAGGAAGGGGCTGTGGAAGAGGAAGAGGAGAGCCCCGAGGTTGAGGAAGACGGCCTCCATGTCACCGCCGAGGAGGGAGAGTGCTTCGTGGTCCAACGGACGCTCTTCATGATGGAGAACACCACCACACCTAGTCAACGGGAAATTATCTTTCACACTCGATGCAAAATCATGGATAAGGTATGTAGTGTGATTATCGATAGCGGATCTTGTTGTAATATTATTAGTCAAGAGGTGGTGGATCGCTTTTCCTTGAAAACTACTTGCCATCCTTTACCTTATCCTTTATGTTGGTTGAATTCTAACGCTCCGAACCAAGTCAAGGAAACGGCTCGTATTTTCTTTTCTATAAGGCCTTACAAGGATGATGTGGAGTGTGATGTGGTGCCGATGACGGCTTGTCATCTCCTTCCGGGACAACCTTGGCAATATGACAAGGGAGCTATTCATGATGGCGTCTCCAACGAGTATCATTTCCAAATGGAGGGAAAGAAGGTGACGTTGCACCCGATGACTCCCCGTGAAATTATGTTGGATCACGCAGCAAAGGAGCAAAGAAAGAAGCATGCGCTTCGAGAGGGAAAGAAGGACAAGAAGCTAGCTCTAGGAGGCCCTTCTACACCTTTACTTTTGGCCAAACCGAAGGAAGTACTTCATACATTCAAGGGAAGTGGCATTTGTCTTTTGCTTGTTTTTCAAGAATCTTATTTATCTTCCCAAGAATAAGTTGATCTTCCTCCTTCCATTTCTAATCATTTGCATGACTTTGAGGAGCTTTTCCAAGATGAGGTGCCAACGGGACTACCACCGCTTAGGGGAATAGAGCATCAAATCGATTTTGTTCCCGGTCCCACTCTACCGAATTGTCCAGCTTATCGAGCCAATCTGGAGGAAACTAAGGAGATTCAACGGCAAGTAAAAGATCTCCTTGATAAGGGCTATGTGCGTGAGAGCCTCAGCTCGTGTGTCATGCCCGTCATTCTTGTGCCTAAGAAGGACGGCACATGGAGGATGTGCGTTGATTGTCGGGCGATCAACAACATTACCATCAAGTATCGCCATCCGATTCCGAGGCTCGAGGATATGCTTGACGAGCTTCATGGGGCGAGTCTCTTCTCCAAAATTGACCTTAAGAGTGGATATCATCAAATAAGGATGAAGGAAGGAGATGAATGGAAGACGGCGTTCAAGACCAAGCAAGGCCTTTACGAGTGGTTGGTTATGCCCTTCGGATTAACCAACACTTCGAGCACCTTAATGCGCTTGATGAACCACGTCCTCCGACCTTTTATTGGTAAGTTTGTGGTTGTGTACTTTGATGATATTTTAATTTATAGCCACGATTTATCATCCCATGTCGAGCACCTTAGGCAAGTGCTTAAAGCTTTGAAAAGGGAGCGCCTATTTGCTAACTTCAAGAAGTGCCACTTTTGTTCGGATCGCATGGTATTTCTTGGTTTTGTTGTGAGTAGAAACGGGCTACAAGTGGATGAAGAGAAGGTGAAGGCGATTCAAGAATGGCCAACACCGACAACTATGACACAAGTCCGGAGCTTCCTTGGACTAGCCGATTTCTACCGCCAGTTTGTTCGTGATTTTAGTACCTTGGTTGCGCCTCTAACCTTCCTTACCAAGAATAATGTTCTATTTATATGGGGAGAGGCGCAAGAAGAGGCCTTTGCAGCCCTTAAGGCTAAGTTGACACAAGCGTCGTTGTTGGCTCTTCCCGATTTTGGCAAGATGTTTGAGATAGAGTGTGACGCGTCGGGAATCGCGCTCGAAGGCATACTTATGCAAGAGGGGCGGCTTATAGCCTATTATAGTGAGAAGCTTGGAGATGCCGATCTCAAGTACCCCACGTACGACAAAGAGCTACTTGCTCTTGTTCGAGTGTTGCGGGCGTTGGAGCACTATCTCTTGCCTCGGGAGTTTGTTATCCATTCCGATCACGAGGCGTTGAAGTACTTGAGAGGGCAAGAAAAACTGAACCGAAGGCATGCTAAATGGGTGGAGTTCATCGAATCCTTTCCCTATGTCATCAAGCACAAGAAATGCAACGACAACGTCGTCGCCGACGCGTTGTCGCGGAGGTACGCTCTCTTATCTTTACTAGATGCTCGTTTGCTTGGATTTTCTTTTATGAAGGTGTTTTATGCTCATGATACTGAGTTTGGTGACATTTTTCGTGCTTGTTTGAAGGGGGGGAGTTGGGATCAATTCTACTTGCATGAAGGTTTTCTTTTTAAGGGAACTCGCTTGTGTGTGCCTAGTGGTTCGGTCAGGCATTTACTTGTCCAAGAGGCCCATGGAGGCGGCCTCATGGGACACTTTGGTGTTATGAAAACTTTGCATATGCTTAGGGAGCATTTCTATTGGCCTCACATGCTTAGGTCGGTAGAGAAATTTTGTGCTTCATGTGCTATATGTGTGCGTGCAAAGTCTAAAGTGCACCCTCACGATTTGTATACCCCTTTGCCTATTCCTTGTGCCCCATGGGAGGATATTTCTATGGATTTTGTTTTGGGGTTGCCTAGGACAAAAAGGGGTAGGGACTCTATCTTTGTGGTGGTTGATCGATTTTCTAAGATGGCACATTTTATTGCTTGCCACAAAACTGACGATGATGTTAATGCTGCTACTTTGTTCTTTGATAAGATTGTTCGGTTGCATGGGGTCCCTAAATCTATTGTTTCTGACCGTGATGTAAAATTTCTAAGTTTCTTTTGGAAGACGCTTTGGTCCAAGCTAGGAACCAAGCTCTTATTTTCTACTACTTGCCACCCGCAAATGGATGGGCAAACCGAGGTCGTTAATCGTACCCTTGGAGCCTTGTTGCGTTCTATTTTGAAAACTAACTTGCGCAGGTGGGAAGAGTGTCTTCCTTTCATTAGTTTGCTTATAATAGGTCCGTTCATTCCGCTACAATGAAGACGCCTTTTGAGGTGGTGTATGGGCGCAATCCCGTTACACCACTTGATCTAGCGCCTTATGCTATATCCGATTGAGAGAGTCATGAAGGAAGGGACCGGGCTGAGTATATTAAGCAGATTCATGAGGATACTCGCCTTCAATTGGAAAGGCGAACTTTGCAATACAAGTGCCAAGCTGATAAAGGGCGCAAGGAGCTGATTTTTGAACCCGGCGACCTTGTTTGGGTTCATTTGAGGAAGGAGAGGTTTCCCACCCTTCGAAATTCTTAGCTTAAGCCACGTGGAGATGGACCATTTCAAGTGTTAGAGCGCATCAACGACAATGCTTACAAGCTTGATCTTCTTCCGAATTATGGTGTCCATGAGGTATTTAACGTATCCGATCTTGTTCCTTATTTTTCTAACGATGATGTTGAGTGTGAGCAGGATCTAGGTTCGAGGATGAACCCTTTTCAAGGGAGGATGATGTGATTCCATCGACATCCGAGTCAATAATGGAGCCCACGCCGGAACACTTGGAGGAGCCACGGCATAACCTAGACGCGCCTGCCCTAGACGCGCCTACAAGCTTGGATGGTGGCGCGCCCTTGCGGAAGGATGATGGCGAGCCAACAATGGAGCCCACGCCGGAACACTTGGAGGAGCCACGGCATACCCTAGACGCGCCTGCCCTAGACGCGCCTACAAGCTTGAATGGTGGCGCGCCCTTGCGGAGGGATGATGGCGTGCCTTTGCCAAGGGACGGTTTGCCCTTGCACACGGCTGGAGGCTCGCCCTTGCCTGGGGTTGGCGCACCTGGCCAAAAGGCGAAGTCCGGTCTTGATGGTGCCAAATCTCAAGGAGCCACACCTTATCTAGGTCGTATTACGTGATCCCGAGCTAAAGCCCTTCTTTGTCAAGTACAAGAGGAGCTCATGGGGTGTAGCTTTCCGAAGGAGTATAATGAAGATGGTTGGAGTCTTTTATTGCTTCATGGTTCTAAGTGACAATTCTACGGTTAAGGACAATTATTAAGTTTTCGGGTTTTAGGGTTAATTTTTGTAATTTTCCTTAAGTGAGGGGCTGATTTTGTGAGACCTTGTATTAGGTTATATGGCCGGCCCTTGTTCTTTCTTCCTTAGATTTGGACGAAATACACTTGTTGTTTTCTTTGCTTTGTTACAATCTAGTTCTTTGCATTCCTTTCGTTCAATCTCGTTGTTCGATTCTTGGTGAGTAATATCCGACAATCTTGCATCTTAGTTTGCCTGAAATCTTGGTGAGTCATATCCAAGTTTCCGAGCATCCATATCCCTTGTCATCTACTTCGAACCATCATCCAAAGCAAGCAGTTCTCGAGTTCTCTTGGTGATTCCTTTGCACATCTCCATCTCCATCGATCCGGCCATTAATAGTAGTTGTAAGCCATAATCAAACTAGTCCAAGTGTCCAACAAAGCAAAATACAAAATAGTAGTTCAAGTCTCCACAGTCCACATCCAATTCTTTCTTCTCCAATCACCACACCCATGAGCCATGACTTTAGTCTTCATTTCTTCAAAAGATTATCAAATTTGGTCTACATGTAGAAAACAAATCAAAGTATCAAACCATTATGTAGAAGAATAATATAAACCGAAAACAAGCATAGTAGCAAATTAAAGAAAAACTTCATCAAATTAAAGAAAAACTGCAACAAATTAGAATCTGTAATATGCTGTAAATGTATAATAGAATCTGTCATCTGTAATTTGTTACAGCAAAGCAAACTGCAGGATTAAAAAAATACAATAGAAAACTGATTACAAATAAAATAATACAGCAGAAATGTGATTAGAGCAAAGCAAACTACAACAAATTAAAAAAATACAACAGAAATCTGATTACAAATTACAGAAATTAAAGAAGAAAAGAAGATTATAGATAAAATTGCAGCAGAAAACAAGAATCACAATAGCAAATAAGACAATAGAACAAGAATTGCAGTAGCAAATCAGAAAACAAAATAAGTCAAAGTATCGAACAAACCTTTTGTAATCTCCTCACTTTCATGGTACATTTCAAGCTCTTTAAAGATAGATTGGGCTTCTTCTTCACTACACAGACGAGCCTTTAGATTTGCAAGAATCCAATCTTGCGTGCAAATTAGAGTTTCAACCATCTACTCACATAGTCACATGTAGACAAATTATTCTCGTTAGCTAAATGAGAAATTGAAACATAATTCAAATGTAAGAGAATTTTAAAGATATAAGAGATTCCCTTGGAAGTTAATGAGCTTCGGGTTGGAGATATTGTGCGCCCCCCTGTGCTGAATGCTGACTCAGATGGAACCGTTGTGACTGGCATGGCTAACACATCATGAGCCATCCTGGCAAGAATTGGAAATCTATGTGCATTTAATTTCCACCATGTCAAAGCATCATGTTCTCGACAAATCAACTCATGAAAGAAACGATCAAATTCACTAGAATAGCATGGACCACTAGATTCACCAATGAGCAACACCTCAGATTCTATCTCATCCACAAAATCATTACAATCTCCACGGCCAGATTCTGCTCTAGTAGCTTCCAATCCACTCCTAACACTTGCACTAGAAGAATTAGTACTTGATTTAGGAGCATACAATTCTCAGTACTCCTCAAATATCCTCTTTGTAGATTCTTTTAACATTGTGGCATACTCCGTTCCTTTCTCTTCACCATATAATTTCTTAAGTGCACATTTTAATCCATCAAACTTGTACCTTGGATCAAGAATCATAGCAATAAATATGAACACATTCATCTTTTCAACATCAAACCAATATTTGTCACATTTTTTCTTCATTTGGACAGCCATAGATTTACAAATCGGATCACCACTTTCCACCACTTAATTCAATGACTTCATAACTTGGCCAATGTATAAGTAAACATTGCTCACTGTCACATATGAAGAACCAGATATCTTGTTTGTGAAGCCATAAAACTGTTTCAAGAACTTCACAATTACCTCAACTTTAGCCCACTCCTCATCTGAAACGTCTCCTAACAAGCGACCATCATCATCTATTGGCATATAAAGTAGTCGAGGAAACACTTTCTTATATTTTATAGCAATATCCAACATCAAGTATGTTGAATTCCATCTAGTAGGAACACCAGAAACTAATGCATTGTTGCACGCAATATTCAACTTTTTAGCTTCTTCTTTAAAGCTCTTTAATCTACCCGGAGAGTTCCTAACATACTTGACAAGAAGTCAAACCTTATCTACACATGGAAGATATGCATTTAAACCGTCCTTAACAATACGATTGGTAATGTGAGCAACACATCTCATATGCAAATTATTCCCTTTATCAATGCAGCCACCATTCTGCACTAACATATCTTTCAATTTCAAACAAGCAGAATCATTAGAACTCACATTATCTACGGTCAAACTGAAAAACTTACCACATAAATCCTAAGACCTTAGACAATCTTGCACATCTCTAGCAATATCATCGCCCCAATGACCACTAATTACACAAAAGTTCAACATTCTCTTCTGTAAAGTCCAGTTGTTATCAACAAAATGAGCAGTCAAAGCCATATAATTCACTCTCTGAACGGAAGTCCACGTATCAGTTGTCAAAGTAACCCTTTGATAATTCTTTTCTAAAAATCCTTTTAACTTAACTCGTTCTTCTAAATACATAGCATAAACATCACGAGTTATAGTAGAACGGCAAGGCACCTTAAAAGTAGGAACTCCACAATCAAATATGTCCCTAAAAAGAGTCTGATCCACAAGATTAAATGGCATCTCTAATCCAACAATAAATTTGCACACTCTTGATCTCAGCTCATCCAAATCTAGCACCCAATTTTTCAGCTTGCAATTTCCAGGTAAATCAGACTGTTCTAAAACAAGTTTAGCTTGTGTACCTTTACTTTTGTTTTCAGGATTCTCTAAACAACGAGCTCGATGCTTTCTCAAATTGGTACATCCATTTTTTCTTGTATCAGCCGCATAGATGGTGTTGCAATAATTACATTCAGCTTTTGGTTTTCCATCAATGTCGTCAAATGACCTGAAATGTTCCCAATGTTCACTCCTCTTTGGTATAATTTTGGTCTTTTTAGACTTCGGTCTCACTTCAGTCACTTGAGTTGGAGGCTCCTCCTCCTCATGCTCCTCCTCCTCCTCCTCCTCCTCCTCCTCCTCCTCCTCCTCCTCCATATGATCTTCATTTTGCTCATAATCGTCTTCATCCTCAATGCTAGGAGAATTTTTTGAAGCATGGGAACGTAGTAGATCTTGAGACTCTTGTTGAGTGCTTCTTGAGGGCCTAGATTGCCTAGTAGCTGGAGTTGGGGCCTTGGTTGATCCACCACGTTTTCTCTTGGATTGGGAGCTCGACATCTATATCAAATAAAAACATGAAGTGATTAGTTCATTTAGTTGTACTATATGATAAAATTCATATAACAATTTTAAAAAAAGTCTACTTACATTTGATGAATGTCTATCTGTTGTTCTTGATTATTGAAAGTATTAGGCCCTCTACTCACATCAGCGGATCAGGAAGGGGCTGAATGGTGCTGAACTACTGAGTGTTGACTGCTTAAAGCCACCAACAACTAAAAGAGAGTTCAAAGAAGATATACATTAGGAAACAACTAAAAACAACATGTTCCCATTTATCCAAACATCCAGTAATTAACAAATGCATCCATAAAGACCATAATACATGAACAACATACAAAGAGCATCTCTTGAAGCTTGTGTATTTCTCTAACAGCATGTGTATTTCTCTAACATCAATTATCTCAAAAAAAGGTGTTTCTTTATTCTTTATCCACTACTTACAAAGTGGATACATCAAGTGAAAGGCATCTCTTGAAGCTTGGAAAACCAAGCATCATCTTTCAGCTTCTCATGTTCTAAATTCTAATACACATCAGGCAGCAATATATCCATAGAGAAATTGAGCTTGTTCTAAAACATGGAGTTTATAAAAACAGAAATTGAGCTTAGTAGATGGCACCAACATATCCATAGAGAATACAGCAAAGCAAGGCAACATATATGAAGAAAACATGGAGTTTATAAATGCAAAGTAACGAAAGGAATGAGTGCGAAAATAAACCCTATTTTTACACAATCATAGAGAAGCTCCAAAGTTAGAAGGATGTAGAAACCTTAAAAGGTAGAAGAGGTTATGCTGCAGAAAGCTTACAAGCTTACAAGGCTGTAGAAAGCTTTAGGTTGCTGAAGCAGCCGAGCCAAGACCGCCAATGGAGGCTATGGAGTAGCCGAGACAAGACCGTCAATGGAGGCTATGGAGCAGCCGAGAAAGGTCGAGAATCAAGATCAATATTTAAGAGAGGTTGTTGAAGGCTCGAGACTCGAAGGAGGCAGGGGCCAACAAGTTGCAGGGGCCAGCGAGTTGCAAGCTTGAAGGATGCAGCCTAGACTCGTCACTCTAGGGTTCGAGAGAGGCAGCCAAGAGCCGCAAGACAGGCTTGAAGGAGGCACCGAGAGGCGAGAGTCGAGATTGAGATTTGAGAGTCTAGGGTTTCAACTTTCATTTCAGAGTTTGGGGATAATGGACGGAATGACTGATGGTAATGGTATATTGGTATTATGGGCTAGCTATGGGTAATGGACTAATGGCCCAACTCTTTGTATTTTTTAAAAAATTAATTCGGTTAAACCGAACCGAACCGAAAACCGAACTCTTGAAAAACATAAACCGAGAACCGAACCGAATTAGTTCGGGTTCAGTTCGGTCCTCCTTGGTTCGGTTTGGTTTTCGGTTTTATCAAACCGATGAACAACCCTAGGTTGTTGGTCATGGATCTGGCATGGGCCCACAGAAAGAAGAGAACCAATGGTGGGATGCAACCAAGGATCAGATGGGGTCGCCTAAACGAGACAAATGGACAGGTTCTTAGAGAAAGGGTTTTTGAGGAGGCAGAGGCGAAAAGAGCATGGAAAGTTAGGGACAGTGTAGATGATATGTGGGGTAAGATGGCGGAGTGCGTGCGGAGAGTGGCATGTGGAGTGTTGGGTATGTCAAGGAGCAGAGGTGGAAACAGAAGAGGTGAAATTTGGTGGAATGAGGAAGTGTAGGAAGAGGTAAGCGGAAAACAGTTGGCATACAGAAAGTGGGTAGAGAGTAGTGATAGAGACAGAGAAGCGTGTCGAGCAGAATATAAAGTGGCAAAAAAGAGGGCAAAGAAAGCAGTGGCAATAACAAAGGAGAAAGCATATGAGGGGTTGTATAAAGCCTTGGATGAAAAAAGAGGGGAAAGAGTTTTGTACAGGTTGGTTCGAACAAGAGAATAAAAGAGTAGAGACTTAAACACAATGAAGTGTGTAAAAGACGAGGAAGGGAGGGTGCTAGTTGAGGATAGTCAGATTAAGGAACGTTGGCAGAGATATTTCTGTAGCTTGCTAAATGAGGGCCAGGGGACTTCAGTGCACGCAGAGGAGTCGATGGGTTAGTCAGATTGCCTCTTTTCTAGACGCATCTCCAACGGTGAAGTGCAGGATGTGCTTCGAAAAATGGGCAATAGAAAAGCAGTAGGACCAGATGAGATCCCAGTGGAGGTGTGGAAATGGTTGGGAGTGAGAGGCTTGGAGTGGCTGACGGCACTTTTCGATGTTATTTTCCGAACGACAAAGATGCCAGAGGAGTGGAGACTTAGTAGTCTGATGCCTTTGTACAAGAACAAAGGGGATGTACAACAGTGCAGTAACTACAGGGGTATTAAGCTCCTCAGTCATACTATGAAAATTTGGGAAAAGGTGATCGAGTCTAGATTGAGGAGGACAATTAGCGTGTCAGAGAACCAATTTGGTTTTATGCCAGGGCGATCGTCGATGGAGGCCATACACCTGATCAGAAGACTGGTAGAAGCCTACAGAGAGAGGAGGAAAAACTTGCATATGGTCTTTATTGATCTAGAAAAGGCCTATGATAGAGTGCCAAGGGAGTTGATGTGGAGGTATTTGGAAGCTAGAGCAGTCTCTAGGATGTATGTTAGAATCCTACAAGACATGTACAATGGCTCGTTGACAAGTGTGTGCACCCTAGGGGGTAACACGGAGTACTTTTAAGTGGGGGTCGGGTTGCACCAAGGGTCGGCCCTGAGCCCTTTTCTTTTTGTTGTCGTCCTTGACGTTTTGACAAAGGAGATCCAAGAAGAGATACCATGGTGTATGATGTTCGTCGACGACATTGTGTTGGTGGATGAGACGAGGGAGGGAGTAAATAGAAAACTAGAGACCTGGAGAGAGAAACTCGAGTCAAAGGGTTTTATGCTAAGTCGGACCAAGACAAAATATGTAGAGTTTAAGTTCAGCCAGGGAGTGGAGCCAGAAGAGGAAGTATGCTTGGGAGGAAATGTCGTAGCTAAAAAGGAGATGTTCAGATATCTAGGTTCATTAGTGCAGAGTGATGAGAGCGTTGAAGAGGATATTAGAAACCGAATCCAGCAAGGTTGGGAGAAGTGGAGGGGCGCGTCTGGTGTGCTATGTGAAAAGAAGGTACCACTAAAATTAAAGGGCAAGTTCTATAAAACTATAATTAGACCCGCGATTATGTATGGTACTGAGTGTTGGCCGACTACAAAGGCACAAGAGCAGAAGTTGATGGTAGTAGAGATGAGAATGCTAAGGTGGATGTGTGGACACACGAGATTAGACAAGATTAGGAATGAGACGATTCGGAGTAAGGTAGGAGTTGCCAGTTTAGGGGAGAAGCTCCGAGAATCGAGGCTTAGATGGTTTGGGCACATACAAAGGAGACTGCCAGATACCCCGATTAGGAGGATCGAAAGTCTGGTATCTGGCGAGTTTCGCAGGGAGAGGGGTAGGCCGAAGAAGAGTGGGAAGGCAGTCATAAAGCAAGACCTTACAACTCTAGCAAATACAAAAGAGGTGGCCTTGGACAGAGATTAGTGGCGCGAGAAGATTACAGTGGTGGAGCGATAGGCGGAAGACCCGAAAGGAAGACCCACCTTTGAGGGAGTACACTTTTTCCCCCTTCACCTTTTGTTTTGAGTTTTCCCTTTTGCCCCCTTTTGGTTTGTGTGCGTGTTCTAGTTTTTGTTTTACCCCCTTCCCTGCCCTTCTTGGTTTTGTCCCTATCTTGTGCATTTCCCCTTTTAGCGTTGGGCTCGCCAAAGTACCCTCCCGACTTTCTGTTCGGGGTTAGGGTGCGTACATATCGACCCCCCAAATCCCACTCATTTCGGGATCCATCTGGGTAGATGTTGTTGTTGTAGCTATGTTTTCAATTATAATTAGTGAGTAGTCTTCTCTCTCTAAGGTTGGGGTTAAACCCAACAATGGTTGTGCATGCTTGTTTATGATCATGTCTTGATTATTTTTATTGCATGAATCTATTCTCTTGCTCTTTAATCCTTGAAAATGAAAGTTGATAGGAATTTCTCATTCATAGTTGAAGCGAAAGCAGAAACCTTGAATCAAAATAGTCAATTTAGGGATTTGAAGTGAAAGCGGATCTATCCTAATTGAAGTAAAAAGAGATTAGATAGTAAGTTTGTTGATTGAACGAAAGTTGATTGATTTACTTGCTTAGGTTGACGAAAGTTGAAATTTTTATGTGATAAAAGCATGATCTATGTGTTCATTAGCGTTTGGCATGACTGATTATTGTTGTGGTGATACCTTTACCTTATATTTTCTCTCTTACTTGTTAAAAACCCTTGCTTTGCTTGATTGCTTGCGTGATAAGTTACAAAACTTGATACTGACTATCTCCTGTGGACGAACCTGACTCCCTTGTACTTAGCGGGGCCTTGATTATAAATTTATTTGTTGTTAAGAAACCCTCTCAACAAATTGGCGCCGTTGTCGGGGAAACAACAGTGCTTGTTTGATTACTTGTGGGTCTGGGAATAGCCCGACGTCGTTTGAATTTTAAATTTCGTTTTCTTTTTTCTGTTTTCTCAGCTTATGCCAGCAGGACGTCGCAGGCTCGAGTTTGATAACACTGGTTATTATTTTGAACCTGAACGCACCCTCCACCGCAGAAGAAGAGGAAACCAAGCTATGGCGATGACTCCTAAAGAGATGGCACAACAGATGGCTGCGCTCCAAAGGCAGCTCGATGCCACACAACTGGAGAAAACCGCTCTACAGGAGCAACTCAATGCCTATTCGAGGAATGCTAAACAGTATATGCATCCAGAACTGAGGGTGCTAGAGTCCACAATTGTGCTTCCGGAGATAGAGAAGACTTTTGAGATTAAGTCTCAATTTATATCCTTAATCAAATAGGCTCAGTTTGAAGGGAAACCTACTGAGTGCCCTATGGAACATATTAATTTTTTTCTTGATTTATGTGACACTATTGTTGTTGATGGTGTCTCTCTAGAATATGTTTTGTTAAAAGCTTTCAGGTGGTCTCTTACAGGAAAGGCCCTGAGCTGGTTGGAGAGCCTACCTCCTAAGTCTATAAAGACTTGGAAGGCTTTGTATGATCAATTTTTGACAAAGTTCTTCCCTCCTGCTAAAACAACGAAGTTGAGAAAATGAATCACCTCCTACCACCAGCTGCCTAACAAGACCTTTATGGAGACGAGGGAGAGATTCAAGGAGATGCTCAGATAGTGCCCCACTCATCGGCAACCACCATATGTGCTCCAGGAAATCTTCTTTCAAGGGATTAATCCTGAAACGAAGAACCACATCAACATGCACACTGCTTGCGGTTTTAGTGAGATGGATCCCACTGTTGCATTGGATTTGCTGGACAAACTAACCAATTGTGATGCTATGTATGGGACCCAGCAACCACCTCAGCCACAAAAATGTCTCTACATTCCAAATAAAGACGAAGTTGTTCCCGAATTCAAAAATCAATTTTTACAGGATGAGATCAACCACCTGAAGAAATAGTTAAGTTTTCTGAAAACCTCTCCACCTTGTCAAGAATGCGGCTCTCAAAGTCATAGTACTTCTGCTTGCACTAACATTGAGCAGGTAAGAGCCGTTGAGACATACGCTGAAATAAATTATATGAGAGGACAATACAGAAATCCTCCTGCTAATTATGACAGACCAAACAATTATCCGACTTGAGGAAATCAAAAACAAAGTCAGAATTATTGATGTCACACTTTTTAGTTGGTTTTTGTGGGTAGTTTTCTAGCTAGGTCGAGTCGTTTTTAGTTCTTTTGTGTTGTTTTGCATATAATTTCGACCCTCTTTCGAGAGTTGGAGTCGTTTGCTATTGTTTGTTGTTTTTCTAGGTGTTTGAAGCGTTGAGGAGGAGATATCTTGGTTTTTTTCAAGCTTTCAAGGAGGTGGCGTTAGAGTTGTCTTATGGTGGTGTTGATAGAAGGGCGAGAGTCGTTGTCTTTGGAGATTTGATGAGTTTCAAGATGAAGTTTGCAAGATGAAGATGCCTTAGAAAGAGCTAAAAGAAGTCTAAGAAGACCAAGGACGTTTAAAGAAGAAACATTCAAGAAGAACTAAGCTTTGGAGCGAGTTTCGGGCAAAGAAATGAAGAAATCAAGTGTCGGCTGAGGTCAGTGACGACCCACTCTGGGTCGGTACCGAGCGCCTCCGTGCCTATCAAAAATAAGCTTGCGCCTTAAGTTAGGTTTTAGTAAATGTTTTATTTATGGGTCTTTTTAAGATATAATTTAATTTCCTTATAAGAATATTCCCACTACTATATAAGGTCTTTTTAGGGTTTATTCTAGGGGGACGTTTTTTTAGAAGCACGAGAAAAGAGACGGAACGAGTTTGCAAGTTGGTTTTCTAGGGTTGACTCTTATTCCAGGCTCTTGGACAATTTCAAGGGAGCTTTGGAAGATTGTTTTGAAGTTTGTAAGTTGTTATTTCAATTGAAGTTTGCTTTGTTTGATCTTGCTTGATCTTGCTTTTTGATCTTGCTTTGATCTTGCTTTTTGAATTTTGAGCTTATAATGGATATTGAGCATGTATATTTCTAAGTGAAAGCAATCCAACAAATTGAACCCAAGTGAGATATTTTTGGCCTATAAAGGAATGTATGTCTTATTCCTTTCTCTTTCATGTGTGATTTACTCTTCCAAATGCAATATACCACTTCTCAATGGCGTGGTTATTTTAAACTTAAAACCAATGAAGATATACTCATTACTTGATTAAATCAAATGATTTTGAACTTATTTTTTATAAACCTATTATATTCCTTTTCCTACCTATACATGATCCCTCTGTTTGTAGCCCCATGTTTTGAGCTTAAAGCCTATTTCTAGCTCCACAAAAAAATTCCCTAGCCATGATAAGCTTGACCCTTTGATTCGGGAATTAGGACTTAGAATGAATTATTGAAGGTTGTTATGGAATGATGGGGTGAAAACAAAGTGATTGTGAAAGGTAGATAAGAATGAAGTGTTTTGGGCTCGAAGTGCACAATGCAGCTCGTCACCGACCCAAGGAAGGTCGGTACCGACCCCCCCTGAAAAAAAACAGGGTAAATTATGTAATACGTGCAAGAGTCCAAGGCCTTCGAAGTAAGAAAAGAGGAAAGACAATAATAATAGGTGAAAAGGGAAGTACATTGAAAAGTTTTGAAGTGTTTGGTGATTAAGAGAAGAAAGCATGTTGGTTAAGTGTTGTGTAGTTTAGGAGTCTTTGGTTCCCGGATTATTTAGCACCACAAGGCCAAAATATTTCCGATGCCTTTTGAATTACCAAGCCCCATTACAACCCGGCCAAATGGGAACTTCTTTGAAGTTTTCATTGAGCCCCCTAAGTTCATTTGATGATTTGACTTGTTTTGATTTCTTCGGTAGAGAGTTTTTTATATAAGTTCCATTGACTATGAGGTTTTGTGTTTGGAATTTGAGTCGAGTGAATATTGATATACCCTAAACACTTTGAGAGCTGAGTGAGACACATTCCTTGTGAGGTTGGATTGTGATTGCTAAGAATGTTCATGTGTGCTATGATGTGGAAGTTGTTTGCTCACTATTCTCCTTGTGCTTCTTTTTCTTAAAGGCGATTCTTGAGTTTTGTTATTTGGTATTGATGCATGTTAAGTGATTGCTTGAGGACACGCAAGTCTAAGTATGGGGTGTTTTGATGTCACACTTTTTAGTTGGTTTTTGTGGGTAGTTTTCTAGCTAGGTTGAGTCGTTTTTAGTTCTTTTGTGTTGTTTTGCATATAATTTCGACCCTCTTTCGAGAGTTGGAGTCGTTTGCGCTTGTTTGTTGTTTTTGTAGGTGTTTGAAGCATTGAGGAGGAGATATCTCGATTTTTTTCAAGCTTTCAAGGAGGTGGCGTTAGAGTTGTCTTATGGTGGTGTTGATAGAAGGGCGAGAGTCGTTGTCTTTGGAGATTTGATGAGTTTCCAGATGAAGTTTGCAAGATGAAGATGCCTTAGAAGGAGCTAAAAGAAGTCTAAGAAGACCAAGGACGTTTAAAGAAGAAACATTGAAGAAGAACCAAGCTTTGGAGCGAGTTTCGGGCAAAGAAATGAAGAAATCAAGTGCTGGCTGAGGTCGGTGACGACCCACTCTGGGTCGGTACCGAGCGCCTCCGTGCCTAGCGGAAATAAGCTTGCACCTTAAGTTAGGTTTTAGTAAATGTTTTATTTATGGGTCTTTTTAAGATATAATTTAGTTTCCTTATAAGAACATTCCCACTACTATATAAGGTCTTTTTAGGGTTTATTCTAGGGGGACGTTTTTTTTTGAGAAGCACGAGAGAAGAGACGGAACGAGTTTGCAAGTTGGTTTTCTAGGGTTGACTCTTATTCCAGGCTCTTGGACAATTTCAAGAGAGCTTTGGAAGATTGTTTTGAAGTTTGTAAGTTGTTATTTCAATTGAAGTTTTCTTTGTTTTGAATCATGTCTTCTCTTTTATCTATGATTGTTGATTGCATGATGAATCGTGAGTAGTCTATTTTTCTAGGGTTGGGCTGAAACCCGCCAAGTTGCGCATGATCAAAGCATGAATCTTTAATTTAAACCATTCTTTTAATCTCTATCTTTTATCCTCTTGTTTGATATTAATTCCTTGATGAAAGTTGAGGCATGTTCATGTTCATGATTAAGTTAAAAGATTAAATTGTGAATTTGAATAATATTCGGGTTGTAGCGAAAGTTAAAACCTTTAGATAACAAGTAGGATTGCAAGTTTAGATCTTTACGAAAGTTTAGATTTGTGCTTGATTATTCATGGCGAAAGTCATTCATGAGATTAATGTTGGTTGATCTTTGATTCATGTTTACATGCATAGCTTCGTTGTGGTGGATCCTTTATCCTAGATCTCTTTTATATTAATTTTTCGAAGTTTTATTGTTACCCAGATAGGTCGTGACCAACCCCCCTTAAGGTCGGCACCGTGCTCCCAGTCTTTCCAATTTTCCTTGTGTTTGCGTCGTGTGGTAGGTCGGTGACGACCAGGTTAGGGTCGGTGTCGAGCCACCCTTGCGTGTGTTTTGTTTTGTTTTGTTTTATTCTTTTTAGGATTGATTGCTAGACTTAGATTCTTCTAATTCCCGTGGACGAACCTGACCTCCTTGTACTCAGCGGGGTCTTGATCTATAAATTTATTTGCTTGTTAGGATCAAGGTAAAACCCTTACAACAATTATACAACCCCTCCTTCGGATAGACGGCCCGCACCCTATAGACCTCCAGGCTATCAAGGACATCATGAAGGGATCAATAGAGTGAAGAATGAAATCAATGGAGTCAAAGCTAATCTCAATAATCAAATGAAAAGGTGGGGAGAGTTCGAGAATTGGAAGAAGAGCGTTGACTCACAACTATGGAACCTAGCTGCTCAAATTCCAAGACCTCAAGGGCAACTCCCGGGCCATCCCAACGAGAACCCAAGAGGAAAATTAGCAGTCGTGCACCTCCAGAGCGGAAAGACACTACTAGGTCGTGCTGAGGCCAAGGAGAAGGACCCCGGTACCAAAGAAACTGCTCCGGCCAAGATCGATAACGCGCCAAAAAGGGCCGTTACCGAGCCTAACACCCTCGGTACCGATGCTCCAACGCTCGTTGACGACCCCAATCGAGGTAAGTTTTCGACACCGAGCCACTCCTTTAATCCCAGGCTCGATACCGACCCCACTAGGGTCGGTACCGAACCTTCCGCAGTACCAATTGACCCTCTTGTCGATTCGGTAGGGCCTCGATCCGGGTTTCTCTCTACTCCAAGTCCGTCAAAAACTCTTTCTTTCCCGATTAAGAAGTCTAATGATGTTACGGAAGAAAAGTTTAGACGGTTTGTTAAAATTCTTCAAGGGTTAAATATTTCAATTCCATTTACTGAAGCCCTTAATGAAATGCCTGCCTACACTAAATTTTTAAAAGAGATTTTGAGTAGGAAAAGATCTATCTCGGAGCTGTCAAGTGAAGTCCGATCTATAAAGCTCCTAGAGAAACTCGGTGATCCAGTAAGTTTGCAATTTTAATTGGTAATGGAACTCACCGCTTTAAAGCTCTATGTGATCTAGGTGTTAGTGCAAGGCTCTTACCATTATCTATCTGGACCAAAGCTAACATGGGACCACTAGAGCCTGTCAATATGAATCTCTACATGGCGGACGGATCTTTTGTAAAAGCAACTGGAGTCATTGATGATGTCCTTATCCAAGTTGGAAAATTCTTTGTCCTAAACGACTTCATTGTTCTAGATATGCCTGAAGACCCTGTGGTACCAATCATTCTTGGAAGATTGTTCTTAGCCACTGCAGGAGCACGTCTAGATGTCAGAAAAGGACTTCTCACGTTTGATATTGGAGAAGAGAAGGTCGAATTTCATTTCAATTCGCCCGTAAGCGAAGTGGTTAGTTGTAGTACTGAGGAGCCTACCGACCCACCATGGATCGGTAACGACCCTTATCTGAAGGAAAACTAGGTGGGAGGTGGATCCAGGCACGACATCGAGCCACTTCCAAATCCAGCAGGGTCGTTAACGACCCACATAGGGTCGGTAACGACCCCTGTTCCCTCGGTAACGACCCACATAGCCTCGGTAACGAGCCCTTATCAGCTCGATCAAGGTAAGTCTTCATTTTCTGAGTTGATTGATTCTGGTCATGATCCCTTCTCCTATCCTTGTTCTATGTTAAATCCTACTGTTAGTTTTGTGAAGGAGTCAAAACCTCCTTGGTTTTCAGATTTTACTAACCCTGTTGTAGGATTACCGAGCATTCTTATTGATGATAGAGGGCCAAATATCTTGGAGAGAAGCTTTAATGCTTTTTCATCTAAGTATGGGGTCTCTCTTGATCCCGACAAAGCTGGATGGAAACCGCCCTGATTAAGCCAAGGTATGTTCGTCGGGCTAATGACGTTAAAAATAGCGCTTACGGGAGGCAACCCGCTTTCGTCTTTAGTTTTTGTTTTTGTTTTAGTTTTTGCTTTCTTAGTTCTTTTTTCTAGCTTTCTTTTGACTTGTTTTTAGGTTAGATTAGTGTAGTAGGATAGAAGTTTTTCTAAAGTAACTCAGGTACAAGAAGAACAAGTGTTAAATAGAAGATTCAAGACACTCGGTACAAGTACAACAACAAAAGAAATCGGTGTACAACAAGTTCGTTACCAACCTTCACAGATCAGTATCGACCTCTATAGAATCGAGAAAATTCAAAACTCCTCAAATGAGCAACGGTTTCAAGCAGCTTCAGTTTTATTTTGTGAGTTACCTTTTCTTTTTCTTTTTATTTTATGTCTTTATTTTAAACAGTGAGGACATTGTTTGGTTTAAGTATGGGGTGGGGGAAAAGGAAACTCAGTTTTGTTTCAGTTTTTGTTTCTTAGTTTTTGTTTTTGTGTTTTTAGGATTGATAATATTCCACTTAGATGTCCTATGATATGCTTTAACTTGCTTGATCATGTAATTTCCATAGCATGTTTGGATAGCTTTGCCTGAATCATGTTGAAATTTTGTTTTTATGTGGATATTTAGCACGTGATGAAATTGAGCACATATGATCTTAAGTAGAAGTGACTAAAATCCAACAAAAAATGCTACCTTGTGAGTTATTTTTTGGCCTAGGGAGAACATCAAAAATCCCTCTTCTTTTCTTGTGTGATTTACTCTCCTTATGCATACTAACTCTTGTCATTGGTATGGTTATCTATTACTTGAGACCTATATGAGATATTAGTTCATTGCATGTGAAATCATATGATAGAGAACTTATTTTCATGAGCCTTATTAATCCATATCCACCCTTACATTATCCTCTTTTAGAAGCCAATTTGAACCTTATAGCCTTTTATTTTTAGCTCCACAAAATTATCCCTAGCCAATGAAGCTTAACCCTATCCGGGGATTAGGACTTACTGTTGGTTGTGATGGTTTTGTTGAGTGAGTTGTTTGGTTCAAGTGTGGGGTAATATTAGGTTGGGTATTTGAAGATCTTGCACTTTGTTATGTAAAAGGAGTTTGGTTCCCTGAATGCACTTACAAAAGAAGAGGAAAGTAAAGAAGAAAAGGGGAAAACAAGAAAATGCATAATCGTTACCGACCTAGTAGGTTCGGTACCGAGTTTCCCAGCAAAAAAAATCAAGAAAAATCAGAAGGGAAGAAAAAGCAAGAAAAAAAGTTGAAAAGTGCAAGTGTGCATGAGCCAAATTTCCTAAGTGTTTGTAAGCAAGATTAGTTGGGATAAAGGGATTAAAGAGTAGAGTTTGTGCATAATGTTAAGTGAGTTTGGTATGTTGTTTTATGAGAGTTTTTGGATGTGAGAGTTTTTAGGAGTCTTTATTCTTGGATATTATTAGCACCACATAGCCAAAATATTTCCACGCCTTATTTGTCATTACCAAGCCCCATTACAACCCGGCCGAATGGAAACTTCTATGAAGTTTTTCATTGAGACTAAGTTCTCTTGATGATTTTTTCATATTTTGACATCTCAGGTGGAGAGTTTGGTGATATAAGTAACAATGACTATGTTGATTTTTGCATATAAGATTGAGTTGAGAGATGAATTTATAAGCCCAAACACTTGAGAGTTGAGAGAAACACATTATCCTTGTGAGGTTGGATTTTTAGTTACTTTTGCTTGAGGTTGCTCATATATGTGTGATGACGTTAGATTCACTTGTCTATCTATTTCTATTTGTGCTTTGATGTTGCTTTTTGATGAGGGCATTGACTTATATATGTGTTGATGGTTTGATTGATGTCTTGTTGATTGCTTGAGGACAAGCAAGTCTAAGTACGGGGTATTTTGATGTCCGCCTTTTTAGTTGTGTTTTTAGGGTGTGTTTTTGTGTGTTTGAGTCTTTTTCTTTAGTTTTGTATTTTGTTTTGAGTCGTTTGTGTAGGTTTTCGTATTTTCTTAAGATATGGAGTCTACATAAGCTTTGGTGGTGTTTTTATAGGTTTTTAGAAGCTATTTGGAGCACTTTTGAGGAAAAGAGCAAAACCGAAGAGAAACACTTAAGGAAAAATTCAAGGAATGAAGTCCATAAAATCATTGAAGATCATGTTTGATCTTGGAAAGTGGTAGAAAAAATCGTTACAAGAACATAGGAAAAAGAATCGAGTCAAACGGAGTTGTAACGAACCTGCTACGCAAGTGTTACTAAAGGCTGTTCGTAGTGCTATAACAGCTCGATATCGAGGCTCTCAGGTCGGTACCGAGGTATAGCGAAGTCCGAGTCGGCGAATTTTAATGATCTTTTATCCTATTTCCTTTTATGTTATTAGATAAATAGAAGGAATATATCTTATTAGAAGATTTATTTCCTTATAGATAGATCTAAGATAGATTAGTTTCTCTATAAATACCCTTTTCTAGCTCTTGTTTGAGGGACACACAGACAACACACGATCGAGGGGGAGAGGAGGAGAGAAGAGAGAGGCGTGAGAGGAGGCGATTTTTGAGAAACTTGGAAGACAAGTTTGTTTGGATTCAAGTTGTAAGCTTTCTTTTTAATTCAATTGTTATGTTTTCAATTATGATTAGTGAGTAGTCTTCTCTCTCTAAGGTTGGGGTTAAACCCAACAATGGTTGTGCATGCTTGTTTATAATCATGTCTTGATTGTTTTTATTGCATGAATCTATTCTCTTGCTCTTTAATCCTTGAAAACGAAAGTTGATAGGAATTTCTCATTCATAGTTGAAGCGAAAGCGGAAACCTTGAATTAGAATAGTCAATTTAGGGTTTTGAAGCGAAAGCGGGTCTATCCTAATTGAAGTAAAAAGAGATTAGATAGTAAGTTTGTTGATTGAACGAAAGTTGATTGATTTACTTGCTTAGGATGACGAAAGTTGACATTTTTATGTGATAAAAGCACGATCTATGTGTTTCATTAGCTTTTGGCATGCATGATTGTTGTTGTGGTGATACCTTTACCTTAGATTTTCTCTCTTACTTGTCAAAAACCCTTGCTTTGTTTGATTGCTTGCGTGATAAGTTACGAAACTTGATACTGACTATCTCCCGTGGACGAACTTGACTCCCTTATACTCAGCGAGGTCTTGATTATAAATTTATTTGTTGTCAAGAAACCCTCTCAACAAAATCGATAAGAACAAATAATTAAAAATTATATTTTATCCAGCTAAGTGAAATTATGCCTTCTGGGATCTTCGTTTGACTTGCAAGAACAAGAATAAGTTCTTCGTTTGACGGAAGTTGGACAACGTTTGTTTCTTTGGGTGAGATAGGCTATCAAAGGGAATTGGTTCAAAATAAAAGGTACAAAAAATAACTATTTTTAGGACATACCAAAAGGAATTTCCCATAAAAAATATCACCAAATATAGTGGTGGGTTCGGTTCCGGAACAGGCGGTTTCGGTTCCTCGGAACCCTGGAACCGGGAACCCCCCGGTTCCTCGGTTCGGTTCCCGGTTCCGGTTCGGTTCCGGTTTTTTCGGTTCTGAGGCGGTTCTAGTTCCGGTTCGGTTCCAAACCTTAAAAAAAATGAAATTGCAAAACTGCGATCGCGGTTCCCCATTTTCACCGTATATTTCCTTTTTTATGGGTTGGAACCAGTGGTTCCGGTCCCGGTTCTCTTGTTCCAAGGAACGTGGAACCGGGACCAGCCAACCCCCGGTTTCGCTTCAGGAATCGTCGGTTTTTTCCAGTTCGGTTCCCCGGTTCCTTGGAACTGAACCCACCTCTAACTAAATACCTATCAAGGTAAACAAACCTTTCACTCTGTTAAAAAAAATCTCTGTCTTCTACCCCCCTTCCCCCGACTGCAACATCGACCAAAAAACCCTAGAATCCCAACTAAAACAAATTCCCTCTTAATCACCTCAATCCTTCATCAACTTCAAAACTCGATTTCGATTGGTTTGTCTTTCGTGAATGAAGATTTAACTCAAGGCTGAGATGCCATCTTGAGGATGAGAAAGCCATTATTTTTTACTAACACATGGCTATGAAAGCTATGGTGTTTATCAATTTATGGCCGAGGAAGTCTCATGTTCACCGTAATAGATCCCGTTTTCTCCTGAAACAAGGGATTTAACCATCAATTTGTACTTTGAAGCCATGAAAAATCGAATTAATCTCCAACACTCTTGAACCCCGCCGAGATTGCCTCCCATCGACTCATTATTTACCCTGTCAATCGGATCTGGTTTTTCACTGGGTGATCCTATTCCATCTCTCTGATGGAGCATCTTCTCTCCTCCATCATGCCCGCCCTCCTCTGCTATCGTCTGGATTCTCGGTCTTCCATCTTCGGTTTGGTTGCCTTCCCTTCTGGCTTCCACCGTCGGCTTCATCGGCATGTGTGGAGGTCCTTTGGTTTTTTGCGTTGCAAGAGAAAGAAAAGAAAAAGGAAACAAAAAGGAAAAAAGAAGTATCCTTGGGTCGCAAATGAGGATGAAAATTAAGAGAGAAGAAAATAAAAAAAATTAAGAAAAGATAGAAGGAAATAGAAGACATAAAAAGAAAAATAAAAAGAATTTGTTTGTGTGGATGTAAGGTTGGAATAAGTCAATAGGTCAATAATTGAAATAAGAAAAGAATAAATTTTAAAAAAAATAATTTATGGTTTCTAGTCCTTGTTATGCAAGGATTAGTTACCGTGAATCGCAAGTATTATTTACTTGCTTTTTGTGTCTACTTGTGTTGCAAGTAAAACCTTTATATTTTACTTGTAATACAAGTTTGACATCTTCTTGTAGGTTTTCATAGCTCGGGGCTTATTTAATGTACTTATTTTCCGGGGAGTTGGAACTGAGTTTGATTTTGGACCTTGTATTGGGCCAGGTCGCTTGGTGCTCTGGGGCTTCTGAAGATCCTTCATCTCGGTGAGGGAACGTAAGTTGTCCATTTCGCACGCCTTGAAGGGGTCAACCTGTGGCCTACGCTTTTCTTAGTGCTTTACTCACCCCGATCTCAAACTTTTTTTAGCTTTTTTTTCAGAGATTTGTACTTTTTTTTAACTTATTCTGCTTGCTTTGTTTCGGGATCTCGATTCACCAAGTCTGTTTGGTATCCGAATCCTAACCTTGTCAAAAAAAAAAAAACCTTTCACTCCGTTACTTCCGCCCAATATTTCCACAAACAAACGGCCCCTTAATTTTATCGCCCGACTGGGATGCGGCTTAAGAAAAGGGATGGATCGGAGGAAGAAATTGACCGAAAAACAAAACGGAAAAACAAAACAGAGAGCTTAGGTTAGAACCGTCAATAGATCAATGGCGAAGGCGGAAGAGGGAGACGAGATATGGAGGAGAGAGAAAGTACACAACGTGTTGAAACTCGTCAGCACATGGCTTCCTCAGAGAGACCTAGTATCTCTCTTGCTTGTTAGCTCTTCGCTCTATCGTTCTCTAGTCTCCTACCCTTCCCTGTGGCAGGCAATTTCTCCTTCTCTGCGCGTGCACGCTCAAATTGTCTGTTAAATAGCTATTGTCTCTTTGGCATGGTAAAATGTCGTGATTAATTTTTTTCTTTCTATTTTGTGTTTTGGCGATTGTTTTATCGTCAGGTGCTTGATCTCCACGAAATGAGCAACGCTGGGAATCGGCTACTAGCTGCTCTATCACTGGTATGTTTTCTCCCGAGACTATGAAGATGGTGTATTGATTTGTGCAGAAATTGGCGGGAACTGGGGTGTGTTACCGTAATTAGTTTTGTGATAAAGTAGAACGGACCTGTCATTGTTTTGATGAAGTTATCTATATATCCATCTGTCCGATTTTTGCTTTCTAAATCATTGATTTCTATGGTGTTTTGCAGGCAAGATACGCTGATGTGCAGAGCATAAACCTTGAATTTGCACAGGATATTGAGGACAAACACCTTGAGCTTATTGGAGAGAAGGTGAGGCTGCTTTCAGCAGTTAGATAATATTTCACTATTTGTTTCTCTTTTTCTATAGGTGGGTATTGGAGTTTCAGTTTAATTGACGTTAACATTCTTACGTTGAACTAGGTTCTGCTAGGTGTTTTTTTACTCGTAATTCTCTTACCTTACATCAAATTCTTATGTTTTCTGTCACTATTTTCTTATCTTTGTGCCAATCCATGACCTCTTTGCTCAACTGCTTATAGCAATGGGTTTTTCCCCCTTCTTGCACAAGTTAAATATGTCAATCTTTAAATTTCTTAGTAGTAATTTGGCATGGTTTTATCCGCTTGCTAATGAGCTCATTCTTTCTTGCCTTGTGTATTACAAGTCGCTAGAAAAACTCGAGAGTTTGAATTTGAATGGATGTCAAAAGATATCTGATAAAGGAGTTGAAGCCATTACTCACGCATGTCCCAGCCTGAAGGTCTTTTCACTTTACTGGAATGTTAGGTGAAGAGTTTTATCCTTTTCATATCCTTGTTTCTATTTAACTGGTACATACTTTTATCATTCTTAAATATTTGCTCTGGTTCTTCAGGGTGACTGATGTTGGCATAATACATTTGGTGGAAAATTGCAAGTATGTCATTGATTTGAATTTGAGTGGGTGTAAGGTAATTCTATGTTACTGTGACTTCATTCTAGGTATTCTTGCTAATTGCTATGAATATGATTCATTTTTTAAAAACGTCATGCATTCTCTTCTTGTCCGTCACATCTGGGTTACAGTAGGCTACTGTTTATTGTCATTTTGGGCTGTGTAGTAACAAGCTGTTTAATGGTTATCTGTGGCGTTTAGTAATTCATTCCTTTGCTTCCTAAGTTGCAAATTCATTATGATATAAGCATAGTAATGCTTATTGACAAACAGTGTGTGAAAAGGTGAGGCGAAGGTGCACCTAGGCTCGCTTGGGCAACGCCTACATCAGCCAAGGCGAGGTTGCCATGGTAAGGCGAGCCCTAGGCGCGCCAGGCGACAAGCCGCCAGTCACGTTCCCTTTTCATGTTTTAGGTGTAAATTGCAATTACCGTTGATCTGTAAAAACAAATCTTATCATTTAAGGCTTGTTATCTTTCCAAAGAATATTTACTATTCCAATTTCCCTATTACTAATATTTATTTCCTTATCATTTTTTCATTTTTTTTTAAAGCAACTAATCTTTTTCCAAGAAATATTTTCCTATTTAATTTGTATATAATGAACCTCTCACGTCTAATGACATATGATTAGATTCAGTAATTACGACTTTTTTAAACATTGTAGCTCAAAAGGCACTAGTACCTATAGCCTGCCTCAGTTTAGTTTTTAGATTCTCAAGTATTCCATTTAGGGAACAGAATTTAACGGGGCTTAATAAGTTAAAGAAAGGATAGCTTCATTCCAGGAAGAAATTACGAGTGGATGTGATAGAGTAGAAATTGGGAAAACACTCACAGCACACTGATTATATTGAGAACACAATATAAATCTCAATGGAAACAAGTTTCCAAAGAGCCAAATCTCAAGGAGAAGATCTCCAAGAGCCCAAGGCACACTAGCCTGATCCTTACAATACTTTGGATACCCCTCCCACAAGAAACCCCTCATTATTTATAGGCTAACAAACCGCCCAATTCTCCTAGCCAGCTCACACACACTAGAAGCATCTTTCTAACTGCCCTTCCAAGAAAAGATCCGTTTTACCCTTCTTGTCATGTTTCCTAACAGGATGCCATTCAGTGCGAAGGATAGCTCTCCTTTGCACTGATACAAATGGTAAATTAATTTATAGTCATCGTGACACAACACAAGAGGTGTATCCACAAGTATTAAATCACTTAAGTCTAGCAAGTGTCGATTACCCACCTTTGAACTCTACTAGCCAATTTCTTGCTATGGCTCACAAACAGATTGCTAAGCAACCAAAACTCTCTTACCGCCAAGGAAAATGACAGTATTGTAGTGTTAATTTATTTTCTTTCTTTTTTTAGGTGGTAATCTCTCGTTTTAAAAAGCATACATCTTATAATTATCAATTGCATGTCCATATCCTTTCTATTTTTAATGGATGATATTATTAAGACAATCACAGAATATCTCAGACAAAACTCTGCAACTTGTGGCCGACATTTATCAGCAGCTCGAGCAACTAAACATTACGAGGTGTGTAATCTTATTGCTGTTATAGAATAATCTAAACTACGGTTTTGTATTATGTCCCGGAATCTAGTATTACATAGGCTTATTATGCATTTTCTTTGTTGATAAACAATTGATCGACTCTGTAGGTGCATGAAGGTGACAGATGATGGACTACTGCAAGTGCTGCAGAAATGCTCCTCTCTTCAAAGTCTTAACCTGTATGCTCTATCTAGGTAATGGGACCTGTAGTGTTTATGTCTATATATTTCTTACTAATTCTCTTAAAACTGTTCAAAATTACATAAAATAACACTAACTTTGGAATGGTAAGTGTTAGAATGCATGCTTAATAATTACTACTCTTTTCCTAGAGTATGATATAGGTTCAAGCTATAGACTTAGTAATTAATGTTAAGTCTACTTTTCCAGCTTGCTTTTTTCAGTAGTATTAATTTCTAGCTTCTCTTGTAAGCTTTCTTTTTCTATTTAAGTTGTACTCTTTCTCCTTAATGAATTGAGATCAGATTTCTATCTTCTCCAACCCTCTCTTTTACCAACATGGTATCAGAGCTTTAGGTTTCGAAATGGACCTAAATGCATTTCATGGAGTTTCGGCCTTCATTGTTGAAATTTCCCTCCTTTCCGCTGCCTTCTCAGCCTTCATTGCTGAGTTATCCTCTGTTTTTTCTGTTGTTGTAAACTTGTTCCCTAAAGATGAAGTCCCATCTACTCTTGTTTAATGCTCATGCATGCTGTTTTTTGAGCTTTGTTGTTGTCAGCAGTTTCGAACTCCTCCATTAAGGAAGTTTAATCTCCTCAGGGTTCATCTTCCCTTAATTCTCCTTAGCTATCCTTGAAAGGAACTTTAATCTCCTTAGTGGTAGGATGAGAAGGAAGATCTAGAAACAGAGGAAGTGGAATTGAAGCTTTTGTGGAGCTTGATATCTAAAAAAAGAAAGAAAAAAAAGAAAAAGAAAAGAGGGATGTTGAGGAGAATCTTGTTCTTGTTCCTGTTCCACTGGAAGAGTCCACTTGAAGTGCTCCAATTCCATCTTCTCACCTAATCTGTAGCAGTTCTCTAATTTTTTGGGTAGTTCTTGCAACTTCTTGTCTGTCTATGAGAACAAGATCAACTCTTTTGCTGAGAGCACTTGTAGAGGTCAAGAAGCTGTTTGTTGGTGGATGATTTGGGATGAGTGGTGTGCTCTGCTGGAATCCCTTCAGGAAGAGGATTGAAGAAGCTTTTGTTGTGATTGCTTGTTTTATGGCTGTTCTCTTTGGTTAAGAAGGAGCTTTGTTCCAGTTTCTTTTTGACTCCAAGCTTGGATTGGTACAAGTACCATCCAGCTTGAGGGGGAGTGTTAGAATGCATGCTTAATAATTACTACTCTTTTCCTAGAGTATGATATAGGTTCAGCTATAGACTTAGTAATTAATGTTAAGTCTACTTTTCCAGCTTGCTTTTTTCAGTAGTATTAATTTCTAGCTTCTCTTGTAAGCTTTCTTTTTCTATTTAAGTTGTACTCTTTCTCCTTAATGAATTGAGATCAGATTTCTATCTTCTCCAACCCTCTCTTTTATCAACAGTAAGCACATTAGGACATGAACTTAGTGATATACACAAGCTATGATGCACGGAAACGTTATTTTTGGAGGTCCAGCCGTGTCAGAAACCCGGAAGTGGGGAAACGCGGCGGAAACGGCGCCGAAACGTTTCCGAACAACCGGAAACGTTTCTCGTGGACAGGAAAGGGGTTGGACACCGGCCGCCTTGTTTCTGGAAACGTTTCTTGTTTTACAGAAACGGACCAAGGCTGGAAACGCCACTTTTTCTAGTAAAAATTCAATATTTTACCCTAATTCCTCCTATCCCCGACTACTCAATACTCATTACTCAGAAAGACGCACTCCCTCTCTCGACTCTCCAGCCCCTCTCCCAACTCCCCAGCCACTCGACCTTCTCGTCCGGCAAGGAACTCCGGCCGCCCAGGCCGCCATCGTCTCCGGCAAGCGGCATGAACTCTCCGGCCGCCATCGCCCAGCCCAACCTAGATCTACACCAGCAACCTGCTGATTCGTTTTCTCCCCCTTTTTCTTAATCTTAGTTTTCTTGATTCTTCCCCTTTTCTCGTTATTGAGTGTTGATGTTGGCCATCGTCTGATTCGTCTCTAGATCTACACCTCCAGCCCAACCTAATTTGCTATATAATTACTACACCAAAAAAACAGAAATGCTTATATGCAACTGTCATAAGCTAGAATTATAAAAATGAACTTGATTGAAATGGAGCGGGTTAGTATTTAATTTGATTGAATTGATAAATTGTTGTTAATTATTATTTTAAGGTTAATTAGATTGTTGTTTTGATTTTCATTTTGGTTGGAATATTAGTATTTGATTTGTTATTTTTATTTGGTTTGTAAGACTGAATATGTTGCATTGTTGACTTAATGTTATGTCATATGTTTTTGTGGATTGATTGTCATTAGATAATAGTATGTATTGTTCTAATTAAGATACAAGTATGTATTATCTTTAGAGCTTTAAAATAACATATAATTCATATTGCCGTTTCCGTTTCCTCTATTTTTTGAAATTGCCGCTTCCCCGTTTTTCGCCGTTTCCGTTTCCCGTGTCCGTGCAACATAGTACACAAGTAACACCACTTTTTAGGTTTCATACATTAGTATTGTTTCTCACCTTTCACAATATTGTTTGGTGATTGAGTGTGGATGGATTGGACTGCTGAGTTGTTGGTTATGTTTATCACAATATTAATTGAATTGTGTCAACCCCCCATTTGCTGAATGTTATAAACAAGGTCTATGATATCGAAGAAGGTCTATGATATCGAATAAATAAACTCAAAAATTAGTGTTATTATTTTCATTTCAATAATATCGAGTCATCAAAATGATCGTGTGTGATAGTCACCTAAGTGAGAAGCAATCTATGAGAGGGGAATGCTTCATGGATTAAATTCCTTGTCATTAGTGGACACTTCTTAAAAATGCGTTTTTTTTTTCGGTTTTCTAAAACATATGTTCATTCAATATTGTTGACTAGTAATAATTTTGAAATGCAAAATGGTTGTATGTTTTCATATAATAGAAAGTTGATATTGAAATTTGAAATGTGTTTTCCTACAATGTTTTAAAACTCGATTTTCCTTTATAAAGCTTGTGTACTTGTTGCTTAGGCGGCAACGCATGTTGTGTAAAGTTCACGTCACTTTTGGTCTTTGAAGCGAGCCCAGTACCACACGTCACTTTAAGCACAAAGTGCATACTTAGGCTTACCTATTTTTATCTATGATTATCACCCCAAAGTTAGTGTTAAATTTAAGTTCTCCTTGAAAGTGTTTCTTTTAATTTCTAAACCTTTATTGAACATGTTTCCATCATTTGTTAGCCTTACAGATCAATCCTACAAGAAAATTGCTTTGCTTGCTAATCTTCACTTTTTAGATCTTTGCGGAGCTCAGGTAAAGTTGCATCCCTGTTTGGTGATATTATGAGTTTATATGGAAGAGGCAGGTTCAAGTAAAACAATTATTAGTGTACAGCCGTGTGTGAACAATATGTATTTATGATTTTGAGTAGCGTATGCATGCTTTTGAATGACTATATTTATGCTTTTGAGTTGCATATTCATGTTTTCATATTGCATTATATTCATTTTTTTAAGTCGTGTATTCATATTTTTAAGTTTTATGAATTTTTCAAGTTACATGTTCATAGAAGTGTGCAACTCAAAAGAATGAATATGCAACTCAAAAACATGAATAAAGTCATTCAAAATCATGTATATGCAACTTAATATCATAAATACAGATTGGTTCATACGGTTGTACCATAATAGTGGTTTTACTTGAACTTAAATCTCATATGGAAAATATAATATATGCATCCGACGTTTTTTTGTTTCAGAATCTATCTGATGAAGGACTGAAGTGCATAGCCAAGTGCAAGACCCTTATATCTCTTAATCTGTCATGGTATATAATAAGCCAAAGATCTGTCCTCCCTATATATTAATTCAGAAATAATCTCTTTACAAAGGAATGAGCCACATGGCATCTTATAAATTTGATGTGTGTCATGATTTATACTTATTCTTGTTTTATTTCTCCATTTATTTTTTTTCTTTTTATTATATTCATGCTCCACTATCCATCCCATTACATTTTTTTTCTATATTCATATTAACACATTTTGTAAAATATTTTTATTAAATATAATAATTTCATACATCATGAACTTTTTAAAGTTGATAAAATTGCTATGTATATTCACCAAATTTACAAAAATTTCAATACATCATAGTTTCTTATGTTTTAAAAAGATATAATTAATTAGTTTATCATTTATCTCACTTTAAATAATATAGTATCCAAAAATACCCTTCCGACTTTCCGTTCGGGGTAAGGGTGTGTACATCTCGACCCCACAGATCCCGCTCATACCGGGATCCATCTGGGTAGATGTTGTTGATGTTGTTGTTATTTAATGTCAATCATATATATTTAAAATTATGTTATTGTATATGATAGCTCGTGCATGGCACGAGAAACAACACTAGTTGGCACTTGTAAGAAAATATAATGTATGCATCTATTTTTTTTTCTCTCTTTTCTTGTTCAATTAGGTGCGTGCAAATCACTGATGTTGGGATCATGGCCATTGCACAAAGCTGCTCATTACTTGCGCTATTGAGGTATTCACATCTGTGTGTCAAAACTCAAAATATATGTTCTTGGTTAACCCTCAAGGAAATTGACAAAAAAAGTTGACCATTGATGACATGCAGCTTGTTTGGGATTGTTGGTGTGACTGATAAGAGCCTTGAAGCATTAGCAGGATCTTGTTCCAGAACGTTGAAGACACTTGATGTGAATGGATGCATCAATATCAAGGTAAATTATGTATTTTTTTTATAGGGAAAATTGCATTTAATCACCCTTTATATTCACATCTTTGCATTTAACCACCCCTTATTTTAAAAGTTGCAAAAAACCATCCTTTATTCCATATCTGTTAACAAGTTACCACCCCTCCGTTAAAAAATAAATCTTTGTACAAAATAAATCATCAAAATTCTATATTTAATGAATTAATTGCATATTAGTTACATGATTTATGTTTCTGAAAAAAAAAGTTACATGATTTACACCCCTCTGTTAAAACTTCTCCCCTTACAAACCCGTCAATCCAATCTTAGATCCGGCCATCTCAGCCCACTGCTGCAAACTAGTGATGTGCAGGCAAACACAACTTTATAGAAATGAGACAATTTACATCAATTTTAGATATAGGAGATCAGGATTGATAATTTGCAGCCACTCACAAAGGCACATACTGTGAGAGTGACCAAAACACAACAAGCTAAAAAGAGGCAGCAGGCTTAACAAGGAGAGAAGGTATTTCAAGCACCAAGAAGAATACAGAGGTTCGGTTTTCAGGCTATCAAGCAGGCCAGATAGTAACAAGAGGGAACCTGACAGGAGAAGTGAATGGGGTGTACCAACCCACCAAAATTTGCTGCAGTGGTTGGTCTTGAACCACCGACAACCTGCCCGAATGCCTTAGACCGGGAGCCAAAGAACCACGAACTTCGGCGAAGACCAGAAATAAGCCCGATGACACCAAGGGCAGTAGACAACCGGCTTCGCCACCGCAGAGGAGGGCTCTTAATCTCGAGAAATTGATGAGTTTTTCGGATTCGATTATGCGGCCTTGGAACAACCCCCAACCTTGTTGCATCAGGGCGACGCCATTTCTCATCCACCCATGCCCGAAACACCAGGTTTCTCGAGCGCAGGGCCGAACAAAGGTGGCGAGAGACAAGCAGAGTCTTCGAAGGACCTCCGAGAGAAAGGGCGAAAGCACAGAGAAATCCATGCCAACTCCATTATTAGGTACCGAGTTGGGTAGAGGAGCTTTTGAACTCCATGATAATCGATGGTCATTGGCTCGATCTTGGGACCCTTCTTCCATTGGAGGCAGGGAACGATTAAATTCCAAGCACAATTGGCACTATGGATGCCATTTTTGGTGGAAGAGAGTTTAGGCGGTGGTGCTTGTTCCGCTAAATTTTTGTTTTTCTTCGTTCCCTTTCTATTTTTCTAGAGTTACTTTACTTTCATTTTTGTAACTAAAATAAAAAACAAAAAGGCAAAATATTCTTTTTAATTGTAGGAAACGGAGATTTAACAGATTCTGTCAAAAAAAAGGTGGTGAATTGGAGGAATAGATATATAAGTGGTGGTTTTTTACAATTTTTAAAATAAGAGGTGGTTAAATGCAAAGATATGAATATAAAGGGTGGTTAAATGCAATTTCTCCTTTTTTATATGATGAAAGTTTTTAATGAATAAGGCCTTTTTTTAATATAATAATCATAGAATCACAAATGTGTCATAAGCAATTTCTTATTTTTTGGGCTATTGTAGAAACGGAGATGTGAAGATTTACTGAAGATGTTTCCGCATTTGCAGTGCTTCAAAGTGCACAGCTGATAGATTTTGTATTCCATTCAAAAGAAGGTATTTCTAAGACAAGATCTTGTATGCTTGCGTGGGAATGTTTGTTCGATATAAAGCTGTTTTAGTGAATTCTGAATGTAAAGATGAGAAAGAAAGACATCAATACTCATTCCTAGGGATCATGGTATTTTTTACGTTAGACAGGCTAGCTGGTTTGGAAGTGTCAACCTGTCAAGTTTATTGCCCATATAGGCGAGTGCATGGTCCTCTGTTACATTCCCAGGGGTAGACTGTAGTCACTTTTTGGGGTTTGTATTACTATTTCGTGTTGTAATGCTAGGTCGGTTTGGTAAGTGTTAATCATTCGCCGTACTTGTTACATGTGAACCTAACCAACCTCCTAGATCAGAATCATGCACTTGTACGAATTTGTTTCAGGTGTTGGATGGAACGTGGGAAGAAAATTGTTGACTTTGTTCTTTGTCATTATAAAGAAACATTCATACCTTGAAATGTGTGAAAAAAACGCCCATTTAGTTTTATTTCTATTTTGAGTGAAACTTGCGCCTTATCTGGTAAATGTCATTACTCCTTTGGTGAAGCAAAATTCAATGTCAAGCAAAGTTCAATTGTCGTTCTATGTGGGTGACATTTTCTGGATGACTGTAAAGTTAGAAAGAATTGTCTGTTTAGTTGTTGTGCACATTATTAGGCTCAAGCAAAATTGGAAAGAATTTGTTTGTGTTTGAACAGAGAGAACGAAATCAAGTTTGTATTCAATGAATGAGGAGAAAGTTACAGAGTTCTGAATATATGTAACGTAGCTGTATTAGATGCTCTTCTTCCGCTGTTATTAATAATAAGCACGAGTTTTTTTTCAAGGCATAAAAGAAACACGAGATTAAGAGCAGAAAGTCATAAATTATACCAAGCTAATGCATCCAATATCCGATCATTCGTCAACCTATCTTGTTACAAAACAGAGGTGTTTTGAAGTTTCTGATGATGGAGACGTCATCTCGATCTCTTACAAAAATTCAATATACAACTTGTTCTAGGAGGACCTGCTGCTTGCTCCATATTCAGAGCTACTCGTAGTATACTCTCCACTGCTGCTCTCCCCTGCCGCAAAGTGCATGGTTTGCCTTGGCTTCACCCGCTCGTTCAGCGCTTCTAGTGACGCGTCTCCTTCTAGAGCACGAACAATCTATTTCAATTCGGGCATGTCGAGATCCATCGTAAGATTATTAAGGCTAGCTAGAAATTTGATCCAACTAATTAATTCGATCAACTTAATTAGTTACCTGGCTCATCTTAGGCCGTCTTTTAGCAGAGTGTCTGATAGCTGCAGCCGCGCAAGCCACCAGCCGGGTCATTTCTTGGGGGTTGAAATTGTTGTCCAAGCCTGGATCAACAACCCCGTCGAAATTACCTTCATTTACCACGCGCGCAAGTTGGGGCCTTGCCTACATGTGTGTACGTATATATAAACATTATCGATCATAGGATAGGATCTACGACTCTACGTACGTATGTATTATTATGCTCCTGTTCTCTTGGAGAAAATTAAATAGAATACCAACCCAATCTACCAATCCATCTTCATCTCCGGTTGGATTGATCGGACGCCGTCCCGTGATCAACTCCAAGAGCACCACACCGAAAGAGAAAACGTCCGACTTCTCAGTTAATTTGCCACTCGCTGCATATTCCGGAGCCAAGTACCTGTCAAAATTTCCATATCCATTTCAACTGCAAATTCATGCATGGATACGATTTTAACATTACATGAGAGAAGTTCAAATTTTCTTACGTACCCAAATGTTCCCATGACGCGTGTAGATACATGCATGTTGTTGTCGTTTGCGAACTTAGCCAATCCAAAATCCGCCACCTTAGCCTCGAAAGCATGGTCGATGAGAATGTTTGCGGTTTTTATGTCCCGGTGAAAAATGCGAGGATGACCTGCAATGGCGATCGAATTTCTTCTTCTATATATACATATATCCGCGTGCGCGATCATGTAAGCTAAAGTTTAAGAAACATATATTTTGAATCATAACTTACAATCTTCGTGAAGGTAAGCGAGCCCCTTAGCTGATCCAAGTGCAATCTTAAGCCTTAAAGGGAAGTTCATAGCGGGCTGAACATTGCCTACAAGCATGCAAATGCAAATATGCAATGCAATTAATTATGATCGAGCAACATTACAATTAATGTTCATTACACACATATAGATATAGATATGTAGATATGTAGTACGTACCGTGAAGATGGAACTCAAGGGTCTTATTAGGAACGAATTCATACACCAACATCCTTTGTTCACCGGCCATACAATACCCGACGAGGGACACAAGATGGCGGTGATGCACCCTACTAATGATGTCCACTTCGGCTTGGAACTCCCTCTGGCCTTGTCCACTGCCCAACTTGAGGCTCTTCACGGCTATCTCCTTCCCGTTAGGTAGCACACCCTTGTGGACGAAACCGAACCCGCCTTGTCCGAGCACATTGGCCTCGGAGAATCCTTGCGTGGCCCCCGCTAGCTCGTCGTAGGTGAACGTGTTCTTGTGAAACCCATCGTGCTGCTCGTGGGCCCCGCTCGTGTCCGTTGGCGGCGCTGGACAACCACTTGCTGCAGGCCGGCTCTCGAGTGCTGCGTGGTGACCTGCCCCCCGACATGCATGCAGGATCATGATCGATCAGTACGTAGTTTAATAATGACAAACTTGGCTGATCGATCGATATGGAAAACATTAATTAAAATTAGGTACGTACGTACGTAGAGCTGCTACCTTGTTCGTTGTAGTAAACCTCACAGTCGTGAGACTTGTTCTTCTTTCTCCTACACCAAGTAACTAGTATGACTGCTACAAACATGATGATCAACACGCCTACACTTGCAAGAACCCCAACTACGTATACAACATTAGCGCTATTGTTTGTGGCGGATAAATTTTGTGATGAAGGTGTGGTGGAATGATCACCGTACCCCGATTGTGGTGGCAGTGGTGAAATCGGCGTTCCTTTTCCATCGGATTCGGAAGGGGGTGGGGGCGAAGAAAATGTACTACTTTCGAGGGAATGGGACGAGGATGGAGGAGGAGATGAGGAAGAATCGGATGCATCCGAGGGAGGTGGTGAATCCATTGTTCCTAATTTCCTCAAGCCGGCCGCCGCTCCTCCAATCGGGGTTACCCTGTGAATCAATCAGACATCCGTATATACGTAATCGGGTATATGTACGTATGTACAGAAACCAAAAGTTTATTTTCGTTTTCACTTCTCATTTTAACATAACGATTTGTACGTTTTGAATATTTTAATTCCAATATTGATGATCGGGCTGCAAATTAAGCGTCCAAATTGTGTTTGTTTAAAAAAAACATATCTATCTATCTATCTATCTACTATCTATCAAGAAAGTAAAAGACGATATTTAATTAATTAGCTTAGCGGAAGAATATATTTAATAAATCTACAATTCCTCTTAAAAAAAAAACAAGAAACCTGTCGGAGAAGGGCCGGCGAAGACTTTCTCCAAAAAACAAAATGGATACAGACTGGTTCAAATCGATCGGATAAGGCTCTTTATTTATCTATATGTATCACCTACAATATAGGTGTTTTCTATGTGTGTACTTTTTAACTATTTTTCGAATGGCTTGCGTTGCGTTGAGTTGGTTATATATTACCCGTCGTGCACATCCATTTTTATTTACTAGCATGGGAGCCGCGCTTTGCGCGGCCATTTGAAGTAAAGTTTCACTATGCAGGAATAAATGTTTGAAATAATTATTGTTTAGTTGCCATAAACGATACATAAAACTTCAAATTGATCGCTTGTGGAATGACCAGTTCCACCATGAGGCACATTCACAGTCTGCAAAAAACAAAGGTATAGCCATCCAATTTTTGTGTCTCGCAAAATAAGAATGTCAGAATAAAACTAAATTGCAGGGCGTATTTGTTATTAGATAAGGTATCCGAATACTTTTTCATGTGAGAATAAGGGTCCGTTTGGTTTAAAAGTATGGAAAGGAAAGGGAAAGGAAACAAATTTATATGGAAGAGTGGTGTTGATTCTCTTTTTTTTGTGTCTAGAGAGAGGGAGAAGGGAAATGATTAGAGGAGAATAGGGGATATGCTTACCCCATGTCAAAATAAAGGAAAAGGATGAGGAGAGTTAGCTCAAATTTTACATAAAAATTGGGAAAAAGGGGGTAATGGTTACCACTTGTATCAATGAATTAATAACTAAAAATAGGCTAGATACATTTCCTTAACCCTTTCCTTTCCACATCTAAAACCAAACGGGCCCTAAAAGGATTTCATTTCTTCCCATGAAGAAGTGAAGAATACTTGTTCAGGTGAGAAACAAGACATTAATAGTAATCAATAAATTTAAAAGCAAGTTATTCACATCATTTACGAAACTAAAACCATGAACAAGTAAATAACGGGAGATTTAGACATTTTAGTGATAATCCCAATATACTCATAAGAGGATTTGCTTATCACTGTATACTCATCTAAGGACTGACACAACTAATCTTCTTGAAGAAACATTCATAAAAACATATTATAATGCCGGCTAAATCATGGGTGAAGCAGCAAATATAATCATATAAAGTACACTTATTTGAATAAGAACAAAAGACTTGCACTTGAAAAAAATGAAGAATCAAGTTGCAAGCATCACAAGAAGACATCACTTGCTTTGAAAATCTATCTCACACAATGAAGCTCTTTCATTAGTGTTTCTACACTCTATGCCTTGACACAACACTCAAATACATCTTTCACAAATAAGTATAGAACCTGATCAGATGAAAATCTTCTCAATATCACAAGAAGCATGCCACCAATGAGAACAAACATTACAACCCACCCAGATGCAGGTACTATTGGCTGAGTCAAACTTCAAACAGGCAGGGCACATACGATGGCTAAATTATCCCTTTTTTGTAGAGCAAATTTTGCATTCACAATCATATACTGCCAACAGAGACTAACAAATAGCATTTCGGCATTTAATTATCAAGAAAATCTCAACTAATTCAGCAGATGGAACATGGAAAAATTTTAGAGATGAAATCTCTAAGCCCAAACTTCATTGCAACCAGAATCTCCAATTGTATACTGTGTGACTTCGAAAGAGTCTATTTACTATTTAGTAAGATCGGATATTTTCTCAAACGGGTTTTGTAGACTAAGTAGGTAAACTAAATTCGAGTAATAATCAAGATATTAATGGGATTTCCTGATATCAGAGAAACTCAACGAAGAATGTAGGAAGCTACCTCCAGACTCAAGCGACCCTCGGGCAGTGGAGGTGCCGGTTTTTTATCGAACTGGGGAACAAGTGCAGGCGGTATTCTTGATTTATTTGGTCTATATCACCTTGCCATTGGCCCCAGAACCCTCTCATCGCCGACCAGCTCTTTCCAATAAGTTGCGAATCAGCTACTGCTTTATCAGATTACTCTAATGCAAAAGCAAGAGAAATTGACTGTCATGAAGCAGTGTAAATCTTTCGGCATGGAAACTAAATTGTGTAATTAAGCATTTTCTTGATTATTGGGAAACGAACAAGGTTGAAGCATTGGCTTGCATGCAGATAACATGTCTACTTTAGCATCAACAGTTGCAACCTCAGATGCTGGAAGTAACTTGGAAGCATCTTAATGAGAACCTAAAACCATATGCATTGTATTATTAAAATGCCAATGTCTTAATTGATTCAACTTTCAAATGCAACTTTCAATATTAAATAGAATACATGACAAAAAAAAAACAAATGAATTACCCATTAAGCCACTGAGTTCAACTACAGACCATTTTATTTATAATTTTATATTGTGTAATCACAAATTACAAGTCGAACAAATGGTAAACCAACCTTGAGTTTCGATTTCTTTACTGTCTTTATCATGAATCCGGCATCCTGAGTGAGGTAAAAAGAACTTCCACTCTTCCCAGGAGAGGACAGCTCCCTTGGAGCATCATTTGCACATATTGCTAGCATATAATCTGAAGGATCTACTTGAAACAACTTTCTCAAATTCCTGAAAACAAAATATATCAGCAATTAGAATCAGCATGATTTAGAAAGTAACAATTATTCTAGTATGAAAACAGCTTCTGATACAGGTTATTTGTTTGATTGTAAAACAACAAGTCTTTCGATTTCCCGTTAAAACCGAATTATATATTCATCGATATTCAAATACACTTTCTAACAAAGCTGTGTCAAAATATCTATAACTACATCCACTTCAGGTATCAATTTCATAGTTAGAAGTAATCTGTAAAAACATTTATACAATTGAAGGTTTAAACAAATAAGTTTTTACCAAAACCCAATCAACACAGCAATTCAGAAGGCCAATTGAAAAGTCAACAATACCTAAACACTTTCTATAAAAAATCAGAAGACTGGTGAGTTGGCGTAATCTTCGATACTTCAGGAGGAAACCTTTTTCAGACCTTCTCCCTTGGATCAAAATCTCTAGGTTTAAGATCCCTCTTAATTGATCCATGCCTTCCAATCGAAAACCTGCACCAGAGAAACCAAACACAAAAAACAACAATCAGATGACCAGAACTTAGAACATGAATCAAACAACAACAAACAAGCATTACAATCCTTTTACCTGATACCTTGTTGAAGATTAAGCATCAAATCATAGTTCATACGCCCTTTCGAGATCGTTTGACCTGACATCTTCCCTTCCTTGACAAAACAACCAGGGCTCTTTTTCAACTGCTTATCACCATACATCATTGAAGCTTCAACACTATAAACAATCTCACATTAAAAAAAGTCACTAAGCCAGGATATAGAATCATACAACACAAAGATAAGTAGAAGCATAATTAACATACCATGACACATGAGCTATAGACAATCAAAAGTGTAAGTAATAATTTACATTTATTGCTTATATTTGACTGTAATAAAGAAAAGGAAAACACATGAATCGGCTTAACTAAGCATAGAAATAAGCAGTGAGTAAGCAACTTAGAGAGCTTACCCTTGGCTTTCAGTACCTTCACTCAATTTCTTAATAACAATTCCAAGAGTCAACAAGCTCTTGTTAATATGGGAACCTTCTTTTAGGCAAGGACCTTCTGCACCTGTTTTTGCAGCACGCTCGGAGCCAACAAGATCCACAAGGTTCTAGAACAAGGAAATGCACAAGCAGTGGCCATGAGTGATTACACTTAGAGAACAAGGAGAAACCAATTGGCACTGGGGACGGCCTTACAGAAAAGTGGAAGGATGGTAACACCAGCACGTCCACCAACAACTGGTACATTCACAGCTGCAGACAAGGTATGTTACCAGAGAAGCAGTATATGACATTATACAATAAGGCCTTCACCAAATCAACCCTTTTCATCCTATCATGGTTAAACCATGAAAATTGTGTTTCAGAACACAAAACTGAACACAGCCTCCTAAAAACGTGGTTCATGACACATAGCAGAGCTGACAAATTCATTCTATCATGGGAAGAGGAAGATATCTTCAACTGGGACATTCGCCTTTCCAGCGTAGAAAGTCTTGGCCCTAGAACAATCAAGGGTGGTCACACCAAACAACCTCTTAGGGTCATATATCCTGCTTTATTGAATACCTCAGCAGCAATAGACATTGTTGAGATCACAGGGTTGCTGATCATGTTGACAAGGGCCTAATTCCAACACACAAAATTAGTCTCCAAGGCCAATGTCCATTTACAAAATGAACAACCACACAAGCAAATGATCCTCACATTGGGACAGTACTTGGCAATGGGGGTGCAAAGAGACTGCACAAATGGAAAGCAGGAATGATGACTACATCTGAACCTTCCAGAGCTTCTGTCAGTTGTTCATCACCAGCATAGCCAGCAACCTATACGAACAAATGAAAAGAACAAAAGTTAGATGTCTCTCCATACAGCAAGCAATTGTCTTTTCATTCAGGAAGAAAACTAAAGCTTGTCTATCTTTTCACAGATACACTTTCCAATATGTGACTCTCAAAGCAAAAGAGTTCAGTAAGATTATATCCATATGGACTATATGCACTATGTTATGTTTTTTTAAGGAAAAAAGAGAGAAAAATCAATGTATGTCAACAACAGAAATAAAAATAAAGCAGAAGAGGAAGAACACTTATGGTCCAATCTACAGATCACTCGTGGAAGGACAAGATTATATTAACTGAGTATGTTCATCCCATTTTTAATGCCAACTAACAAAAGCTCAGATGCAATCTAAATCTCTTCATCTTGCAAAGATTATGCACCAAGGAAGTATACGTATACGAATCTTTCAAGATTTAAGCATTTGTATTGCCTCGTCAATCTGGCCATATTTGCACATCCTATCAATCAAGATATTAAAAGCTACCGAGTTCCATGTATCACCTATTGATTTCACATACTCCAAATGTTGCAAGGCGCCTTCAATGTTCAATGTTTCCTCCATTGCACAATGCATCGATCAGAATTGTATGCATATATACACTACATTTGAAATCTCTTTCTCGAGTTGATCCAACAATGTGAGGGCAGCTTCCAGTTTTCCTTGCTTATAGTAAAGATTCAGCAGGGTGTTGTAGCATACAATATCAAGATCAATCCCATTACTTATCATTTCTTCCATGAGGTTGCTAGCCTCTTCTAACCTCCCTATCTTAATTAAAGCCTCGGAAACAGTGCAATAAGCAAAAGCATCAAATGTATACCCTTTACTTTTCATATCTGAGAAAATCCGAAGACCATCTTCAAATCTACGTGACCTGAAACACCATTTTATCACTGTAGTGCAGGTTATTACATTTAGGGTGCAACCCGATTGAATAAGCTCTTCCAGGATCCTACTTGCAGCATTCAACCGACCCAATTTACAGAACCCATCAATAAGTATATTATATGTATCTATACGGGGTTTCCAGCCATGTTGCTCTAAATGCCTTAATAGCTTGAGTGCATTATCAACATACCCATTCTTACAGAGCCCATTAATCAGTATATTAAAGGTGATATGATGAGGCGAAAAATTAGTCACAATGTCATGGAACAGCCTATAGTGTATGATGTAAAATCTAAATATACTTGTTTATGCCAACACACTCAAGTGTGCTGATACTTGATTTAGATGAGATGCAAATAGGCAAGGCAACACATAAACCTACATTACAGATTAACAAACCTAATTATGGCATGAAATATTATTCTCTTGCCACTATAAAGACGAACACTTTCCCATCGAGCTTACCTGGTATAAAGATAATAGGGGGGTTGCAATCCTCTTCCTGGATGCATTCGAAGAGTCAAAGCGGTTTTCCAAGAGGTGAATTTCTAAGCTCTTGTTCAGCATGTATTTGTATACCAATATTCTATGGAACCTTGCCTTCACACTATTGTCAAAGTCTTTGTTCTTGGAGAGTCTTTCGAACAAGGCATTTAAGGGCCCGGACACGAGTTATCAGCTGAGACAAAGATGGCCTCAAACTTGGGTCACTGTGAGATTTTTTTTAGTTAAAAAAAGAAATATTAAAACAGGTCAGACAAAGGTGCAAAATTTGAAGAATATGAGAAATTTCAGAAGCATTTGATATAAAGTCCAGGAAAATTAACTTTTCCCAGCAGCCATGTATATCTGTGCAACTGCTGAATCAACTTCTTTAGGAACTTCATGTCGTTTATTCTGAATCCAACTGCTCTTACAACTTGCATAGGATTCAACCTAGTCCATGGTATACGCTGCGTAGCCAACTCCCACAAGATCACACCAAAACTGTAGACATCACATCTGCAAGAAGCCAAATTCAGTAAGGAAGTTACTTAATATATTTAAAAATGCACATTCTAAGGCACATCTCACTTACTTCTCATTGGATGGTTCATTCCTTAAAACTTCAGGCACCATCCATTCAGGCTGCAACTCAACTATTTGTCAGTCAATCAGCGTAATATCATTAAATGACAGAGTTGAAATTTTTAACAAACATTACCGTTCCAGCTGAACTCTTTAACAAACATTACCGTTCCAGCTGTGGACTTGGAGGACAACCTCTCTGATCCTTTTTAATTGAAAGGTGTACCAGACCAATTTACAGCTCCGAGAAACTGATACGAACCCGGTGTGGATTCGTATCGGAAACCCTTGTTGGTCAAGGGGGTTGAGCCTAATCCGGTGTGGATTCCGACTCGGGATAAATGTGGTTGGTTGCCACGGGGTTGAAGAACGATAAATTTAGAGATTTTAGGAAGATAATAAAAATAACTTTCTGATTGATTTTCTTCATTGAAGGCATACAAGAGTATTTATACTGAAACCCTAAAACCCTAATTAAGCTCAAAACCTAACGGTTCAAATAAAACGTCCCGGGAAAGAACCGCAAAGAAAACCCGAGAAGAGAGATAAACTCTAGTTTATAAAATTACAATAATTAATAAAATAAATAATACATATAGTGCCGTATTAGAAACCAGCGACAGAAATCGATTACCTGAAAATGAAACATCAGAGCAAATTAGTATAGGTGAGAGACAACTCTAAACAAGTGAGTCAAGAAATCCCAAAAGAACATATTCTATACAGCTACAGCATCACCAAAATAGTGAATCAAGAAATCCCAAAAATTCATATTTTTTTACAGTCATCAGTTATTACAGCTCATATCAGCATCAAATTATCTTAAATGAACGTTAAAAACGGATCCATCTCTATCACTTTTTTTAAGATTACAAACTAATGGCTATCCTACTTCATAAGAAAATTGTAAAGTTTTATAATATGTAAGCGACAAAGATTAGTTGATATCTTGCCTTCAGAAGGATGCTCAAAACAGAGTCTACAATGGCACGCAGAAGCTCCTGTTTGAGAAGGAAATCTCTAAACCTTGAACTGTGAATTCCAACATAGCCCCTGAGCACAAGCATAAATTAACCTTTTAGTAATTATCCATGATTTAACAAACTATTATAGAAAAGAAATGAAGAAAATACATTTGAGAAGCAAAATTGAAGCCAAAAGGGAGAAACGGCCAAACAATAAACACACAACTGACAACACAATACAACGCTTAGAAATATTCTGATTACATGTTGCTAGAGCAGTAAAAACAAAAGATATACTCAATTTTATCACAGAATTCTAGAAAAGAGGAACCAAAGATGTAATGATGTAAAGTAAAACTTACTATGGCTAAAGCTCAAAATTGATGTTCTATTGTGAAACTTACTAATGCTTAACATTGATATTCTATTGTGAAAAGAATAAGAAGAAGTCATATATCACAAAATTCATAAGTAGAAAAGAAAAGGTCAAAAACTTGTCAAAAGCTAATTCATTCCCTTTGCCTGAAAGTAAGAATCATCATTCTTTCTGAAATTTGATTGAGCTGGGAATAGTAAACATAGTGAACAACAAAAATTCCAATTAATACCACATCAAGGGCCATCTTCATTCGCCTCTTTGTAATCGTGGTTTGACCTAGAACTTATCAAGATATCAACAGATCCAAACTAGATCGAACTTGTACACAAACTATAAAGCAAGAATCGAAAGCGAAAGGACACAGAAGTTGTTAACCCAGTTCGAGTTCAAAGAACTCTACATCCGGAGGACCTCAACAGGGGAGATCCGATCCCAATCATTTCACTAGATCAAAGCTCAAAGATTTACAAGTACAAGGAATCAAGCACTCGGCAAAGCTAGACAACAGAAACAAGAAGAAGACGAAGATCTAAGAACAAAAACAAGAGCAAAGGATAGGGTTCTAGAAACGAAAGGGCTTCGGCCCCCTTTCACGGCTGCAAATCACTCTTGGACTTCAATTAGACACCACGAACACCGGAGATAAGCTATCGTCGGCGAACTCCTCTTCTTCTTCCTCTCTCTCTCTCTTTCCTTCTCTTCTCTCTTTCTTTCTCTGGATTTCTAGGGTTAGCGCCGCGTGAAGAATGAGCTCTCAACGAAGCTCATCAAGCTTATATAGCTAGGTCATTCGAGACACCCATCTAAACGCAGCGTTGCGACAAGTGAAAGCTCCAGCTTCAGCTTTGGGCTGGAGACAGGTAAATGGGCCAAGCTCACATTTGGGCCGAGCTTCAAACCGTCTTCACTTCGAGCTTCATCATGGCAAAGTTCAGCTAAGTAGTGACTCGGGTTTGCCTCCAAACCGGTTTAGACCCGTGGTGGCATTTAATCCCGGTTCACCTATAAAACCGAACCCTACATCTTAGATGAACCCGGTTCTTATTTCCTAGCTCTACCTTAGTGCTTAATTCATACAATTGCACATATACATGTATGTATTATTTACAACATATGCCCTCTTAATACAAACATGTATCTACACTTTGAGCTCTAATTCAATAGTAAACTGATCAGGAGCAAACTTCCCCTTTCTATCATTGGTCCGGCTCCACACCTCAGCCTACATCCTTGATGTGGAGTGAGTCCCTGCAAAACTCAAATTTGTTAAATGGGACAATTTTTGTTCCAAAGTCTTCAGGGTTCACATCACCAGCTATCTTCACAATATTGATCAGCTGTTTTTCAACTTCATCTCTAATATAATGAAATCTCACATCAATGTGCTTAGTCCTCTCATGATAGACAGGATCTTTGCACAAATATAAAGCACTCTGGCTATCAGTAGAGATCTTGGGAATATAGATCTTCCCCGTGATCTCCTTTAAAATCCCTTTCAACCAAGAAGCCTCTTTTGAGGCCTCCACTGCAGCTATGTATTCAGCTTTAGTTGAAGACAAAGCCACAATGGATTGTTGTTGGGATTTCCATGATATGCAGTTTCCTGCCCAAGTATAGAAATAGGAGGTAGTAGACTTCCTGTTATCTTTGTTACTAGCAAAATCAGAGTCCACAAACCCTTCCAGTTCAGTGCTTGGTTTATGCTCAGCATACACCAGGCCCAGCTTGCTTGTCCCTGCTATATACCTGAGACAATACTTCATAGCAGACCAATGTTTCTCACCAGGATTAGACATAAATCTGCTTAGAACACTTATAGCAAAAGCCAAGTCAGGTCTAGTGCACAGCATAGAATACATCACAGATCCCACAACAACATCATAGGGAATTTTATTCATTTTCTTAATCTCATCAGGATCAACAGGGCAGTCCTTTTTAGTTAGTTCAAGGTGCCCTCCTAAGGGTATAGGTGCAGGTTTAGAATTAACCATAGAAAACCTATCAAGCACCTTCTGGATATAATCAACTTGAGACAGTTTCATAATCTTTTTATCCCTATCTCTTATGATTTTAACCCCTAGGATTCTTTGTGCAGGACCAAGGTCCTTCATATCAAAGTGCTTACTTAAGTCATGCTTAACACTAGTAATGTCAGCTTTAGAACTACTGATAAGCAAAATATCATCAACATACAATAACACATAGAGAGGATTGTTTTTCTTTACATGCTTGTAATACAAACAAGTATCCCATTTACTTCTAACAAAGTTCATGGACAACATGCAAGAGTTAAATTTTAGGTTCCACTGCCTAGGAGACTGTTTCAAACCATATATAGACTTCCTAAGTAGGCAGGCATGATTGGGTTTATTTTTATCAACAAAGCCTTTAGGTTGTCTCATATAAATTGTTTCTTTTAGATCCCCATGTAAGAAGGCGGTCTTAACATCCATCTGTTCTATTTCCCAATTAAAAACAGTGGCCATAGCAAGCAGTAATCTCATGGTCTTATATTTGACTACAGGGGCAAATATTTCATTATAGTCAATTCCTTCCTTCTGAGTAAAACCTTTAGCTACAAGCCTAGATTTATACCTAGGAGGGTCTAGTTCAGTAGCACCATCCTTGACTTTAAAGATCCATTTGCAGTCAACTAGCTTAGCATTGTCAGGTTTAGGAACTAAAGACCATGTGTTATTAGCATGCATACTTTGAATTTCTTCATGCATTGCTTTTAATCATTCATTAGCCTGTTTACTATGTATGGCTTGTTCATATGACTCGGGATTTAAATGGGCAACAATTTCAGAAACTAACAGGGCAAACTCAACAATATTAGAAGTAAACTTAGGGTTTGGAATTTTAATTCTTGGTTCCCTATCCCTAACCAATTGATAGTCAGCTAAATCATGCACGTGCACAAGATCATTATCAATACCATCATCAACATTATGCATGATATTATCATCAATCACAGCATCAACATGTGCATTAGGTTCAAAATTCAAGTTAGGGATAGAGTGTTCACTTACTGCCCCACCTAATTGGTGGGATTGCCCTGAGGTATTTCCTTCTTCAATTGTGTTCTCAGCATCCTGATCATTGCCTGCAGCTTCATTATTTCCTGAATTGCTGCTTATTTCCTCATTAGGTTGCTCTTCCCCAGTTTTTTCTTCTGAGGTTCCTAATGAATAGGAGTTGGTATAGCCAATATCAAACTCCTCAAGCCCTGGTTGCTCATTGTTGTTGCCACCAGGTATAAAGGATGGCCCCACCTGAGCCCTTGTGTCTCTTTCTTGTGCTTGCATATCTGTATTCTCAATGGAAGACATTAGTTTATCTTTAAAATAGAACTCTTTTTCCTGAAATGTGACATCTCTGGATACTATTACTTTGTAACCACCAGGTTGGATTACAAGTAATTTGTATCCCTTCACACCTTCAGGATATCCTAACATGACAGCCTTAAGAGCCCTAGGCTGCAACTTACCTTGATTTACATGAATATATGCTGTGCAGCCAAAGGGTTTTAAGTATGAGATGTTGGGCTTTTGACTTGTCCACATTTCCTGTGGAGTTTTGAAACTCACAGCAGAGGAAGGGGACCTATTAATGAGGTATGCTGCAGTAGTAACTGCTTCTCCCCATAGGGATGGTTTCATACCAGCACTAATGAGCATGCATCTAGCCTTTTCTAGAAGAGTCCTATTCATTCTCTCAGCTGTGCCATTCTGTTGTGGAGTATATGGCACAGTCAAATGTCTTTTTATTCCATTTTTGTTGCAATAGTCATCAAAAGTCTTATTACAAAACTCAAGCCCATTGTCAGTTTTAAGGCATTTAAGCTTAAGGTCAGAATGTTTTTCAGTAAATACATGCCAACTCTTAAAAAACTCAAAAGCTTCATTTTTCTGCTTAAGCAAGTAAACCCAGACTTTCCTAGAGTACTGATCAACTAAGGACAGAAAATAATTTCTGCCTCCAATAGTCTGTACTTGAGCTGGGCCCCATAAATCACAATGGACATATTCCAGGGGCCCTTTAGCTTCATAGGATGACTTAGCAAAAGGGTGCTTAGCCTTTTTTTCCAAGCACACAGGTCTCACAAAAAGGAACATCAGATAAGTTCTCATGTATAATGTCATTTTTATGCAAATGCATTAATCCAGTGTTGCCTATGTGTCCTAATCTGTTGTGCCATAGTTTGGATTGTTCTACACTGTCAGTTTTTACAGAAACATTTAATTCAGGCAGACTTGCTATCACTTGATATAATCCATCCTTTTTAATGCTCTTAATTAGAACAGTGTTGTCTCTTATAACTTCCTTAACTCCATTTTGTGTAATAATTTTGCATTTTAATTCATCTAACATAGATTCTGACAACAGATTTCTCCTCAGTTTAGGTACCCACCTAACATTTTGTAAAACCCTAATTTTTCCATCATGCATTTTTAAAGGAACACAGCCAATCTCCTTGATAGCAAGGGTGGTGTGATCCCCAAGCATGACTTCACCCCCATCATGCAGAGATAAATCAGAAAAATAGGATTTGTGAGGAGTAGCATGCATAGTACACCCAGATTCAAGGATCCAAACCTTTTCACTAGCACAACCAGACACAACAAGTAAATCATGAGAATAATAGTTCTTTTCTTCAAGCACAGACAGATTCCTTTTCTTTTTTCTTATTTTTCTCATCCCTAGTTCTCTTAGGGCATTCTTTAGAGTAATGTCCTATTTTTTCACAATAGTAACATTTAACCCGAGACATATCTTTACCAGTTTTCTCACCATTATTCTTATCATTTTTCTTGTGGAATTTCTTACCCTTTCCCTTGGTAAACATTACCTCATTCTTAGACTCAGTCTTTTGCTCATTTTTAGAACCATTTTTTACTTTAAAGACTTTCAGGGAGTCATTCTTTTGAGTCAGGTATTCCACTATCTTTTCTACTGTTAAGTCATCCCTAGCAAATTGTACTACATCTTTTAGGACATCAAATTGGCTAGGTATTGAATTCAACAGTATACCAACCTTGTAGCTTTCTTTAACCTTTTCATCACACCTCTCAAGATCTAAAGTTAACTTAAGAAACTTATCAAGATTCTCAGTTAAGGTATACGAGGTGTCCATTCTAAAGTTAAAAAGCTTACACATGGTAGAGATAAGACTAGGCATAAATTTGGTAAGATAAATTGCATCAAGAGCCTCCCAAAGTGGTCTAGGTTCAGTATGACTAACCACCTGTCTTGCTACCTCATCAGCAAGATGTAGCATTATTTCTGCATGAGCCTGGTCCTTAATCTCCTGCCTTCTTGCAGCAGAGAACTCAACAGGCCAGTTGTATGTCACGGCCATATATCACTTCTCCTTAGTTAGTATGGCTCTCATCTTAAGTTTCCACATGGAGTAGTCCATGTGCCCATCGTAGGGCTTTACTCGATAGTTTTCTGACATCTTTAGATACCTGTAAACACAGACAAAGAAAGTCATGGACGAGTAAAGAACTTTGACGAAACAGAATATGCAAGAAACAATCCTAATCAATGAGACCCTCTACTGTAGGACCCGACAATGGGATTAAATCGATACAAATCGACACCCGTCTATCAAGGTTCCCCTGCCTCGACCCAAAGGCCTACACAATGACTTAAAGACTTCAGATCTAACAGCGGAAGCACACAAAAGCAAGGATCTATCAAGTAAAGCTCTGATACCACTTTGTAATCGTGGTTTGACCTAGAACTTATCAAGATATCAACAGATCCAAACTAGATCGAACTTGTACACAAACTATAAAGCAAGAATCGAAAGCGAAAGGACACAGGAGTTGTTAACCCGGTTCGAGTTCAAAGAACTCTACATCCGGAGGACCTCAACAGGGGAGATCCGATCCCAATCATTTCACTAGATCAAAGCTCAAAGATTTACAAGGAATCAAGCACTCGGCAAAGCTAGACAACAGAAACAGGAAGAAGACGAAGATCTAAGAACAGAAACAAGAGCAAAGGATAGGGTTCTAGAAACGAAAGGGCTTCGGCCCCCTTTCATGGCTGCAAGTCACTCTTGGACTTCAACTAGACACCACGAACACCGGAGATAAGCTATCGCCGGCGAACTCCTCTTCTTCTTCCTCTCTCTCTCTCTTTCCTTCTCTTCTCTCTTTCTTTTTCTGGATTTCTAGGGTTAGCGCCGCGTGAAGAATGAGCTCTCAACGAAGCTCATCAAGCTTATATAGCTAGGTCATTCGAGGCACCCATCTAAACGCAGCGTTGCGACAAGTGAAAGCTCCAGCTTCAGCTTTGGGCTGGAGACAGGTAAATGGGCCAAGCTCACATTTGGACCGAGCTTCAAACCGTCTTCACTTCGAGCTTCATCATGGCAAAGTTCAGCTAAGTAGTGACTCGGGTTTGCCTCCAAACCGGTTTAGACCCGGGGTGGCATTTAATCCCGGTTCACCTATAAAACCGAACCCTACATCTTAGATGAACCCGGTTCTGATTTCCTAGCTCTACCTTAGTGCTTAATTCATACAATTGCACATATACATGTATGTATTATTTACAACACTCTTTTCATCAATGTGAGAATTGGAACTATGCAATAACTTGTACAAACTCCCCCTGCATAACAATTTTATAACCCAAATTTGCGTGAGAATAAAATTCCAAAAACTTGCTCCACAGGGAAAAGCTCATCAGCTTCCTTCATAGTAAATCACTCTAAATCATGCCCACACCATTTGTTATCTTGAAGACAAAAAATGGATCAGGACAGCAGGGAAGGAGAAAACTCAAGAGTTCCTTTCTCTGGACAAATGAAGAGCAGAACCAAATAAAACCAGATGAAGCTAGCATGGCATGCTAGATAACTCTTTTAGAAAGATAAAAACATGGCAGATCTGATAAATTTCTAATATTCATAGATATCTTGGTCCTAAATCCCAAAATGAAATAGAAAGAAAAGTAGGCTTCTCTTGAAATAATATTTTTTATCCTACCTTAATACAAATAGTAATTATAATATCACATTTGAACCAATTTACAAGTACAAGCAAGATAACTACACAGATAAAAGGCCTCTTGTATATCATCAAAGCTTTCAGTCTGAAGCATAAGGTAATGACATGGGAAGAAACTCCTTCAGTATTGAAAGTGGCAATTTGAGAAGATAGTGGCAATATGAGAAATGGTGAATAACATAATTACGCATATTTTATAGCCCATAATGAACACAAGTAGCAGATTAGCACTTTACTTCACACTTAAACTGATTTAGCACATCGCTGGTGAAGTCTTGAACTAAGAACTTCTTCACAGCAACTTCCTGCAATAAACAAAATTTCATATTTTAATGATGCAAGCAACATCAACAAAGGATGCAATAGTATATATTGGCCTTAGAGTGCTTGTTAGCATAACAGAAACAACAATTAGATATTCTAAGCAGAAGTTTAAATGAGATGCACACAAATATTAACTATCATTTCTATTTTCTATCCTTTGTTAGGTGAACTGTATAAGGATGTGTTTCACTTTAAAGTCAAAATGACATTTTGGGTTACAATTTTATATTGGTTGCCTTGAAAAACATAAAAAGTAGAGAGGCTGCGCGTATTTTAAGAACGAGTAAAATGTAATTTTGAGGTAAAATGACATTTTGGGTCTAAACATGAACAAGGCTTAATACTCCCCTTCCTGCTAGTTTAAAACTCCCCAAAGTTTTACTAACATGGCAAAGGGTATTGCTATCTGTTGAATAAGAAGGTACAGGTGAACTTACCGTGTCATTCCAGTTGACATGGTATCCTCACCATATGAACCTGAAATCATAATTTAAGAAATGTATCAAACAGCTCAAAAACAAATGCAGAACCTGATTATAACGCCATGCGCTAAAAGATCAACCATTTAACTCCACATAATCATGTCAAAAAATAGAACTGAGGTAGGCTAAACGCCTAGTTTTAAGGAAGCATGAATTGTCCAAAGCAAAATAACCTACAGACAGAGGTCAAGACCAGCCTGATTTCTTATTCTAACCCACAATACCTAAAAATAGCTTTATAATACAAATCAAAACATATTAATGATTAATCTCTTGCATGATTGAAGCACGTAAGTGAGAATCTTTTTTGAACTGGTCTGAGGTAGTATTACATAGCACATAAAACAGATCAATAAGCCAAACAAAGGAATTACCTTAATGTATCCATGTATCAGACCCATATGGTGTATGAACTCAAGAGCATCTACAACTTCTGCAAAATAAAAACGAGCTTCATCCTCTGTCAAACGCCCTTTCTACAAACAAATAAAATAAATATCCACATTTAAAGACAATTCCTTAACTGAAATGTGACTGTACATCAATTGAGCTTAGGATATTTTATACTATGGGCAAAAAAATTTTGTTTTCCAGGTTTGAACTCACACTCCCCTACCTATTTGATCAAAGTTCACCGCCTTCACAGGATTATAGAACCATGTCTGGTTAAAAAAATTGGTTAGATTTGTTTAATTAATGGATTTAATTAATAAAATCCTAAACACCATGTATGTCATAGTAGATTAGGATGCGTACATAGTGAACAGGCAGTGACAGCAGTTTGAAGGTCAAGCATACCTGAAACTTTCCTGTGAAACCAAGCAGCAGAAGAGAATAGCAAAGAAAGATATATAAGAAAATTATAACCTGATGAGGGCGTTTACATGCTCAAAATGGTTTATATCCTTTGAATTGCAAAATTTTCAATTCATTAGATAAGGGCAGTGAAGAAAAGTGCAAGAAATTGAACTGTCATATGAATAAGCTAAAAGAATAATTTTATATATGGCAACCAACCAATAAACCAACAAGTGAGTGGTATCGACCGGTCCATCGAACTGTAACCTGATATTTGTCGATCGAATTTTTAGTTGCATATCTTAAGTAAGTACTAAGTTTATCTTAGATTATATCAAATGCACTTTGATTTTAATAGTGTGGATCATATGCACAAAGATACTAAAATTCAGGTTTTACTACATTGTGCATACCCTGATGTTGGAACATTGCACTCTCTCTTCAGGGTATTACCAACATTGAGAAGAAGTGCAGAATGCTCCCACAACTGTAAATCTGGGAGCTATGAGTTGTTTTTATGAGATAATTGTGTGTATTGCAAGGTGTGTTTACTCTTTCCGTCATTTTCTTGCTATCTTAGAGGTAGGTCAAAATAATTGTTACCTTCATGAAGGTAAAAAATAACATTACATTATGCTTTAATTTTCAATATTACAATTCGATATTGTCCTACAATTTGTACACAAACATATGTAGGAGTTGTTGAGGAAGACATCATAACTGGTTATACCGTGGAAGGTATTCCCTTCTTATCTCCAATTGTGTTAAAATTGAATTTTCTGCTTTTAAGACAATAGATTCACACCAAAATCCAATTGGCATCATTGAGCTAGATTACCTAAGTTCTTAAGCTCTAAGTTGATCTACAAATTCATATCATCAATGTCTTTTTTCCTCCCATTTTGATTTCCTATAGCAACCTGGCTTTTCGTTTGAAGCTGTCGTTGTTTCTATAACCCAGCCATGTGTTGAGGGTCAGTCTAAGGTAATTTCTGTATGTAGTGATCTTTCTCAATTGAGAAATAAGAACACGGTTGACATAAAGATAGGAAACAAAATTAAATTGAGAGTGAGAAGTTCAAACCGTTCAATTTTGGAAGATGAGTTTGTGGACTTGAGGTAGAGAATACAACGGGGGGAAGAATTCTTTCACCCGAGTTCGTCGTTCCGTCCTGATTCTCTCTACACGTTGAAACCGATCAATTTTGATGACGAATTTGTAGACGGCTGCCAAGATTTCTTTCTCCCGAGGTTGTCGAGCCGACCTAATTCTGTATCTGGTTGTAGTTCTGTAGTAAAATTGAGTACGACAAGTTGAAACCCGAACAATTTTGAGGGCGAATTTGGAGACTTTGACGAGGCAGCTACGGTATGCCGGCGATGAAGCAATCTTTCTACCGAGGCCGTCAGCCCGTCCTGATTCTCTACCTGGTTCAATTAGAGCGCCCCCGATCAATTTTGATGACGAATTTGTAGACTTTGACGAGGTAACGTCGGTGGCGAATCGACCATCCTCCCGAGTCCGTCGTTTCGCCCTGATTCTCTCTGGTTTCGGTTCCTTCTTGGGGTTGTTTATCAGTTGAATGAACTTGGTGCAATTGAGATCTGAACTGTTTAAACCCACCAATTTCGAGCACGATTGTTTAGACTTTGAAGAGGCAGAGAAGATATTCCGGTGGTGAATAATTTTATCTCCCGACTCCATCATTCCAGCCTGATTCTCTCTCCAGTTCATGTTCCAATTCAAATGAACCCTTGATTCAAAATCAGGGAAAAATTGAATGGTATTGAAGAGGTGTTGAAGACGAAGAAGGAAGGAGGCGTTGGACATCATGAAGCAGGAGGTGGAAAGCTTTATGAAATAAAGCAGGAGATGGAGAGGGCAGCCATTGAAGCAGGAGGTGGAGAGGACAAGTTGAAGGGGAGACGAAAAAAGAGGCGGAAAAAATGAACGGACATGATACAAAAAACACTATTCCCTACCAATTCTTGTATTCTAGGCCGTTCAGTACCCACACATTTATAGTAGTGTAGATTACGGGGGAGGTTGGGACCTCCATATGTATTATGGATAAAAACTGAATAAATTCAGTGTTTGATTTTAGATGGGGGGCGCTGATAACAATCGATCTATATGATGGTGAAGGGTCTATTTGTGTTAGTAAACATATAAAAAATTGTGTAAACACACTTCCTTACAAGCGTTATCTCGTACCAACTTGAAGATTTTCTACGAGTTCACCCATCTTGATACTACTCTCGCCCTTGCAACCCTTATCATGTTGATATGAATAGTCCTCAATCCCTCATAAATTATCAGGTGTTACAATCTCCCCCACGTAAATACTTGACGTCCTCGTCAAGTCCCGAGGACCACCCTCTAGTAAGTTCAATGCCCGCCCTCCGGGCTAAGCCAACTTATAACCAAGATTCAGATCTGATACCATTTGTAAGGCCAGAGGCCTTAGAAGCGCTATCTCATGCCTACTCAAGGACTTCTCGGGTGGTTGCTCATGTTTGTACTATCTCGCCCTTGCACGCTTAACTTTAGAGTTTTTTGTCCTCACTCGAACTCCTGAAAAGGAAGAGCTCTTGTTGACATGGGTAGCACTTCAATCTCTTATAAATCACTTGCGTGTTATAGAAATAAAATAAACACAAGTATATAGACACAATTCCTAATAGAGAGGAACTCTACTTCAACCAACTAATTGAATGAGTAATTAAACCTCTACCTTCTTTAGAAGGATTTTGAAAGATTTCCTTGTACTATTGATAGTTACTCGAGTTCCTAGACAACTAACTAGACTTCCTATTTGTTAGATTCCGGGGACCGAAAGAACGGGTGACGTGTCGGGGGTTTTTACTACTTAGCATATAAAGTCGGGATCCACCATTTTACCCAAAAGCTTAAGCCATTGGGTTGGGTTTCACTCTTCTTTATATGCTAGTGGTTTTTGTTCTAGATTCTCAATGTGGGAAATATTTTATCCCAACACGCCCCCTCAAGTGGTAACTAGCCTGGCCTAGTTAGCACTTGAACTATTTTTTTTCCTAACGGATCTAGCGTCTCAATCTCTTTATAGCTAGCCCGCTTTTTTGTTTTTTTGACGGATTTAGCATCTCATTCTCTTTTAGCTATATATCTGTTTTTTACCAGGAAAACCGGACCCGGACCGAACCTGCTCTGATACCATGTTAGATTCCAGGGACTGAAAGAACGGTTGACGTGTCGGGGGGTTTTACCACTTAGCATATAAGGTCGGGACTTGAACATTTTTTAGCGACCACGAAACAAGTTACCTTCCTTCCAAGTCACTACAAAAAGGGTGATTTAGAGACCACAAAAATGGTCGCTAACTGCCCAAGTTTTGTCTCTAAATGGATTTAGCGACCATAATGTGGTCGCTAAACGTTTGGTTGTTGACGACTTTAGCTACCACTTGTTCGCTAAATTCAACCATCATACCAAACAACAAACACATGATTGCCAATTCTGAACCTTGATTTAGCAACCGCGTGGTCACCAATTAGCGACCATGTGGTGACCAATTAGCGATCAAGTGGTCGCTAAATCTGAACCCAAATATAGTGATCAAGTAGTCGCTAATTCTAAACCAAAATTTAGCGAACAAGTGGTCGCTAAATACCAAAAAAGGGTGCACAACCCTGACCGTTAATTGAAGAATGACACACGATCCAGTACCTATATGTTTGCCTGAATCTGGGTTCAAATCTAGCGACCATTTGGTCGCTAAATTTGGCTATTTGTTTTATATACTAGCAATTAGGCCGCGCGTTGCGCGGCGATTATAAGACGGAGACTTCATTAGTGTAGAGATATGGAAATGGCATTTTCGTAAATTTATTTAAAGGGACATGATTTTTTTGGAAAAGGAATATGAAAATGGAATTTCCGTAAATTTATTTAAAGGGGCATGGTTTTTTTGGAAAAGAAATATGAAAATGGCATTTTCGTAAATTTATTTAAAGGGCATGGTTTTTTTGATATTAATTTACTTGACTTCACGCCATCCAATGTCTTAAAACTTGTTTTATTACGTATACGAGCTTTATTCACAACTAAGAAACAAACTTATCCGAGCCTGCTTACAAGCGAAGATGTATTTGAATCTTCTTAAAACAAGTTGGAATTAAGTCTTTACTGTTTGTGCTTTATGTTTTTTCTTTTAGGGAATTGCTAATTCTGAATTTTGTTGATGACAATTTCAAGAAATTGCAGGCCTTAGTAACCAATTACTCAAAATTTTCAATTTTTTCCCAAGGTGGTTTTATGGTGAATGGATATATATGAGTTTTGGTGGGATGTTTATGGATTTATTTGAATCTTCTTAAAACAAGTTGGAATTAAGCATCCCTCAAAATATTTAGGGTAAACTTTTTGCCGTGGCCAGTTTAATTTTCAAAATTGATTACACTTTTGTTCTCTTGTCCACTGAATAATTAGTATTCTTACCCAATTAAAAAAACTATTATAAAAAATACCACTGATGTGTGCTTCCTTGGTAGTAGAGTGATATGTTATCAAGGATGCAAGAAAAAAATAAAGCTCAGCATAGGAAGCTGCAACCCAAGCTCGGATAGAACAAGTTGCTAGCTTGATACCAAAAGAAGAAAACTTACCGACCAGTTCAACCTATTGCAAAACTAAACCTTTACCTTCATTTCGAGTCAATTTACTCAAGGTCCATCATTTAGATCAAACCAGCTCGTATAATAGTTTACAACGTGATTCTACTTTGTTTCTCAAATTCCTATAATCAAATGAATGTTTTTGAATAGCTAAATAATTTCAGATGTGCTCAGTTAGCAAGGTGTTGTATTTCTTTTTGCCATCATTTGGGTAATGGTAGTTTTTCAATTGTCTTTTTACTACTATGTAACTTGCTGGCTTAATACGGCAACTTCGGCATGTAAGAAAGTCTCCTTCATGAATGCAACAATTTTCTACAGGACATTTATAGAGTCTGATTTCACAGTCCAAATGCATTTCTTCTTTTAGTCAAGTTGAATCCAAATAAGCATTAATATTGCTTAATTGTGCATTTAGGATATAATATCTAATGGACGATCTAGCTTCTTCAAGGCTGCCAAATAAGAGTATTATTATAGAAAATTTTGTAATCTGCTAGGGTACCATAAAATTGGTATGTTGAGAACATGAAATTGCCATTTATTTTTTTAGTTTTACCCATGCAACAACCTTCTATTCCCTATTCTCATTTTATTCCAAGTAGCAATGAAGTGGGACATTCTTGACCTTATTTTCCAAATGAAACCAATGCTGGATTCTTGTAATATTTTTTATGTTGCTCGTGCTTTGTTCAAATGCACATTTTTCTTTCACTGTAAGCTATAGCTTCTTGAACTTATTATGTGTGTTGGGAATCAAGGTGAAGATCATTTTAATGATTTTTCTTTTATTTTTATAAAGTTGTATTAATTTTAATTGTTTGCTGTGATAATGGAAATCTTGTCTCTCTTCTTCCGATGGATAATGCCACATTTATAGCATATGCCTGCATTTCTTGAGCCCTATTTCTAATACAACTGAAATCCTAAATGAGACAACTGAAATCTTTTGGCTTTGTTTTGTACTTCTTTTGCCTTCTCCACTTTTGTATGTCTTATTTATGTGTGTATTGTGTTGTTACTCTACAGTGCACCTTTGTGATTAACGTTGACGATGCTTTCTTCTGCGAAAAAAGAGGAATTAGTGTCCTCTTTCCTCGATGTTGCTATTGGGCAAACTAATGCGACTGCTCGTTGCTTTCTCGCTGTAATTTGCGGAGATTTTTTCGTCTTTTGGCAAATCATTTCAAAAATTGCCTCATTTTGGTGTTCAAAGTTCAATGACATATGTTTTATTGCTCTTGTATAGGCCACGAAATGGAGGGTTGAAGATGCACTTGAGAGTTATTTTGCGCATTCTGGTGTAGATTTTGGTGCTTCTTCGTCCTGTGTTCTACCAGTTGGGCTTATTGCAAGTTTGGATGTCGCTAATCGGAGGTAATATTTCTATACCTATGTGTAGCGCTCTGGAAATGTTCTTTACTTTACAACTACACATTAAGTGTGTACTTGTATCCATACTAAGTTACTTCATTACTTTGTTGTAAGCCTATTTGTGTTGTTGATTCAGTTGTCTTTGTGTATATTTGTTGTTTTTAGACGCAGCTTCCATTTGACACTTTCTCTTATGAAAATGCAAAAAAAATCAATAGGATCATGCTTTAGTAAATTGATTAATTGGACTATATTATTACTTGATTAATTAAATTATATGTTAGATATATTGAATAGCATCATTAGACCGCGCGTTGTGCGGCGATTATAAGACGGAGACTTCATTAGTGTAAAGATATGGAAATTGCATTTTAGTAAATTTATTTAAAGGAGCATGATTTTTTTTGAAAAGGAATATGGAAATGGCATTTCCGTAAATTTATTTAAAGAGGCATGGTTTTTTTGGTATTAATTTACTTGACTTCACGCCATCCAATCTCTTAAAACTTGTTTATTACGTATACGAGCTTTCTTCACAACTAAGAAACAAACTTATCCGAGCTTGGTTACGAGCGAAGTTACGTCGACACGTTTTTCGAAACATGTCTAATTTACTCGTTCACATCCAAATATCACATAAGTCGATCACGCTTTTCCAAGAATATATATCCCGAGATTACTTAAGAGCTAAGCAATACGACACGAATTTCAAGGAACATTAAAATATCAAAATTATTATTGAGAAATAATGAATAATGAATTAATAACAGCCACACGATAGTAACAAGGGGATTTTATAAAAATCAACGCTCGGATTTTAAAACTGTGTTTGCTTTTATAGTAGTAAGGATTACGAGCGAAGTTACGTCGACACGTTTTTCGAGACATGTCTAAATTACCCGTTCACATCCAAATATCACATAAGTTGATCACGCTTTTCCAAGAATATATATCCCGAGATTACTTAAGAGCTAAGCAATACGACACGAATTTCAAGGAACATTAAAATATCAAAATTATTATTGAGAAATAATGAATAATGAATTAATAACAGCCGCACGATAGTAACAAGGGGATTTTATAAAAATCAACGCTCAGATTTTAAAGCTGTGTTTGCTTTTATAGTAGTAAGGATTAATATTAATTATTTTATTTATTTATTTATAACTATTTAAATAAATTTAAAATTTAAAAGAAAAATTATTAAATATATTAAAAATCTAATTAAATAAAAATATTACAAATAAAAAGGATCAATCAGATTGTCACTTTGACTGGATTTAGAAACTAGACAATATCCAAAAGTAAAAATTTTTCTCTAGAAACTATGTCATGACGATTTTCCCACAAAAGAAAAATTGGCAAGGAATCATATTGATGTCACACAAGAATATAGCTTATGCAATAACCATTTAGAGAGCATGGAACACCTGTGTCACAAGCATTCCATGCAGGGTCGATCCATTCATTTCGTAGGCCCTAGGGCGAACAAGATTTTTAGGCCCTAATAAAAGATATTTTTTACAAATTTTGTGTAATTTCAGTATTTTTAAAACTTTTTCTACATACTTTAGATAATAATTTTTTTATTACCATACATATTAAGGAAATTCTAAATTAGAATATAGGAATTAATAAAATAATTATAAACCATTTTGAAAATTAAAATAAAATGGACCATGTATGTGAAATATAAAGATTAGGGAAAAAAGAAAAATAATTTAATAAAAAAAAATTAGGCATAAAAAACATAAGATTGGAAAGTTGAAAATTTGTGAAATATAGGTATGAAAGTATACAAATTTATTAAATAAAATTCAATTTTAAGAGGTAGGGTTCGATATTTGTAAAATGTGAAAGAATTTAAAAATAAATAAATTATTTAATAGAGAAAGTGAGCCTACAAAATAATGAGTCATTGAGATTTGAACTCAAGAATTTTGAACTCAAAGGTAAAGCCTTAAATAATGTAGTAATTGTTCTTTTTTGTCTATATACTTCAAATATATACCTTTATACTGTAACAAATTTAAAATATGGGCTCCCTAAAAAGTTGGGCCCTAGGCTTGCACTTAGCCAGCCCCTGCATTTGGGCCGGGCCTGGTTCCATGGATCATATAACTTTTGTGTAATACAGAATCATATAAGAGAGAAACTATCAAATCAAGAATTTATAAATGTAGCCATTATATGCTGGTGTGTATGACATCATAGAAATAAAACGATCTTTCAGAATAATCTATCGTATGGAGAGAGAAATTTTAATGAACATGTCCAGTTCCAAATGAACAGTTGGTTGACAGCAAAAAAAGATTTAGTTGAGGACACCATACATCAAAGGAATACTAATATTGGCAAGAGGAAAACCACCAGAGGAAATAACGAAAATAAACTTTGATGGATCAATTTTTTTTTTGATCTCTCGCTCGGTTCGATTAACCGAGACCAATCTACGTCCGAACCGGGTACTTTAGAGGCCCATTGTTGGGGGCGATCCTCCCAATTCAATTTTTTCCATACACGCCGCCAGTAAGATTCGAACTTCGAATCTCCTGAATAAACGCTTAAAGAGCCTAACACCTCATCCCACTAGACCAATTGATTATTGGTACTTTGATGGATCAATGCGTATGAATGGTGTTTCAACGTTAGGCTAACACATAACTAAACTGATGAAAATAAAAATAAACTTTGATTGATCAATGCGTATGAATGGTTTTCGATCCTTCCTATTTTTTTTAAATACAGAACAAATAAAAATGAAAATAAAAATAAAGCAGACCCATTATACTAACGCATAACTCTTACCAAAACATAGATGTATCCTAACACATAACTAAACTGACAGGAATACATATAAGCTTTTGGCTCATATTATTATGATAAGCTACAACCTTATGGTTCAGGAACAACTGCATTTGTACCCCTACTCCTTTATTTGATATTTCATTAGGTTATACTTTTGATAATGCATAATCTAATCTAAGGTATAATGTATAGCACCAAGACCGGACCAAACATACACTGCAGCTTTAATACGTTTGTCATAGAGTAATAGGGTTTGAAGTGCAAGACTTTTGTGATTCCACACACAGACCCTTTTGTTTCTTTGTATGACGCTCTCAGAAACATCAGGTAGCCTTCTAAATTGTCTTTATAAATTATAACCTGCGTGGTGGGTGTACTGGTGTTTGTCACCTTTGTTTTTTTTTCGCAATTTGGTTGGATTCAGAGTTCAAAATTTCTTCTCACTTCCTACCCTTCTTCTCGCGCGCTTGTGTAAAAATTTGATCGATCTTATCGTGTCCATTTTTACTGCAAAACCCCATTTTCTTCCCTCTGGCTCTGGATATTGGGTTTCGAAAGTGCCCTTTTCTTCCGACCACAATATTCGAATGTTCTCTCTACTTTTTCTCTTTATTTTATTTTTTGTGGGTTTCCCTCTCTCCCCCAAATCGGATCTGACCTGATTCCGGGGGTTCTCTGTCATTCTCATTGCTCCTTTGGGTCTTTTTGTTGGATTGTCTAATTGTTTGGTAATCTTTATGTTCTTAAGTTCTGTCTGTGTCTTAATGATGATAATGAATAATGACAATGCAAATGTGTTCATCATACCAAGTCCAGCAACTTTATGTGTTTTTTCTCAGTAAGATTGCTACACTAGTATTCGAGGATACATACATTGTACCAAAATGAGTTGAAATTCACATCTTCAAGTGTGTAATGAAATTGCAGTTGAACTTGGTACTTGTAAATTTTGGATCTGTATGAGATCCTTTGTTCTGGTCAAGCTTAATCACTCACAGTCACAGGGAATGATTTTTATGCTACAGAATTCGACACTTGTGCAGCCTGTTGTGTCGATCCATTTTGTTTAATGCATTCGAAGTTTAGCATAAGGCTGATCTATCAATTTCAGATTATATTCATCTGTTTTAGAGTACGTATTCTGACACTTGGGTATAAAGGTAATTGATTACTATTTTTTAAAGAATTTTGATATTGCTGGTTATCAGCCCAAATAATTGTGGTATTGCATTTCAGGAGAGTGGAAGTAGAATGAAGAGATTCTAATCTAAAATGAAACTAGGATCAAAATACGGTTTTCGTTTTAGAGGCAAATCAGCTGCTCGTCTATGCATGTATTCAGATGCCATCCCAGGGGAAAGAAGCCCAGCAGGCTACGCACCAGTTTACATAAATGTGTATGACCTGACTCCCGTTAATGGTTATCTCTATTGGGCAGGCTTGGGTATATTTCACACCGGTGTACAAGGTCAGCCAAGCCTAATTTCCTACTCTCTTCATTTTCAACATCAGTTATGGGTATTGCACCCTTTTAAGCCAGTCATTGTCTTTGAGTTTGTTTGATACGGGCATTGCTAGGAATTGGAACTGTAATTCATTTGCTCTGATGGGCGACTCTATGTTCCTATCTTGACAGTTCACGGTGTAGAATATGCTTTCGGAGCTCATGACTACGCAACAAGTGGAGTATTCGAAGTGGAACCGCGACTGTGTCCTGGCTTTAAGTTTAGAAAGTCGATATACATGGGGACGACATCCTTGGACCCTCTTGAAGCCCGGGAGTTTATGGAGTGTCAATCTACACACTACAGCGGTGATTCATACCACTTGGTTCTCAACAACTGCAATCATTTTTGTGATGATATCTGTTGCAAGTTGACAGGAAGACGGCTTCCTAAATGGGTAAATCGTCTTGCAAGAATAGGTAATTTAAATGTTTCTTACTTTCCGATTATACAGTCACTTTGTTGTTGGTATGGACTTCATGTTTGTCTACTATAAACTGAATGTTGCTGTTCCTGGACTCCTTTGCACGCATGCTGCTTGTCAAATGTCAATCATCTTCTATACAATACATCAAGTGATCCATATATAAGTTGTACAAATATAAATTGCCTTTTTTTTATAAAAAAGAGCAGGAAGTGATCCAGATCAAGTTTTGAACTATAACCTGACATTACTTGAGTTCCAGATCAACCAAAACATGAAATAACTGGAGTTGAGTTGACTTAGAATCAAACATGAACTTCAACCGGTTCAACTTGACTTGTCCTCAACTAAGCTGCATATTCATGTAATTTGACATGACCTAGACATGAAATCATCTGAGCCACCTGATGGCATTTTTGCATCTGTTGGCATGTCTAGCTCCATACAGTAGGTAGAATTTCCACTCGGAATCAAATTTAAGAAGGCTCTCCAAGCCTCGCGGCACATAGATGTTGGCGGCAGTTGTCAAATTTTGTAGACTGAAGTATCAAGTTTTATTCTGTTGTGCAGGCTCTGTCTGTAAATGCATTCTCCCGGATACCCTCAATGCTACAAAAGGTTTACATGACTCGAGGGATCTCCAAATGTGTGACCAAATGAGAAAGCTTCGGAACTCATTGAGTTGTATCGCCGACTTTGCAGAGGCCGAGCAGGAGGAGGAAGTATCCATCTGCTCCATTTCCCTAAATTTCCACTACAAAGGGTGTTTATCATCCTCCTCCGACCAAACGAGGACTAAACCCGAGTTGGAAGAATGAAAAGAAAATTTAAACCCAGCTCTAATGTAGGTGGCATATCTAATAGTTTTGATTTCATTTCTGCGGGTGGATGCCACCATCCGAATCAGAACTATTAGTGTCCATCTTGTCTGTTTCCTCCGTAGTTTTGTTGTGCGGGTGAGATCTTTAGATGTGCCAACTCCAGATTTGGGTTCTTGTATTGTTTGTATAACGTCTTTATAGGTTTAGGGTAGCAAAGAAGGTGGCATATCTCCACCATATGCACAACCTAAATCCTTTTGCTTAAATTGGTTTATCAAGACTTGGATTTTGCATATACTTGGAAGTTTATCTATTCACGTTGTATTGATGACGATCTCTTTTATGGTCTTTCGACTATTTTAGTGAGGACCGGACGACCGGCTTGTTCCATACATTAAAACTAGAGAAATTTACCCGAAATCACCCTTCGTATAGATTATAATACCGAAAACCATCCCCTTAAATACAAATTACCAAAAACCACCCCTATATTATATTTCGTTAAAAAATTACCACCTAAGGCCATTTACCCATTAAAGACTATCAATGTGCATGGGTCAACTTTTTTTTTTCCCTTTTCTTTTATCCCTAAATATATGTATATAAGACATTACCAAAAACCACCCACATACTACAAACTCCTCCCATTACGAAAAGGCGAGACAAATCAATGACGATCGAGTTAGCCCTAACCATTGAATGAGGGAATCAACAGACCACGATCAAACCAAGTAATTAGGGCGACCAGAGGGTACTGAGAAATCGAGCAACGACATAGGGCTTCGAGTGAAGTGACGAACTATGGCTTAGTTCCAGCACAAAATTGATCCGCAAATTGGGCAAAATCGAAGATTGTGCTGGCTTCTTTGAATTCATGGGAAGGTAAGCAACTAATTCATAGTCTTGTACTGAGTGAATTTGTTGGAAGGATTGTGTTTGCATTTATTGGAGTTCTAAGAAGGTAATCTTACTTTATGAAGTGCAATGGTGGAAAAGCTTTGCTTTCTTGCTTTTATGAGCTCCAATACATGTGTTGGTGTGTTCCACCACTGAGTGTCTATATGTGACTAGGCTTGCATTTGACTGGTCTTGCATTTGACTACTCTTCAGTCAGTCCAGGAACACAATCTTACTTGTTGAGGTCATATGAACACAATCTTCAGTCAGTCCAGGAACTAGTACTTCTCAGATGAATGTACTGAAAATGATGATTGATTGATTTATGCAGCAACCAAATATGAGATCAAATGTTGAGCAACCACAATCAACAAGTCTTTCGAAATCAACAGTCTCAAGAACATACTTTCCTATTCCAAAGTCAAAGAAAAAGATGATTGCAAGCAAGACTCAACTAGTTGAAATGCTAAGGCGTTCACCTAGGAAGCACAAGAGAACTAGTGGTCCTTAAATGAATTAGGATGATGTTTTGGTGTGGGAATATTTGTTTGTTTTACTTTCACTTCTGAAAATGTGTTTCTAGTGTTAAACTGTGTCATGTCTCTTTATTGCTTTTGAAGAGTAAGAACTGAAAATACAAGGTTGTGCTCAAATGTATTAATAGTAATCATTTCTTTCGATTGTTCAAGCTTAGAGTTCAAGAAACAATTTGAATATTGATATAGATAACATAAGATGTTATCATATCATCAAATTAGACACTAAGTGACAAAGGAGTTAACATTGCACAGTTGTCCTAATGATATAATAAGATTTATATTCTGTTATAACTAGTTGTACCCGTCATACCATGTACGACTACGATTCAATATTCTATAGACATATTAATAAATAAAAATATAATATAAACTTCAATATAAGCAATTTTATTGCTCGTAGAATGAATAATTTTTTAATCAATATAAATGATTAAATTTAATTTTGAGAATGAAGATATATTAATAAGATAAAATAATTACATTTCTCTTTTTTCCTTGATGACATTTCATAGATATGAAAAGATAAAACATGAATAAAAAATTCTATATATTCAAATATGGAAGAGATAAGAATTTAAAAAATAATAGTTAACTTAATAAATACGATATGATAAAAATAATTTAATTATATAAAATATTTAAAATTTAATTAATTTAATTTAAGATGGAACCAAACACTTTTTATGGTTCGATAAAGTAAAAATTAGATAAGATTAAATATCTTATTATTCATATTTTATTATTTTTCAGGAACGTAAATTTAGATATCATCAAATATTTCAATACATCTATTAAATATTTTATTAACTATTTTTATTAATTTTAAACATTATAAATACTTATCATTTTTAATTATAAAAAAATCAATATATATCTATAAATAAATTCGTCAAAAGATATGTGCTAAAAGATTTATATTTATTTTAAAATATTTTATCTTTAATTTTATATACTTGTTTAAAGAAGCTTTCAAAAGATATTGTTGTAGTAAATAGATATATGTTTGATGTTAGAGATAAATTTAAATATTTTAAAAAGAATTTAATAAAAAGAAGTTATAATAATAGAAATAAAAATTAAATTTTTAAATATGAGGTGGGGCCAGAAATGTTCTGGTGGCTCAAAAAGGTATAACTTTAATATATAGTTATAGATAAGATTTATAATGGAGATTTATATTTTGGATAGTTTAATTTGACAATCTTAGTGCTTTGCTAGAAGTCAACTATGACTTGTGAGAAAAATTGGATTTGGTCCATTAATATCTTATTCGGGTCCTATAAGGTCACACATAATAAAGTAATTGAGCAACATAGAAGCAATCTGAAGCCGATAGTGGGTTTAGGCTTTTCGGCCCATACATAGAATATTGGGATAATGGATTATTGATCAAGTAATAAATTTTTGATAATATATCTTTAAAGCAATGGTATTATCACTAGTGGCATCCGATTTTCCCATCCAAAGTCACGCCAAGCTGTCAAGTAATACAACACAATCCAAATATGAACAAAAGTGTGGAATATTCATTATTTATTATGGAAATATCATTGATCACAATGTGGTTGTTTACATAAGAAAACGACAACGGAATATGAATTAAATGTACAAGTACTTCTTGATAGTACATAGTAATATGAAAGCATAAAGGATGTTATGGAATCCTTCCTTCAAACGACGTCTCTATTTGATAGGCTTCATAGAAGCTCGCATACAACCTCTTAGATACTTTGCTCTCAAGTGAATCCTTCCTTCCTTCACTTTGCCTATTCTTCGTCGTCTTCAATCATTGAGCAACACTCCTTTGATATCTGTTGTTTCTAAAAAGGAGATAGGAAACACCTTGTAAAATACAGAAGAAAAAGAAAGGTGAACGAGTTAGTCTAAGAAGACTAAGCATGTGGAAGGCGGATGGTTTTCATGGTCGTAACTAAACATGTTGGCATTGAAATTCGAATTATAATCTGTCGATGATCCAACTGTTAGTATTGCAATCAGAAGAGAAATGGATAAGAAAATTCAAGGTAGATAGAATACCACAAGAGCGTGATTCCATCGAAAGGAAAAGAAATATGAAATTCCCAGATATATGGAATATCACAAGAGTGTGATTCCACCATAAAGAAAAGAAATACGAAATTTCTTTAGAGATACCACACCACAAGAATATTGTTCCTTCAGAAATATTAACTTTATTAGTAACTTGTTTTAATTATTTAATGAGTTGGAAGAGATCTCCACTATGTTATCGGATTTATTATCAATCTTGTCATATGCGGACGATACGAGTTTTAGATTGAAAATAGAATCAACTTAAACTGAGAGTATGAAGGGTTTTCCAAATGTAATAACTGTCTTGATTCATTTTAATAATGCATTTAGGCACTATGTATTTTGTTAATTCCATAGCAATATATAATTAATTTATGATTTTAGATTGGTAAACAACCAATGTCACAAATACAAGAGATAGTCTTTCATGGTAGTGTATATTGACCTTTTGCAATTAACTAGAGCGCGAATTCATCCAACAATTCAAGAGGGCAGAGTCATGACCCAATATTAGGGTATAGTTACTTACTAATACAATTTAATAAAGATATATTCGGTAGACAAAGCTCCCATCCCTAAATGAATATTATGGTATAGGTACTAAATCTTAATTGTTTAGGCACTTTCAAGATCTAGCATGCAAAGTCCTTATATCATCATGCAAGCATACAACAAAGAATTTAGCTCGGTTTTGGTACTTTTCCCGTAACCTAACTCGATTGCACAACAATATTGTAAGCTTGGTTTTCTATTAATCATGCAAAAGTGGTATAATATTTATGTCAAGGAGTGATGGCCGAAATTTTGGAGGTGAAGAGTTCTATTTTCAGCCAACAAGTTAAGTAAATACTCTTAAATGATCGAAGAGTCTCTTTAAGCAACAAAACAAGGGGCTTTTCAGATTTTCGTCTTTAATGCACTCAATGGCTGATTAAATTTGTTTCTTCTTCAACCTTTGGACATTCAACAAATCAATTTTCAGATATAGATGGTCGACTTCAATGGCAATCTTCAAAGACAACACACACAACAGGAAAAACAAGCATGGATTGGGCAAGTTTGGATCGGTTTTGCATTAGATGGTTCACCTTGCGTGGCTCTGATACCACATGATGAGGATCGTTGGATTGCTAGCGGTGCAAGGCAGACCACAAGTTGCTTCTTTCACCGAGGTTGGAGATGTGTTGGTTGGCGCCTCCTTTGCTTTGAATTTTAGGACGTGGGGTTGAAGAAATTTAATATTAACTATGTTGTGGAGGAGTGAAATGATGGTTTGCTTATATCGAGAAAATTTGATTCGTAAAATCTTATGGAGTATGTCATTAATTAAATTCGGTCTGAAAATTAGCAATAACGACGACCCTTTTATAAAGGTAAGTCAGGAATTGACTTGAAGCATTTGCTTATATTAAAACAAAAGTTAGCACACAATTTTGATTTGGCACGCAAAATTAAAATATGATAATCCAAGATCATATAACAAAATCCAAAGTGAGATATCCTTATGGGGAAGAAAGGTTAATTACATGATTCGCACTTTTCAATTGTTGTTGGGGTTCTATTGAGTCGGTGTTAGGAACGCACGTTCATTAACACTGTTGAGTCGGTGTTAGGAACTCACATTCATTAACACTGGAACAACGTCCTCTGTTTTGATAATGACAAACACCATATGAACTAACGTCCATTGCCAAGTATTTCTTAGTTTGACAGGTTGCACGTCATTGAGCAAAACACGGAGAAACAAGTTCCCAAGGTATGGGAACTTTCGTTGCCTTCCCATGACAAGGGAGCTCGATCAAGATACGACCAAACCTCAGAAATGAACCAGAGTTCCTAAGGAGTAGGGAACTCAATGAACCAACGTGCCCACGATAAGGGAACTGGTCAAGATGTACATGAGGCCCTCATGTCAAGAGAGTTCCCAAGACAAGGGAACCAAGTATATGAGAGTTCCCTTTGGATGGGAAACAGCGCATGCGTGAAAGCGACATCTCAACGCATTTTTAGGGATCATGTCTCGATCGGGCAAAAGGGCTTCTCAAACTTTAGACTATGCAGCAGATTGAGGACGACCATTCAATGGTCCGATGTGATCCAAGAGTTGACGAGGTTCGAATTCAAATCAAAAGTCATATGTCAACATTAAGAATCAGACTTGGAGAGCAAGGCAAAAAGGGCATTTAGGACAAATGCCTCAAGTGGATAAGATTTGCACATCACGCCTATTTAAACTCTTCAATAGTGACCTTGCTTGATACTTTTCACAATCCTTAAATTACCAAGCAGAAAGAGTGAGAGCTTATGAACATATCGGTGAAGACCACAACTTTGGTGAAAAGTCCCCAGTGGCGAGCTAATCTCGACGACGGTGAAGAAAGAAAGAAGGAGTTCCAAGGTCTAGGGGGAACTCAGTTATAGAGACAAAGGTCATAAGGTTTGAGTTTTTCTTTTGCTTTGATTGTGAGCGTTCACCAGTGTTAGGGTTGAGAGAATTCATTAGTGTTGCCTAGGGAGAGAGTCCTTGTAGGAAAACAGAAGTTTGTATTCAGCCTTGTAACCTAAAGGGAACTATGAAATAAAGGAAAGGGAACTCATTCAAAAATCTTCTAAGTGGAGGTAGAGGTTTACTCATGCGATTGGTTGATCGCCGTGGGATTCCTCTATAAGGGAACTATCTCAACTTGTTTTATTTTACCTGCATGTTTACTTATTTCGCTGCGTGTGGGAACTGTTCAATACAGTTTCCATAACCATTTCAACTAACCTTCGATCCAACAGATTCAAAGAATTTTGAAAGAGAAAACAAAACATAGATTACAGGAACTACAACATGGATTAAAAACTAGGAAGCTATCAATTCTTCCAAAGCATCAAACAGGACAAACTCATTGTTGCTGCACATCTCATGGAAATGCTAGTTTTTCCCTCGAGATGTTGTAGATTGCCACCCTTTATTCTGTGTCATTTCTTGGACAAAGTTGGTTACAGTGGAGCTGGTATAAACCTAATTGTTTTGAACAAATGAGGCAGACTTGGACAAGCTTGAGCTCTTCTTGTTCTTCGAGAAGTAAGAATATATGCCCTTCCTTCCCACAAGTGAAGAACTAATTAGGTTCCAAGCATTTTTGGTAGATGTAACCTTCCTTGCCACAATTGTAGCTTATCACGGGACCTTTACCCTATTTGGACCATGAGAAAAAATTGGTCACAACTGACCCAAGCTTACTCTTCTTTGACCCATCGGTCTTTTGAGGTGAATTGGACCTCTTAAATCCACTCTAACTTCCATGTAAGGACTTTCCTCCACAATGGTTTTTTTGGTTAGATTTTATCAGCGTTCTACATCTAATAATCAGAGTCCGCATACTGCTCAATTTGGTAGAAGTCAACCATTCTATGCAGTACAAAGATGGTTGACATACATGTTTTAAAAGTGGGAGTCAGGACAAATGTTTGGAGACTCCTTAATGACAAAACAATCATCCCCTATGCATAGGTTTACTGTGGCAGAGTTGGCAAATTCCATAACATGTTCGAAAATCTTGAATCGAACATATTTTTACGTGGGATCTGACCCTTACAATTCAACACTACATAACCTTGCCTAATCTAACTATAAAGCTGATCCATATCATGGCATCCACTATGTGTGCGACCCTAAAGATGGTGGACCCCATCCTACCGATCCATTAATTTCCCTTGCCACGCCTCCCTGTACCACACGAGTAAGTCAGGCTTTCCTTGAAGGTGCTTTAGTGGATCAAGTTCAATATCTAATAATGTCTTCAGAAGTCCTTATTTTAAGAGTTTACAAAGTTCGTTGAACACATGCAACACATTTTCGACCAAGGTCAGCCTTATAGAGGAGTAAACATCCTTAACAGCTCCTATCGCTCTTTCTGCTTCACACTAAGCACGAGCTTTATTTCTGGCCTGCCATTTTGAAAGAAGAAGGTAAGTAGACATTTAATATAGAATATCCATAATTCGGAATCTTGAAGATGACAATCTATTTCAAGGAAGTTTTGAAATCCTTTTACTAATGAAAGGGACTTATAAAAAAACATGTGATAAACAAAATCATCCTTTTTCAATCCATCAAGGAAAACATTGACGAACTCAACCTTTTTTTCCAAGATTCCTTCAAATTCTTATTTGTCAATACTGAGTTTGAGATTGTCTAAAACTTCTAGATGGTATGCCTAAAAAATTAAGGAGTAAAAGTTTTAAATCTCAATTCTCTTTCTAACTTCTCTTACATTCATTGAAAAGAAATGAAATTTCAAGTCTCGGGAATTCAAAGAAGGGATTATAAAAATTCTTAATCCTTTAATTTCCTATAAGTTCGCTATGACACTTCTCATATTGACTTATTGAGAGTTGTTTAACTTTTTCGAAACTTATAAAAATCTTCAATTTTAATGAAGCTTCATTTTTGAAGTTACTTTTGTTAACTTACTAAGCTTCCCTAGGAACGGATTTTCAAAGTTCGTAGGTTCAAAGGTCCTTATATCTGATAACTTCTTCGGAAGTCCTTATTTGAAGAGGTTACTGAGTTCATCGGACACATGCAACACATTTTCGACCAAGGTCAGCCTTATAGAGGAGTAAACAACCTTAACAACTCATATCGCTCTTTCTGCTTCTCACTAAGCACGAGCTTTGTTTCTAGCTTGCCATTTTGAAAAAAGAAGGTAAGTAGACATTTAATATAGAATATCCATAATTCGGTATCTTGAAGACAACAATCTATTTCAAGGAAGTTTTGAAATCCTTTTACTAATGAAAGGGACTTATAAAAAACATGTGATAAACAAAATCACCCTTTTTCAATCCATCAAGGAAAACATTGACAAACTCAACCTTTGTTTTCAAGATTATCTCAAATTCTTATTAGTTAATACTGAGTTTGAGATTGTCTAAAACTTATAGATCCTATGCCTAAAAAAATGAGGAGTAAAAGTTTTAAATCTCAATTCTCTTTCTAACTTCTCTTACATTCATTGAAAAGAAATGAAATTTCAAGTCTCAAGAATTACAAGAAGGGATTATAAAAATTCTTAATCCTTTAATTTCCTATAAGTTCACTATGGCACTTCTCTTATTGACTTATTGTGATTTGTTTAACTTTTTCAAATCTTATAAAAATCTTCAATTTTAATTAAGTTTCATTTTTGAAGTTACTTTTGTTAACTTACTAAGCATCCCTAGGAACGGATTTTCAAAGTTAGTAGGTTCAATGGAAATATCCTTATATACGAGATTTGAAATGGAGAATTTCCAAAGGTGAAACTTATGGATTGAAAGCTCCTTTAAAAGTGATGATTGGATGCAAATCTCACATTTAAAAGACCTTAAACCGCACATTTTTATAGAAAAAACTTTTGAATTTGATATCATAATCGTAACACCGCTTTTTTTAAACCAAGGGTATTACCGCCAGTGACGTCGATTTTTTTCCATTCAAAGTCAGCATAGGTTATCAAGTAACACAACACAATTCAAACATGCACAACCACCTTCACCTAGTGCGCCCTATGCCAAATATGATCATAATATATATGAAGCTTTGTCCAATTCCACAACACATAGTTCCCTTGCTTGTGCTCGAGCACCCTTCTTTTAGGCCAATTTGCACCATGTTCTTTTTGCCTATTCCATGGCATCGAATAAAGGGGCCAATGCCAATTAATAAAAGCCTCAAAGGTGTTAGTTCATTAACTTTTGAGTTTATAGAATAGTTCATTGAAGGCGTGGAGTACTCTAAAAGTTTTGTTTCCCAATGTACACACCGTGTCCCATCTTTAATAAAATTGTTCTACTCCAACCTAAGACCTTAATGTAGAAGCCTCCTTCATCAAATCGCTTGGTCATCAACTTCCAAGTCACCAAGGCTCCAAAATTACACTTAGTCTTGGAATTCCATCCCCATACCCACCGTTAACTCTCTTGTTGCAAAAGAAATCAGTGTGTCCAAAACAGTCACATACCTCACATTTCTAAGGAAGTCATTCAAACTTTGCTCTTGAATTCTAGCCACATTTTTTCTTCAACTTGACCTCCTCTTGAGTAGATTCCATGGGTGTGATATCAACAAGAAAACATGCAAATGAAGTTTTATCTACCAAGGAAGTCTTTTCTATCAACACAAACAGGTCTACCTATCATGCTCCCAATAACATTAAGAAAATGTTTGGTAGAGAGCAAAATAAAATCCAAATTTAGAATCTTAACCCAATATGGATGGAATCAAATCTAGTCCAATCAATCTCCATTCCAATGACCCATTCCTTGATCAACAAAGGCCTTGACCCCAACACGATCCTCCATGGAGTATAATTTTACTCATAATCATCTCCATTGAAGCTAAAGAGACCTTAGCTCAAAGAATAAAATTTATTAGAGGTGGCCCCTAATCCTCCTTCTCCATAGTAATCTCACTCAAGTCAAAAGTGTTCATTTCCTTATTATTCTTGGGATAAAATGCAGCCGCTCTTTCTCAAAAATATCTTTATTCCCAAATTAAAGTTTGTGAAAATGAGAACATGTATGTGCCTCTAATGTTAGGGTTTTAACATCAAAATTTTGAAACTCTCCTTGGCTCAACTTTTTTATGCTGTAATGGCTTAAATGGAAATCTTTCAATAAAAAAAAAAGAGACGTTAAAGCCACCATAGGCATAAACTTATCCCCTTCCTTTCTAAAAGTAACCTGCATAAAATGGTCGCCACATGTGACTTTTGGATCCAAAGTTGTCAAAGCTCTTCTTCCTCGTTGCTCCCAAACCCTAGATTTTGACCACCTAATTTTGTCGAATGCCCCTGGTTGCTCACTGCCATCTTGCTTCCCATTGCTCCACCTTGATTAGGTCCCACTGCTGTTGGTGGCTTGATCAAAATATCTGTAAAATCTTTGGTCGATTTTGACAAATTTTTCAAGATGACCGATGCTTTGAAGGATCAATATCTCTTCCCTAGATCCAACCTTGGAGAGCTCATATTTACTCGTATTAGTCTTCCCCATCCCATTCTTCGACGCGATGCTGCTTAGTTGATCACTACCAGTCTTCACTAGGCCCACTTCCCTTCTCAAAGAGAAAGTAGAAAATCATACCATTTCGTCTTGGATCTAGACATGGAGCTCAACAACAACACAAATCTAGCTCAACCCTCACCCGAAAACAACCCCTCAGCCGAAAACCCTAGAAACACAACCTTAGAAACTGGTTTTGAGCTATCAACTCACCAAAATTTTATATCCCTCATGTACTTAGTGGGAATCGGGTTGTTACCATCGAGTTTCACCTCACCGAATGTCATCACACTAAAAAGTAAGTGGTTGCTGTAAGAGAGAGAACTAGAACTTTCTCACGTACTAACACCAAATATCATCAGTTTCCCTAACTATTAAGAGAGGTCCGACCTGAGTTTCTCCTCTCAATATCTCACATAACACTATCACTATCGACCCTAATCCCGTAGGATAAGCGCAACTGCAGCGCACAAGCCCAAGGGGGCAACTAAAGGAAAAAAAATGGAAAACCCTAGAAAGAAGAGAGAGTTTCTCTCACTTGGAAGGCACACACTTTTAATTTTACTTTTCTCACACTTGGAAGGCACACATTTTTAATTTTACTTTATCAAAACACGCCCCTTACCATCGTACCAATATTATTAGATTATTTAATTACGTAGACCAAGATAACATGATAGGATTCGACCAAAAAAAAAGGAAAATTCCTTTTGGTGCCCCTAAGTTTTTGTCTTTTCCTTTTGGTGCCCAAGAAAAAAACTTATTCCTTTTGGTACCCTTGAGGTTTTGATTTTTCCCGTTGACACCCCTCCCCGGTTCAAATTAGCCAATTTCAAGCTTACCATTATGTTCATCACCCTTAAATTAGTAGGATTCAACTATTAAAACATCAAAATTCATAACCAAACTACATCAATTTGAGTTTTTAAACAATTTTGTAAACAACCCCTTAAAATAGAGGATTGTTTAAAAAAATCAAATTGATGTAGTTTGGTTATGAATTTAAGTGTTTTAAGAGTTGAATCCTACTAATTTAAGGGTGATGAACATAATGGTAAGCTTGAAATTGGCTAATTTGAACCGGGGAGGGGCGTCAACGGGAAAAGCCAAAACCTCAAGGGTACCAAGAGGAGTAAGTTTTTTTCTTGGGCACCAAAAGGAAAAGGCAAAACCTTAGGGGTACCAAAAGGAATTTCCCAAAAAAAAAAGATAATATGATGGGCTAAGTTAGGTCACAAAAACTAAAAGACACTCCAATATGGATATGAACCATAACGTTCACATGTTGAAATGGGCCTTAAGTTGTTATACAACATATAAAATTGTCTCTCAATGGAAAATAAATGCTCAATTTTTTGTTTGAATTTAATTTCCTAATGTGCATATACATTTAACCTTCTACAATCAACATTTCCTAATGGGCTAATCAATGCTCAAATTTATTTTCACCAAAAAAATAGGTCAATTTTTTTTTTGAATTTAATATCCTAATGAGTATATACATTTTACCTACTACAATCAACATTTTAATAAAATTCCTTTGAGCTTCTAACTTTTTTTATGGTCCTTTCAACTTCCTTGTTCAATGTCATGACAACACTCTTTTGAACTTCCTTCTTCAATGTTGTAATATCATATAAATCATTGAGCCTTTTCAATTTCCTTCTTCAATGTTGTAATCTATGTATATATATAAAAGACGCAAGGAATAAGACCACCACGTTGTGCCACCTTGGATTTTCCTACGTGTAGTTCCCACGTTAAGCCACATAGGATTTTTAATTTTGAAAATTTATGCATGTTGATATTATTTTAGGATAATATACGAATAGGATAAATTAATCTAGGAAAGATTCTATCTAAAATAAAGATGTTATCTATTATATATTGGGAATTAAAATAGATCTAAAAGATTTTATCTAAAATTAAAATAAACTATAGAACATTAGATATTAATATATTATATCTTAAGATAGATATATTAATTTAGTTTTTACAATTAAATCTATATACTATTACTAAACTCGAATCTCTCTATCCTATTTGTCACCCATCTAACTATGCAACATAAGCATTTTAATTTTTAAATTTACTTCTATACCCTTTCTTCTTTTTAGTATTTACAATCCTTAAAAATCATAACTATAACCTAAAGCGGAGGTTAAAAAAATTATTAAACGACATATGTCGCTTTTAGATTGGACCACGCCACACTTTTTTTTTAAAATAATCTTTTATTTTTAGATATGATAAATTCTTATCCATGTTGTTATAATATAGGATAGAAAATCACATTATTAAAAAATCTTTTATTTTTGGATATGATAGATAGGAAAATCATTAGTATATTTTTTTATGCTATCATAAAAAATCTAGAAATCTCCTTGCTAATTTGGTTATTATTATAATCCAATCATTTGTTACTTTATATGAAAAGATTTTGATTAGTTATATGATAATTGCCTTATCATTTTATGTAGATCATAACAAAAATTTATATTTAAGCATTTACATAATTATTTTTCTCGGATAATAATAAATGTATTTGAAATTATTTATTATTAATATTTTATTCAAGTAAAACCCTTATAAGGTACGAGAATACATACTAGTTTATATCTATTTGTATGAAAAAATTAAATTTGAATTTTATTTAAAATTAAAGAAAATTATTTTATCTTTATTTTTTATCTATTTATGTAAAATATTTATCTTAAATAAAATTTTGATAAAAAATAGAACTTTCAATCTAGATAATTACTTGCCTAAATTGACTTTTGATAAGAAAAAATTACGTTATCTTTTTCTTAATTTTCTTTTTGAATTATTTATGTAAATATAAATGATTTTGTTAATATTAAAAAATTAATTTTTTATTTATATTTTTTCATCATTTCTTATTAAATACATATTTAATTTTTATTCAAATTTTTTTAAAGAATTGAAATTGATAAAAAAAGTTTTACAAGAATTTAGATTAATTTTACCTTTTTATATTTTTTGTAAAAGATTTTTAAAATTAAGTGATTCTAATTCAAATAATTTTTATTTATATTTTTGTGTAAATAAATTATCATTAGGCCATCAAAATTATAGTGGACTCACCTTAATAATTTTGGCCATGTTTCACATGACATTAGTTGTAAAATTTAATATATATTTTTTCTAATAAATAAGTTTTTTTATTAAATTAAAATCATATTCATTTAATAAATTAAGTATTAAATTCATGTAGTCGTGCATGGCACGACGGGTATAGCTAGTACCATATAAATCAATCAACCTTTCATCTTCCTAACCGCCAGCCTCCCTTGCATTATAATATTATATATATAGTCCTGACCTCCAGAGTATGTACCTTTTATCTATTCTTAGAAGCCAACAACCAATTGTCCTTTCATCTTAAGAGCCAACTTACACGCGCATTGGAAGAAATAATATAGGTAACATTTTGCTCCCATATTAACACTTCTTGCTTCCATATTAACACTAATATAAAAAAATAACCCCGTCCAACGGAGGGGCAAAACCATCTAGTTATTTTAAAGCTTGTACCAACAATAATTGCACTTGAATAAACTGAATTTAGGCATGTCAAACAAACCATAATTTAGGCCCATCGGATTTTCTTTCATCAACTAATTTGAAATAACTTAACTTATTATCATGCTTATTAGTTATTTCTACTGCCTAGAAGATAACTATTATTTTTTACCCTTATTATTTACCACACGCGATGACAAAAGTTACAAGTTAATTTTTTTTTATTCTTTGATATTGATCAGCTCGTGATATAGTTACGTTTAGTCTGTGTGTTTGGACATAGAAGTTGTTTAACTAGTTGTACGTAGTTTAAATTGGAATTGCAGTTAAATAAATAGTAAAAATATGACTTTGAGTTGAAATAATTAAATTAGTAAACTGCAGTAGTTACAATTCATATAGTTTGATTTAAAAAATAAAATAAAATCAATTACTATTCTTTCAATTTTGATTACATTAGTCAAAACAACTCCAAACAATTAGTTCAATCTTTTTTAAGGTTTTTTGAGATTATTCAACTAGTAACTAGTTGACTTTTACATGACAAATATTGTTAATTTTTTAAACTAATAACTACATAAACACAACTTAAGTGTTTTATATACTTGATGAAATTATATAAACATACCATAAGTGTTATATATATATGATGACATTATACAACAGAGAGTTGGTAGAGCAATGTCAATGGTTGGATCATAAGGACAAGTAAAACTTGAAGAAATTTTTTCAAAGCTCGGGCCAGCGAAGATGAATGGAAAATTCAATATATGCACAAAATAATTGTATATATTTATCAACATATCAGTGGCAAAATTTTCACAACGCAACAAAGAATCCTAGCTTGCCATCTCTTGTTCTTTGTTTTTAATTATGAGTTTCTCAATCTATATTTCAACCTAATAAGTTTTTATTCATCAACATACATATAGGTAATTAACTATAACAAAAATAGGTTTATGAATTTTAACAACAATAAAATAGATGCATATAATGATACCATATATTAAATTGCATCTGTCATTATATTTATATATAGAAAACCCACCGACGAAGCGTGTGAGCGCGTCTTCCCCCGCAATAAGCTCTATTCTGGCAGGTAGCTAGAGCACTCAATTAGACAACAATGGTGGAGGTGGAAGAGGGGATTAAAAAAGGCAGGACGTTGCGAGATAGGATGTGGGCAATAGCGGGGCTCGCTATCATGGGCGGCGTCTCCCAGTTCTTGTTGGAGTTGGTGACAGCGGCCTTCGTGGGCCACCTAGGCCCAGTCGAGCTGGCCGCGGTCTCTGTCGTGCAGAACATCATCGAAGGCTTCGTCTATGGCGTCATGGTACGTAATATATCTTCTACTCAAAGGCATACATAGTAAGCTAATCCAACTCTCTTAACAACATAACATTCTACTCCCTCGCTTTCAAAATAGAGGTCCATAGAGACATTCTTTTCTTGTTTCATAATAGATGTTCATATAAAAAATTTGTATATTTTTTCCATTTATACCCTAATTATACTACTTTAATTGTATACACTTTTCCCAACCAATTAACTTTTAGGAGTAGGAAGTACCATTTAATATGGTTAATTTTGGGATAATTTTTTTCGTTAATATATGTGCAATTTTTTTTATGGACATCTATTCATCTATTTTTGTATGGACATCTATTTCATAATAGATGCCCGAAATATACCTACAGAGATACTGGGTCATCTCCGGGTGACGACGCTCCTTCTAACACCCGTCTTCGTCTTCGCATCTCCGCTCCTGAAGCTGCTCCGCCAGGACAAGGCTGTCTCGGAGAGTGAATCATGTAATATGCACTGATCATGTGAGAAGACAATTGTGCTATGCTTGTCCGAAACCAGTTTTGCAATGGATATCAAATTTCAAGAAAATGATGGCAAAAACAGGACATCTTGCAGCAATAGATTATCAAATAGTCGAACTTTGCCAAACTTATTAACATTAACAACGTTTCCATTAGGCAAGGTTACCGTCAAGACTCGATTAATGGAAGATATATCATGTAGCAAAGAAAAATTGCCACAAATATGATTAGATGCACTTGTGTCCAGAATCCATGAAGTATTAGAAGATGAAGTTAGGGCTTTACCAGCAAATGCAGCAAAGTCATGTCCATCAAACACACCTATCGATGTTGACTTCTCAAAAATTAAAGCCATGAGACGATTGTATTGATCCTGAGTAATTGCTGGAGAAGAAGAAGCTGAAGATGATCCACAATCAGCCTGACCAGCAAAATTCTTGGAGGAGTTGTCAGATTTCGAATGATTCTCAGACTTGCTTTGGGGCTTTTTAGCTTTGGACTTGTAGTTATCAGGAAATCCTATGATGAAGTAGCAACGATCAATTGTGTGATTCGTCTTTTTGCAAATGTACAGAAGCATTTGTCATTCTTGATAGAAGATCCAGAAGTTTGCTTCTCAGATTGGACATTAACGTGCATTGAAGAGGAATCAACCAAAATCTGTGAAGAACTGTGGAGTGATCGCTGCTTTTCTTCATGAGGAAGGATGCCATAAGCAGTGCTCAAGTTTGGCAAAAACGACATCATCAATACTTGTCCACGAGTGGATAGATATTCATCATTTAAGCTCATAAGAAAGTGAAGAAGCTTTTGATTTTTTTCATAATCGATAATCTCCTTCACAGCTCCACACATACAAGAAGGAGTTTGTCGAAAACTCGATATTTCTTCAAGAATTGTCTTCATTTTTGTGTAGTAGGTTGCAATTGAATCGGATCCTTGAGTGAGCAAAATTCAGTCTTTTTTGAGGGAAAAAAGTTGAGCGCCATTGAATTGACCGAATCGACACTCTAAATCAGTCCAAACCTCCTTAGCAAGGTCTGTGTAGTTGACGAAGCTTTGGATCTTAGCGGAAAGACAATTAAGTATCCAGGCAACAACCATGTTGTTACAACGCTCCCATTGTGGAAGATCGGCATGGCCGGCTGCGCAGAAGTTCCGGTAACAAAACTCCACTTGTTCTTGGCAGAGAGAGAGCGACGCATCGAACACCTCCAATCACCGAAATTGCGACCGTCAAATAGTTTGGATACAAGAATCAAACCTGTATGATCGGACGGGTGGAGGTACAATGGATTCGTCGGATCCATAGCCGGAACACCTCAGTCTGATACCATGTTGATTAAGGATTGATTTAGAGAGAAGAGAGGGAAAAAATTTTGTGTATTGATTATGTGAAAATATGATCTTACAAGCTCAACAAAGGAGCATATATACAGAGAAGAAGACGACTTATCAAACAAACAACTAAACCGGCTATAAGCACATGTTAACTACATGACTTTCTTAACAAACTCTTACAACAGACTATTGCATAGTCTACCAGTTACTAGGGAAAAGTGTAAATAAGGTAAAAGAGCAACCATGATAATTTAAAGGACATGGAAGCATACGATAGGAACAAGTGGGGACTTGGATGTGTATTTATTTGTTTTTATCATTATTTTAATATATAATGTTCATTTCCACTTCATAGATTTCATGTTTTTTTTTTTCATATTGCCTAACCTTTTCACTCGTCCACTTTGATGGATTGGTGTCATTCTACATCTCGACATGGATGTTACTTTATAGCCACTTTTTGAACCAACACTTAAACACCACCAGCCAAGCTTTGCCACCGAACCCATCAAACCCTAGAAGCTTGCTTCGTGTTTGTGCTCCAAGTACCAATCCTAAAAGCCCAACAACTATTACAAGCTAACTTTTTAAATATAATTTGATCGATGTGAAACATCCTAAGGATCCACAACAACAAAACACGGAACACACTCCATTGACATGGAATTTGTTTTAGTAAGTATTCTTGTTGTTTTTTTATAGATTTAAATGGACAACAAAATTGAAACTTAAAGGGATAAGTAACTTGGATATAAAGGATAAACTCACCTTTCAATAGTCAATACCAACAAAAAATTGAATTGGTGAAGGTATAAACTTACCCAACGATAACTAATCTATCCTAGTCGATAAACTCACAACTAGACAAGGTATGTGAAGGCATCTCACCTCACTTGTACAACTCTCAAATAGAATCTTTTTAATCTGAATTCTGATTCTCAAAATGAAATAAAACATGACTTCAATTAGAAAGCAACAAGCAAACGAAAGGCCATGATACGGTATAATCTGGCTTAAGAATTATTATTAGTATTTTATTAATGTAAATCTTTTTAATTAGAGTTTTATAAACTCTTTCATGAGTTTTCTTTACGGCTCTTTCCCACGTCGCTTTTATTGAACCGATAGGGCTGTTATAAATACCTAATATCATTCGCATAATAATATCAACAAGAAGGAAGAATATCATAGTTAACCCTAATTCTCCCTAGTCTCCTTCATCTGTCTCATCACCTTCATCCCTGGCCACTCGACCCTTCTCCCCTTCAATGGTTCAATTGTTATTGTTTACAATTTATTGGTACGGGGATCCTAGTATGATCATATCAACTAGTGCTTTCATCCGTTTGAGGTGCATTTGTGGGATGTCTTTGGGCTTGAGAACCTGCAGGTTTAGGTGAGCTAAAATCTCCCTTTTGCTGCATAGAAGGGTTAGAAGAATAAGAATTGGAATTTGAACTAGAGTTAGGAGTATACCTTTTTGGTGCATTCCAAGCTCCTTCTTCTTCCTTTGATGCTGCTCATAGAGTAGTTGAGCTGAATGTTCTAATGCGTTGAGATCCTTGATTTGTTGAATCTCAAGTGTGTCTTTAATAGCTTGATTCAGTCCAGCCATGAATTGGGTCCTTAAAGACCTCTGGGAATGATGAATTCCAACCTTGAATCTCAAATCTTCAAGCTCATTGAAGTACTCAGTTGGAGACTTGGTTCCTTGTTTGCATGTGACAGCTTTAAGCCTCATATGCTCGGTGTGTTCTTCTAGCACATACTTCTTTCTCATGATAAACTTCAGCTGGCCCCAAGTAAAACTCCTTGACCAAAATTACTAAACTTACTATATACACACTTGTCCACTTGATTAATCTTGAAGTTATCGTCCAAGACTACATCATCAAAATATTGACCCCATTGTTTTGGCGCTTGTGCGAGTCCATAGAGGGACTTGATGAAATGACACACTTTGTGTTCTTGGCCATCTACCATAAAGCCTTCGAGTTGCTTCATGTAACCCTCTTCATCTAATACGCCATTGAGGAAGGTTGTTTTCACGTCCATTTGATGGATGACAAGACCATGAATTCTTGTTAGGCGAAATCACCAAAAACCACCCTTATGATAAGCTATATTGTTACAAACCACCCATTTAATTTGAAATTATCTAAAACCACCCTTATTAATGGCAACGTTAAAAACAAACCCCCTAACTCCAATTTCCCGTTTACTATCGTTAAGCGTGTGGAGTGGTGGGTTTTTATTTTTATTTTGGTTTTTGTTTTTTTATACATATTCATAATAAATGTTACTCCACTAATAAACACATATAAAAAAAGTGAAAGCAATAAAAATTAAAAGCTCCAAATCAGATTTCTAGATGTACGAGCTTTCTTCTTCATTACAAGCCTCCTTAATTCACTAACTAATTAGGGCTTTCGACCAAAAAAAACTAACTCATTAGGGTTGCCTTGAAGTGCTCGAAATTCTAAATGCAAGGGCTGCCATTAGGGCTGCCATTGTGGTTGGCGTTTCCATTGAAGTTTCCATTAAAGCACTTCTATTTGTAAGTTAGGGACTCTAAACCCCTAATTCTAAGATTGTTTTGAATTCAATTTTTGTGGGTTGATTTTGATCGTGATTTGTTAGACAATTAGGGTTAACATCATAAAACTCCCTTAAAATCTGGATTGTAATCTGATTTGAAGGATTGTTTTGAATTCCGTTTGTGTTGCTTATAATCTGATTTGAAAGAATTTAATTGTTTTATTTTTATTATTAACATTTAACCCTTTCTTGAGTAAATAGAAAAAAAACAATTATTAAACTTATCCAGGTCATGCACTTAACGATAGTGAACGGAAAGGTAGAGTTGGGTGGTTCAGTTTTAACGGGAAGATTGTTAAGTGTGGTTTATGATAATTTCAAATCAAATGTGGTGATTCTAGCTCTGTGGGAATAGGTGTCAAAATAGTCGACACCCTCTCTTTGTCTAAAACCTTGGATTATCAATGGGGCTTTAAACTTGACAATGGACCTATCGGCCTTCATCTTCCTTTTGAAGGTCCATTTGCAACCTAGTGGAAGGTCGGACAACTCCCTAGTGTTATTGCCAACAATTGAGTCCATCTCATCTTGGATTGCTTCTTCCAAAATGAGATGTCTTAAGAAGTTATAGCCCAGTCGAACGTCTTAGGATCCTCATACATATGCAAATACAAGACGATTTGACCCAATTTTCCACTAGAACGCTACATCAAGAAGACTTGAAAAATGGGATCATGGGATGTTGGTCCCATCATAAGTGTGTTACGCACTTGTCGCTACTTAGGTGTGTGGGAATCTGACGTTGAGGCTTCATTGTCATTAGCACCCATAGGCACAAGGCGCACATCCTTGGCATCACTGGCCATGCCAGCGTCCTCGTCCACGGCGCCCGCAGCTTTGCGCTTAGGTGTCCTTGGATCCACATTCGGGGTCACTCCCTCAATCAATGACGCTTGTGCAGCAACATCATTACTAAGCGCCAAAGGTGCGCCTTGCAACATTCATTGTGGTGTGCCGATGCACGACATTGATCTAGTGATTCTAAGTCCAAAACTATCGATGCCAGTTCTTCCTTGGTATTCATTGTATCTAATAATGGATCAACGTCTTCTTGGTCTATCTCCCTAAGACTAGGGCTCAATGAATATGGCATAATAGGATTTTATCATGGTGTTGACCAAGATTGTGTGATTAGGTTTTGTGAAAAAGAACCTGTAAGGCTTAGAATTATGGGCATATCCTATGAATATGCACTCAACACCTCAATCTCCTAATGTCTTGCTCTTAGGGTCCATTAGTCTAACAACCGCACGACAATCCCATATACGATAATGGAGATTAGGTTTTCTTTAAACCACAACTCATAAGGTGATTGGCAATGAGTCAATCAATTAGATCGTGCTTTCCTTCAATCTTTATTGCCCATATTTATGTCAAGGGTTCACTACAATAAACGTTTCTTTATACAATGAGAGCGGGGCAAGAACATCTCATCATTTCATATACATACCTAGTTCAAGACTATAAATGTTTTGTTTGATATTAATCTCTCAAAATAGCAATTGAATTCTCTCATTTTCATACTCCACAATGAGAGACACACTGACCCTTTTATAGGCATTTGGAGCGGCGGTTCAAGGTGTTTAAATGGCGGTTAAGGACAATTGGGAAGTTAGGATAGTTGGTGGTGGTGTCCTATTCTTATCAATATGTTTTCCATGTCAAAAGGCTGATTAGAAAACCTCCAAAACTGCAACCAACCACCTATACTCACATGGCATTTCGGCCATTCAAGGCCCAAAAATGCCCATGTGCGCGTGGCCCAATATGGCTTGCTAGCTTGGAGGAACTAGCTTCACTCCCAAGATACAATATGTGCTAAACATACATTCAAAGGTTAGTGACGCTACCATTTATTCAAAAGGTCAAAACTTAATTAAGGTCATAGAAGCTAAAGACCCGAAACTAGCACAAAGTTGAGCTAGCTCATTTTTGGTATTCCAAAGCTTAGAGAACTCCCAAAACTTATAAAAAAGTTTTAGAGCCACAAATTTATCATTCCAAAACATGAGACGCCAGAAAAAACCATCGAAAGTGGTCAAGTGTCGAGTGGGCCTTGCAACTGTTGCGTGCGCCAACGCTAAGGATGAGCGCTCTTCTGGCATGGTGAGCCAACGCCTAGCACTTTTGTGCCCCATCGTCTATACTAAATATGGCACTCCTATGTGCCAAGTCCTAACAAGGATGCACCTTGCCCTCGATCCCTCGACGTAGCGGTATTGAGTCGTTGCCCGGGCGCACCTTGCTCGTGATTTCTTTTCCCTTAAACCCCTAGAAATACTTAGGGTCGATCATATAGGTCGTGCCTCCCTACACTCTAAGCCCGGGTGATACCCTTAGTAATTCTCACACTTATCATTGATTGATGAATTTTCACAAATCACCATAACTATATATATATATATATATGAATTGAATTAGTCTGATGCAGTGAAGTCAGCCATGTCTCCTACCGACGTCGATGATTTGATTCGAGTGCCTTCTGTTGGACCAATTACTAGGAGTCGGGCAAAGAAGATTGATCAAGGCACAACATCGATCTTAGTTCGTTTGGCAGCCATTGTTGAAGGGTCCAGCAAGACGAGATGGGTCACTTGCATTCGGCATCAACTAAGCCCAGATTCAATGGATTAATTCATATGGGCCGAGTTTCACACTTATATCCTTATTTAGAAACATGAAATAGCTTGTCTCACTTTAGGGTTGAATTTAGTAAGTGACCGGGTGAGATAAGTTGTTACATGGTTCAAAGTCAACCCTTTGACTTGACCAATCTAAATATTGGAAAATATCAGTTTAATTATTTTATTATGTTGGACGATTTTCAGTATGTTGATGACATGCTTATATTTTGTACAAACCAAATGGAAGTTGACAAGACCAAAGAGTTCTTGTCTACTAACTTCTCCATGAAGGATCTAGGAGAAGCCGATGTGATCTTAGGCATTAAATAAAGTGGGATGGAATGGGTTTGACCCTTACACAATCCGATTACATGGAAAAGGTGGTGAAACATTTTCAATGTGATGAAACCACACCGGTGAGTACCTGTATGGATCCAAGTGAGAAACTTCTCCCTAACTTAATAGAACCAATCTCACAACTTGAATATTCTCGAGTGGATATGCAAGTCGACCTAGTTCAAGTCTTTGGAAGGCCCTTAGGAGAGTACTTAGGTATTTAAAAGGGACAATTACTTATGGCATTGAATATGTGGGAACACCTTCTACTTTGGAAGGTTACACCGATGCAAGTTGGATCACCAATATGGACGATCACTCATCAACGAGTAGTTGTGTATACCTATTAGGTGCTGGTGCGATTTCTTGGGCATCTAAGAAGCAATCGTGCATAACAACCTCAACTATGGATTCGGAGTTTGTTAATCTTGTTGCGGCCGACAAGGAGGCGGAATGGCATAGGAATTTAGTTAGTAAGATACCCTTGTAGCCAAAATCGATATCCCCTATTGCTATCTTTAGTGATAGTCATAGTACCTTGGAAAAGTCCTATAGCCAAGTGTATAATGGGAAGTCAAGACATCTAGGTGTTAGGCATAGTTCCATTCGAGAACAAATCACACATGGAGTTATTTCGGTTGTCTTTGTGAGAATACACAACAACCTTGCCGATCACTTAACCAAGAGTATGGCAAATGAGTTGGTGTACAAGGCATCTTGAGGATTGAATTTAAATCCTAATAAACCCTATGATTTGGACGCCCAATCCCCCTGTACTAAAGGGCGTAGGGTAGAATTCCATGTGGTAGGCCAAATACATAGAGTTGGAGAGCATAAATAGCCCATCATGGTATTTGCTCTAGCCTACATAATAAAGGAGTTTTGAAACTAAGATTTCATTAATGGATTTTGGGAAGTGAATTTATAGTTCAAGGCGGAAGTTCAACTAAGCATTTGTGGAAGTGAAAGGTTTCATCCAAGAGAGTTCAACGATGACTCGTCTCGAAGCGTATGTGAAAAGCATAAGGGACGTAAAGCCTTAAAATGTCAAATTTTAGTGTGTACATTATGTAACTCCTGTTGTAATTTTCATTGCATGTACTTAGACAAGTTGAAGTGGTTCAAGTCCTAGTACGCCATAATTCTTTAGTGCATGATTGTAATTGTTACATGTTATAAATTCAAATACAATGGATATTTATTTCTATACATAGAGTTTGTTAAATTGTTCAAGTTTTATTACATTGCTCAAGTAACTTATCCGATAGTTTATGTATCTTTTGTAGAACAAATGCGTTCAAGGATGAAACTTTTTAAAGGAGGAGAGTATAATATGAGTATAGGGGAGCTTCCGACTCTTAACTCAGCTTACAATCTTGATGATGCCCCAATTTGCCAATGTCCATTTCAAAGAACCCCGAGTGATGCAAACGATAGACTTTGAGCTCGACATTCGAACCATGAATACTACACCTTTGTGGAATGCACAACATGGATATGAGCAAGTCCATTTATGCTATTAACTTTCATTCCTACGATGATACTGTTCAAATCCATAAAGCCCAAAGAGAACTCAAGGTCCCAAACATCAAAGACTCAACTACTTGAAGGAACCCTCTCGCGCAAAATGGCAGTCCATCATCAACTATATGATTTACATTTCATGAAATGGAAACTTCCTCACACATACTATTTAGAGTTAATGGCGGACTACATTTATTTCTCACATAGCACCCTTGGAGTTAATTTCTCGCCAACTTTTATCACCAAAGTTTTCCGTCTCTGTGATTCGGTCAACCCCTACTAGTATAAAAGGGGTTGTAGTTTGCTTATTTTATCATCAAGTTCAATCCAATAAACTCTCTTTTGTAGCGTAATTGTGTGTGTTTTGCTTTAGTAAAGATGTTTTGGGAATTTCTTGAAGCTTGTGAGTTACATCAAGCACGAATATGATCCTCTCTTAAGTGTGTGATATTTCTGGAGTTAATGTCAGCCTTCCATGAAGTGAGTCATATATTCTTGGAGGTTTTTTATCCGTTCACCATCATCATCATCAGGTTTTCCTTGCACCGACACTCGAAGCTTATCGATCCTTATCAATTGCCCCTAATGCATCTCCTCTAGCATCACTTTCATTGCTGCCGAAGTAGCGCTTGCCACCTTGCCCACTGACCATGTTAAGCCGATGTCTCATGTGCAAATCCCGAACCTCGCATGTCTTGTGTCGGTGCACAAGAGCAGTTGGTTCTTCTCTAGATTCATTCCACCTTGACACTGCCTTTTTTATGGCATGTCGCTCACGTCACCACGGCTTCCAAGGCTTGGAGAATCTTGGCTCGCATGTTTCATTATAAAATACAAGCTTGAAAAATGCACTTGCACTATCAACTGTAAGCTCTCTCAAAGGGATCGATGTCAGTCATTTATTATGTGCGAAATAGAAGAGGGAGATTGTTGATGCACTTTGTGTGATTTTTGATACAAATATTGTCACATATATCGCTGCCCCACCCTTGACAATGCCTTTTATTACTAGTTGTTTGGACTTTGTTCTCAATTTTCATCCTTCTGATGTGATATTGAAATTCAAAAGGAACCTCTTTCGTTTGATGAACTTCTTGGTTACTCTACTACCCCTTTCTCCACCCTTAAAATCAAAATTAAAAAATTATTTTTTTCCTTGGTTATTTTGGTGTTATAGTTCGAAACACAAAGGGTATATTTGCTAGCATAATCATGCATAACGGATTTACATTTCCCATTTTATTTTTTTATTAAAGCATTTTTCCATACTCCTCGGTCTAAATGCTCACCTCTTCTCCACCGGTGGCTTCTATTGAAACACTTTCCCTCTCTTACTATCTTGCAGCAGACGTCTTCTACCTTGTTGGCGCCACCACCTACTCTTCACCCCATAGACATCTGCCTTGTCCCCTTCATCCTCTCACCACATCAATCTCCATTCTCCGATTTCATCTTTGTTGGCTACTTCTTCATTGTCCGACACTTTCTCCTCCAATTTGTCTTCTGTCCCTTGGTATCTTCTACATCTGACGCTTCACCTCTACCACATCAGCCTTCACCTACTGTTGCACTTCAAGCCTCGGAACCCTAGTATCCGCACATGTGCACATGATCCTTGTTGGTTCCGACCAGTTGAGCACTCTACTCACAAAATGACCACCTGTTCCTCCACTAATTCCCTAAAATTAAAAGTCGTACATGCCATAAAATACCTACTTCTTGTTCCTCTCCTAGCTAGTCCTAAACCAAAATTTTTCCATTAAGCCAAAAAAAGCCCCCATTGGCAGCATGCTATGTAATTAGAATATGATGCTTTAATGCAAAATCCAACTTGGGACTTAGTCCCTTGCCCCCTATGTGCTAACATAAGTGGGTTTACAAGATTAAGCGAAAACCTAATGAGGTTATTGATCGTTACATGGCCTATCTAGTTGTCAAAGGGTTCAATTAGGAGGTTGGTGTTGATTACTTTGACATATTTAGTCTTGTTATTAAGCCTACTGCTATTTGTCTTATCTTTAGTTGGCGCTTTCTAGGTCTTGGCCCGTAAGGCAAGTTGATGTTAACAATGCCTTTTTAAATGGTGATCTCTCAAACACTATCTTCGATCATGGCTAAATCACAAGGGTTTTAGACTTCAAATAGACCCACTCAAGTTTATAGACTACATAAGGCATTATATGGTCTCAACCAGGATCCTAAGGCATGATTTTAGAAACCCAAAATGAATGGGTCTCATATTGCCTATATTCTAATATATGTTGATGATCTTATTATTATTGGTTCTCATGCTTCCTTTATTGATGAGTTTGTTGTCAGCCTCAACCGGTTCTTCTCCTTGATGGATCTTAGTGCACTTCATTATTTCTTGGGAATTGAAGTTTCCCATTTTGATAGCTCTATTCTACATAGTCTACAAAAGTATATTGTTCATATTTTGGATCGTAGTGTCATGGCCCGCGCTAAGCCTATAGCTTCTCCGTCTGAACCCGATTCTCGTTTGACTCGGTCTAGTGATCCTCTACCTTACCATCATCTTTATCGAAGCTTTGTTGGCGCTTTATAATATGTCACCATTACGAGACTTGAAATCTCTTATTGAGCTCCACTAGGCTGCTTTCAAGAGGATTCTCTGCTATTTGAAGAGCACTACCTCGGTTGGTTTGTGTATTTGGAAGGCCTCTGACGAACATCTGGTTGCCTTTTCTAATGCTGGTTGGGCTTCCAATACAGATGATTTTCGCTCGCAACATAATTTTGTCATTTATTTTGGCAATAATCTCATTAGTTGATCTTCTCGAAAGTAGAAACTAGTAGCTCGTTATAGTCCTTAAGCAATTATTCTGATCATAATATAAAGTACAAGTATATATTCTATATTGTAGTATTAATACTTAGCACGAAGTTTTTTTGTTATAATTTGGAATGGAATGGTACTTAATTTCTGTTATGTTTCTCGTCACTTATCAACCTAGGTAGTATAATCCTGCTCAAAATGAGGTTTGGGGGTCAAGATATTCAAGAGGATTGAAGGAATTGAAATAGACTTTTAATTTGGGAATATTTGCTTCATTGATTATGGCCCAAAGAGGCTGAATTTATAGAGGAATGTACAATCTGATCGATCGATAGATAAGATAAGATCACAAACACAAGAAAAGAAAAAATATTTTATACACAAAATATTCTATCCTTAATACTTTCACTCAAGTTGGAGCATGTGGATCAACAATTTCCAACTAGGAAGATAAATAAGTGAAATGTGTATTGGCAATCGCGTTCGTGAACATTGACTAATTGATGAGAAGTAGATATCACTACACCATTCCATCGATTAAGTGTCAAGGATTTAGCGACCACTGCATATGGTCGTTATATAACGACCGCATAGTTGCTAAATCCAAGACAAAAATAAAAAAAACTTCCCGATCATGTGGTCGCTAAATTATCGACCTCATAAAAACTGATCGCTAATTACTCGTGAGAAATATTGGCACAAGTAGTTATTGACCATGTGGTAAATAACGAGTGGCCCCAGATATAGAGACCACGTGGTTGTTATATCTATCCAAGTCGTTAGCGACCATGTGTTTGCTAACTACTTGCGCTAAAGAGGCTATTTTTGGTGCACGTTCTACCGCGCAGTTCCCAACCACATGGTCGCTATTTACCGTAATCGAGGAAAAACTGCCGCTAATTAGTCCATATGGTCACCATGCATTTCCTATATATATATACACTACACATCCGCATTCATTTGTGAACAAAAATACACACAAAACGAGTTAGACAATATACTCATTTGTGCATCTCATTCGTAAGAGGAGAAGGTTTCCATCAGATTTTGCTCCATATGAATTACATGTATATAAATTATAGTTTTTTCGCCTAATATAAAAAATATTATTTATTTATGTAAATATTGTTGTTATCGTATTTGTTATTTTAAATAATTATAGGAAATTGTGCTATATATTTGGATTAATTTTCTTTCGTATAGTTGGAAATTTATTTAGAATCATAATTTGACATTTAGTGATGAAATGGATGCTATTTAGCATCCATGTGGTGGCTAAATGCGTGAAAAAAGGCTCTTAGAAAAAATAATTTACATGTGTAGAAATGGATTTTTAGGCTATATATAATTAGCGACCACATGGTTGCTAATTACCACTTAAAATTAAATAGGAAGCATATATTTGTTTACATGTAAAAAATGCATGAATGGATGTAGTTGTGTTTTATGAATGGATTTTTGAACGACTAGTTTGTTGCTGCCATTTATCAATTTATTGAGTTCTTCAAGTCATGTCAAGACTTAACCAGCAAAAATTACGGAGTCCTTGTCGGAAGTGCAAGAATAATAGGAAGCTTATATTTGTAGATTATGCAGTATCATCTTCATTCCAAGGATTTTGTTCCTTACTATTATCCATGGAGTTCTGACGGTGAAACAGATGAAATATTTACTACAATGCTAGATGAGTCTAGCTAGCATGAAGGTTGTACTAGTACTGATCCAATGCTAGTAGTACATGGGTTTGAGAATCAAATGGAGCAGATGGTCTATGAGAATTTTAGTTCCCGACCTTATTACAATGATCCCATGCAAAATGAGGAGGTAAGGATAGAAAGAGAATTATTGTCCTGAAGCGTCAAATCCCGATGGGCAAAGTATGTGTGACATGTTGGCGGTTGCGAATAGGAAGTTGTGGTATGGATGTGATGTCATCCAGTTGGAGCTAGCGACAATGCTACTTATCTTGAAGTCAAAGTTATGGTTGACGGAGAAAGGATACGATTTGATTTCGGATTTCTACGCACGTGTATCTCACCCTAAGACAACATTACCAACCACATTTTACGTCATAAAAAAACTAGTTGAGGGTCTCGATCTGTCGTATGAAGCCATAGATTATTGCCCAAATTCTTGTATGATATACTAGGGGTGCAGATGTAGAGTACGCGTCCTGCATGATATGTAAACTTCCTAGATGGAGGCAAGGCAAGATGCATGAAGCTCATTCACGACTCTCGTATGTTTTACTTGCCAATTACTCAATGGTTGCAGAGGCTATATACATCGGTGGTGACTATTGAAACATACGATGATACATAGAGCATGTACAAATAGATGGGGTGATGAGACACCAAACAGTTGTAGAGGCATGAAATCATTTCAATGAGGTGTGACCATATTTCTCCGCGGCATCGTGAAATATTATCCTAGGGTTGTGCACAGATGGTTTGAATCTATTCAGTCATTGATAGCTGAGCTCAAGAGTCTATAAATTAATGAGGGTTAATACATACGACACGCGGAGGAAGCAAATTTTTTTCATGCGTGCACCTGTACTGTACATTATTAGCGACTTTCCAGGATATTTGATGTTGTCAGGTTTGTTTTAGTGTGATATGTTTTAAAGTTGTTAATTTTTCATAATCATGCATATGTTGATTACTTTATTAGATTTACTCATTGTTTACGGAGAATGGAGCACTTTTGGGAAATATGCTTGCCCTTATTACATGGAGGACACATATGAATTTTATCTAACCCATGGATGCAACATGTGTTGGTTTGACTGTCACACGAGGTTTGTTGAAGAAGATCATTAATTGCTTCCGAAATAGCAAGACCGATTCCAAGAAAGGTAAAAAAGTTAGAGTGGTCCCCCGGTACTCTATGATGGGTACTACATATTAGACCAGATTGATTGTATGGGTCTAGTAAAGATAACTGATGTGGGAGCCGAGGAGCATAATGTCGCATTGAGTAGTGGTTCGGGTTGGAAGAAGAAAAGCATTTTCTTGGACCTATCTTAATCGGCAAGTCTGCGGGTAAGACATAATTTGGATGTCATGCACATTGAAAAAATGTCTTCGATAATGTATTTTTTTACCATTCTCGATGTTCTTGGCAAGTCGAAAGACAATTTAAAGGCGAGAAAGGAAATAAAGGATTTGTGTAGGCGACCGAAATTAGAACACGACGAGGAGGGGAATAGGTACCCAAAAATATTTTATACGCTAGATCGTCATAAAAAGCAAGTGCTTCTTGAGTGGTTGAAAATCGCGAAATTCCCGAATAGTTATGTTTCCAACCTAAGTTGTTGCATTGACATGCATAAGCATAGACTTTTGAGGATGAAGAGTCATGATAGACCACTGGCTCCATATTGAAGCTTTCATATCTCATTCAGGAGACGTCCACCTTTTGCGTATTATTTCAATTCGTACGCTACGAGTAATTAAGTCGATGTCGCTCGCAACATATGTTGCACACTTCCTATTGGGGTTGATGCAGGCAATTTATCTATCTGTACATGTCTTGGTCGGACGTTGGGTAGAGCAAATTAGCATCTACTTACAAATGATGAATACCATTTGATCCAAACATACATACTCATGAACTACGAAGAAGTGGAGCTCTTTATTGAGTATGTAATAAGACATACCTTTGTAAGGGTAAAAATATAATTTTTCTTTAATATTACAAAATATTGCATAGTTATTTTATAATATAAATTTCTATGATGTTAAATAAAATATTTTCATATTTTATTTCGTATGTTTATTAGGTTATAAACATTTAAATGTTATAAAATTATTTTATAAGCTTAAGAGCATATTAAAAAATAACAAGAGTTATTTTCTCATATTATAATGTGGTAAATATGAATTATAGTTTTATTATGTTGTAATATGATAAAATTCAATCACGAATAATATTTGTCTTATTCCTTAGTAAAAGTTATGGGAATATAATTATAATAATGTTGTTTATGTGCAAGTGTTATAATTATATTTACTAAAAAACTGTATAAATGATTTAACTAATATTTTGAATCAAATAAAATTAGTTAAGGTTCATATGATATGAATTTGAGTCTTTTAAAGTATAAAAGTAAATGATATAAAGTTATATTTATCACTTTTACAAAGCTAGAGAGTTGTTTTTGTAATTTGGGCACAATAGATTGAACACGACGCAACCCTTCTTCATCCTTGGGTTCAAATCTTCAAATATCCATAACTTCTTCATTTCTCTATGTAATTCGATTCCAAAAAAGTTGTGTAAAGTCCATTGGATTCACTATTAAATTCCTCAATCAATTTGGAAAAATTGATTCATGAATGAGCACGGATTTTTGCTCATGTTCGTGACCTAGAAATGGCGAGATTTATTATTTTTGGCTTTAATAACTCAAATAAGATGTAGATGGTGTTGTGTGTCGATAAGAGAGAATAGTGGAGGATTACTGTAGGGGCCAAAACAGTTAAAAGCCATTGAAACTGGTTTAATGGAGGAATTGAAGTTCAAAAACATTTTATTTCGGGATTGATTATGGAATTGAATGTTTGGGCCTCCTAGGCCATGAATGGGGGGCTATAAAAAGGGCTTATGGTGGGGATGTATAGAGCAAACAAGTTTATTATGAAAACCTTTTCCCAATCATCTAAGAAACCAATCGAAATTGGGTGAAAAGTTCATCGTGTGCAATGGTTGTTGTGGTAATCAACGCTTGTTCAGAAGGCTCCTGTCGCTACCTCCAACCACCAACGATGCAACCATTGTCTGCATTTGGAAGAGCACTCCATCACAGATCCAACGCCGCCGACTGTGCCTCATTTCATTTCCAATTGCTAAAGGAGGGAGAACGAGGGCGCCAAAGTTGGGTGGTCGCCGCCTCAATATTGTTCGCTGATGTTGTGTGTTGTTCGTGTGAAACTATTGATGCTTTGTTTGTTGCACGCTCCTCCTGTGCAACTTTGGGTGAGAAGGGTCGGGCCCGAACAAGCTAGTTTATATTTGTCCTTTTCAGTTTTTATGTATTTATAAAACAATTCTTTTATTAAATAAAAATGTGTAAAAATAAATAAATGGGTTATTTCAATAAAATTGTGTTTTATGAGTATTTAAAGAAAATATATGAATTTTATTTGGCATTAGAAATAATGTTTATTAATAATTTGTTATTTTATGAAAAAGAAAATAATAATAATAAAAATAAGGGAATTTTTATTTTTATTTATGGTTGAAATAAAAACTTAGATATATAAAATTAATAATCTTAGTTGGATATCTTTAAAATAAAATTTTAATTTGATGACATGAAAAGTAGACAAGTTTTCGTGCTAAAATTTTTATTTTATCAATAAGAAGGATATTATTAATATAATCTACAAGTTTATATGATTATAAACTAAATGACGATTCAACGTTCTAATTCAACATGGTATGGAATGATATACTAGGGTGTCGGTCTACCATACGAAGCCATATATAATGTTGCCTAAATTCTTGGATGATATACCGGGGTGAAAATGTAGAGTAAGCGTCATGCAAGATATGTGAGAATCCTAGATTAAGGAATGGAAAGACGAAGCTCTTTCCCTACACTCGTATATTTTACTTACCAATTACTCAACAGTTGAGGGTCTCGGATGTGATTGATGCACACCTATGATGCGACACACGCCAGAGGCAGAGGCATGAAATCATTTCAATGTAGTGTGGCCAAACTTCACCACGGAATCAAGAACTATTAGACTAGGGTTGTGCATGGACGGTTTCAATCTGTTTGGTTCGTCGGGGCGACACTACGTACTCTTTGAGTTCTATGATTCTGACACCCTGCAATCTTCCATTGTCAATGTATATGCAAAACGATGTTAATAAAAGTAGAGAGAGTCGGATCACTAGGAGTACCTTATTTTGGGTCATCGTGACCTTCAACGTTCAGACGTTGTAAAGGAGAGTCGGGAACCTCAACTGGGTCAACCACCTTGCTTGGGTCAACGACCTGAGGAAGGTCGTCAATTTGAGCACCTTTTCCCGCCAAGGGAATAGTGGTCGTCTTCTCGATGGGGACTGTTTTCTTTTCAGGTTCTTGAGTATCCATAGCCTCGATTGACTAAACGACATCTTGTACAGAGTAAAAGTCTCCTTGCATGTCTTGTATTTGGGAATTTTTGATCCCTAACACAGATTCCGGCTCAACTTGCTCTTTCTTTTTCCAAAACTGGAGAATTTAGGAGGGATATTTTAGGAGAAAGTTGGAGATTTTCTCTTAAGGCTTGGGTTTTGGGAGATTCTTGAGAAAACGGGAGATTCTTGAGGAATCGAGAGATTCTCGGATGGATTTTGGGAAGATTGGCTTGATATCGTGATGGTTGATGGGCTTCGAGCATGAGAGGGGTTTAGGGTTGATTGGTGGTTTGAAAGCCAACAAGAAGCATAGCTAAGGTCTGTGGATCAACCACTTTCCAAGGCTTTAGGGACAAGGTGCATGGAGTTTCAATACCACGGATTGGGGATGACTGGTTAGGGTTAAAGTTTAAAGCTATTGATGGAGAAAGGTGGAAGCTTTTTGGGAGAGAGGGTTGTAGAGAGGAGCAAGAGAGCAAGAATAATGCAAGTGAGAGAGAGAGAGAGAGAGAGAGAGAGAGAGAGAGAGTGTGTGTGTGTGTGTGTGTGTACCTTTTCAGCTTAATCTTCTCTTTATATATTCTTGAACTATAGAAGATATGATTGGAAACTAGATCCTCTCAAAGATATCATTGAATGAGCTGAAACGGCAATTATCCTTTTGCCAAAAGATTTCCATAATTTAAAAAGATATCGTTTGATAAAGTCGGCTCATTTCTTACTCTGGAGTCAAACTCCTCGACCTGGTCTGAGTCAACCACATAACCAGCAAGAGTTCCATACAAACGACGTTCCCCACATGAGTCATAGACACTAACCTTTCTCAAGTTGTCAGCATCCATTGAAAGAAAATACGCCTAGTTCTTTGGGGTTTTGCACAAGGGTCTAAAGAGAACCAAGGGAAATTATTTAGGTGGATTTATAATGAATAGCACACACAAATAGTGTTAGAAAAGCTCTAGGCTTTGATTTTGATGGTTCCAAACGTCTACCACGTGAACGACCTCGAGACTTTGAACAGAGTCGCCAACGTCAGTCAGGTCGTCGACGTGTGTTGAAGGCAAAACTCGGAGATCTTGAAGACGCGTGAGATCTTAGGAGTTTGGATAGTATAATCTTGTTTTAGGAAAGATCTCATGAGGATTATATTGTTAGCCGATTATTGCCTTTTCCCTAAGCGATATTTTATTGTAATCTTATATTATGCTTAGGATGATTTTGTAAGGATAAAAGAAATAATATCTTGCCATAAACGAATTGGAAGATATTATTCTCTTTTATCTTACCTAGTTTGTTTGTATTTAAGCTAAGGCTTTAGGTTAGAATACTGACGAACTCATACTCCATTTTTGTGTTAAGAAAGAAAGAAAACGAGAGTTCGAGAGACGTAGGCTTGTTAGATGGGTTGAGGGTTGTAGTTACTCGGTTCACAACGAGTTCTAGACTGCTTGGGAAGTAGGTCTAGATCTAGGGTGTTCTTGTAAAAAATCCAAAAGATCAATAAAGCAAGCTACGACTTTTAATCCTTCCAAGTGAGAACATGGAAGGGAGTGGTTGTCACACTTGATTGATAGAGTTCATCGATCAAGTGTTTCCACTATAAAAAATCATTGTGTGCAAGTAAGTCTTTCTTGTAGTTTATTTCCGTTGCATTTACTTAAGAGCTCAACGACTTAGTTGAGGTCGGCGACCTAGACATACTAACGATCCTACAATTGGTATCAGAGCTTGGATCTAGATCTGTTTTAGTACTTCTAATTTACAGGAAAGATGACTTCGACAAACACAACCATCAATGATTCATTCTGGAAGCCACTAGTGCTCAAAGCTGGTGAGTATGATTAGTGGGTCGAGAAAATGGAGACCCATATTTGCTCACTCGATGGACAACTTTGGAAGGTTATCGAGATGGGTCATGAATCTTTTCTCACTTTTGATGGAAAGGAAGAGAAAAAGAAGCAGAACTATGGTGACGCTGATTACAAGAAGCTAGAGAAGAATGCTCGTGCTAAGAAAGTTCTTCACCATGCTCTAACCCCTGGAGACTTGAAGAAGGTTGTCCAGTACAAGAAAGTTAAGCAAAATTGGGATGCTCTCAAAAGGCTCCACCAAGGAAATGATGATGTGAAGAAGGATCTCATCATTGCTCTAGAAAGGGATTATGAAGGAATGAGTCAAGAAAAGCATGAATCCTTGGGTGACTATCACTCAAGATTTCAAGCTGTGGATAGCCAACTTGAGTCTCTTGATGAAAATCTTACTCAATGGAAGCAGGTTAGCAAGTTGATCCAAGCGCTCAATGCAAAATGGAATGAAGTTGATGTTACGTTACTAAACAATAGTGAAACCAAGACACTCACCTTGGAAGACGTCGTGGGAAAATTAACCATGTATGGAGGAATCAAACAAAGGCGAGATGATCACCTTGAAACTGATAAGGTCAAAAACATTCCCTTGAAAGTCCAAAAGGCTTTCGATCTTGCTCAATGTGATGCTGATCAAGTTGATGGTGATGATGAGGTTTCACTCATCACAAGAGCCATGAAGAGGTTTTGGAATCGTAACAGAAAAGTTCCATCCAAAGGGATAGAACCAATCAAAGACATGAAGGAAGTCATTTGTTACCACTGCTAAAAAAGAGGACACTTTGCAAGAAATTGTGTCAAAAGGAAGTCGAAAAGTGACAAAACTGCCATGTTGGCTACCTAGGATGATTCCGATGCTGAAGATGAAGCAAGTCAACAAGGGGAAACATGTCTCATGGCTATAGACGCTCCAAAAGAGGTAGAAAATTCTGAACTTTCGCATATCTTATCCAATAAAACTAAAGAAAAGTTGCATGCTATCATCACTAAAAAAAAACGCAGATTTAGTGACCATATTTGGCAACCAATATGGCCGCTAAATCGATTTAGCGACCATATCCTGGTCGCTAAAAGGCCGGACGCTAACCAGGCAGCAACCACCTGGTCGCTTGCAGTAGCGACCGCAACGACCAACTCTGGTGGCTATATATAGCGACCACCTGGTCGCTATATAGCGACCATGGACGCCAATGGTCGCCACTAATATGGCGACCGATTTTGCGACCATAGCGACCAGAGTGGTCGCCAAATTCCGCGACCAGTTGGTCGCCAATGGTTGCCCAATATAGCGACCAGTTGGTCGCAAAAATAAAAAAAATACGCACGGGCCTGCTCTTTCTCTGAACCTAAAGAGCACGATCGTGCGCATATAGGTGCACGGGCGTTAAAAATTTAGCGACCATATGTTCGCCAATATTAATTTAATAAAAAAATAGAAAAATATTTGCGCTTTATTAATATTAATTTAGATTAATTTAAACATATTTGAATTGCAGAAACAGAAATATTTACAAAATTATTTACAAAAATATTTACAAAATTAATTACAAAAATATTTAAGCTAAACTAGCTAGTTGGTTCCGTCGGGGTTGGCCGGATCACTGCCGTCGGGACCACGGGACCCACCCAACCGCGGGTCGAATCCTTGCTGCATCCGGGCCATGAACTCCTCGAGCCGAGCGAACCTACTACGCAAGTCCGTCACTTCAATCGTAAGCTCGGCGTTGCGTTGCGTCAAATGCTCCACCCTAGGAGGTTCCCGATGCGGTGCCGTCAATCGCGACTCATAGAACTCGGAGGCGACGTTGCCAAGCCCGAAGACAGCGCCGCCCGGGCCCACCCCTCCAGCGGCCGTCAGAAAGGCATCGCACTCGTCTTGAAACGACGGAGTGGTGCCCGACTCCAAGGACCTCTGGGAGAGGATCTACTAGGTCCGAGCCTAAAGAAATACGTAATAATATAAATAAAAATAATAATATACAAAATTTAATAAGATATGAAATAAGTGAATACTTATAGCGATCTGGGCGGACCGGTCGTCTATAAAATGTCGGTCCGGGCCTTGCGTGTGCATCTTGATGAGAAGCTCGAGAGACATAATCGGACGACCCCGTTGGATTTTCTACGAATGATTAACAATTATTAATAATTAGTAAAAGTATATTAACTTATTATAAATAAATTTAAAGTAAAATACATAAATTTAAAGTAAAATGACGTACCAATCGCTGCATGGTATCGAGGTGGGACCTCGAACCGCTACTGTGGTTCGCCGGATTGGTATGCCGGATTCTCTTCTGATGCGCACACTTGGCCTTGTACTTTGGCGTGTTCCAATACGCCACCCAAAGGTCCCAAGCGGCGGAGTTGATCCAGTTCGGCTTCTTCCCCGCCCGACGACACTTCCCAACCTTGTCGTCGTATCGCTTCTTGGCGATCTTCTCCCACAATAAGCGGACCGTCTCGACATCTATACCTGGCTTGGTGGGATCCCATCGGAAGTGCGTCTAAATAAAATCGAAAACAAAATAACAAATCAAACATATTAGTCGATAAATACGAAATATGTAAAACTTAATGCGAAATAAAATAAAACTACCCTCCAAGCCTCAAACCACCGAGCCTTTGATGCGGCGGTGGCAAAGTCGAACTCCGACGCCCTATCGTCGCGTTGGCCGGTAATGATGTGCGTGGACCACCACGACACCATTCCCGACGGCTGCAAGCTGCGAGATTTCATAAAACGTGTTATAAAATGTTTTCAATAATATACAAATTTAAAATAAATTGAGTATTCGTGTGGTACGTACCTCCCGTCGCGGATGGAAAGGTCCCATACGCGGTTGGGATCGAGCCCATTGCTCGATCCTGCCGAGGGCGCCGGAGTAGGGGCCGTGGACCCCTCTGTGACCTCGTCATCGGACAAGTGAGGTGTATTCGTGCGGGTCGCCTCGGAATCGTGCTCCTCCTCGTCCGGAAGAGGAGCTCGTGCACGACGTCATCCTCCTCCTGACATACTAAAACAACAACACTAACAATAACTACAACCACAACATCAATAACAACTTAAACAACAACATCAAAACTCAACTCCAATAACAACATTATCAACAACAACAACAACTTAAACATCATCAACAACATCATAAACAACAACTTAAACAACAACAACATCAACAAACAAACTCAACCACAACAACAACACCATTAACAACAACAACAACAACAACAACAAAACTCAACTTCAACAACTACAACATCAACAACATTAACAACATCAACAACTACAACATCATCAACTTAATCATCATCATCATCAACAACTTAATCATCATCATCAACAAAAACAATAATAACTTCAACAACAACAATCAAATTCAACCAAAATCAATCCAAAAATCAACCAAATTCAATCCAAGTTCAATCCAAAAATTCAACCAAATTCAATCCAAAAATTCAATCCAAAAATCAACCCTAAACCAACCTAAATTCAACAAATTCAATAAAAAATCAACAAGTTTCAGGTTCTAACCTTAAACGGTGTGGGAGGAGGAGCGGTTCGGCGCAGGAGGGCGTTGGAGGCGGCGCGGCTCGGCACGGGAGGCGGCGCGGGAGGGCGCTGAAGGCGGCACGACACGACGCAGGGACAACGCGCTGGGACGCCGCGTGGGGAGACGCGCTGGACGGCGCATTGGACGCGCCTGATGAGGACGGAGGAGGCACAGAGGCGCGACGCGGAGGAGGAGGGAGGAGGCGCGGAGGAGGGAGGAGGCGCGAAGGAGGAGGGAGGAGGGAGGAGGCACGGGAGGCGGCGGTGGGAGGATGCGCGGTGGAGGGAGGAGGCGCGTAGGAGGAGGGAGGAGGCGCGGAGGAGGAGGGAGGAGGCGGCGCGGGAGGCAGAGGAGGGAGGACGGCGCGGAGGAGAGGGCGGCGGCGACAATATGGTCACAAATTGGCGACCAGATGGTCGCCAAATCCCAAAAAAATAAGTCCGGAGACCACATTGACGCAAATGTAGAGACCATATGGTCGCTAAACCTAAAAATAAGTTCGGTATAGCGACCATCTGGTCGCTAGATAGAAAAATATTGGGACAAACAACTACAATTGTGCCAAAACAAACATTTGTCTTATAGTACGAGATGACCGAAATTAACTTATGTGAGAAAAAACTCAATTGTACCAAAACAAACAACACACAATGGTTTCGAAACTAAACCAAGTTACAAATAACTTCATTGCTTCCAAATGAAACCAAGTTACAAACACTTGCTTCCTAAGTACATTAAACGAAGTGACAAACAACTAAATCAAACAACACAAAGTGAAGCTTTTAAGTGCAAACATAAACAAACAACTACAATTAATGGACTCTCATGTTGTACGTGGAGTAGCAACTGCCCGGATCTCAGCAGCTTCGAGCACGAAAAGCTGCACAGCCGTTTCTTTAGCCGCAATGCGATCAGTGTTGTCGTCGCCGTCCAAGAAAAAACGGCAATATCCTGGTGGCGATCCCCCGGGAGATTGTGTCCAATCAGCGATGACTACTCTTAATTTGAGATTTGGTGTGGTGCTCCATTCGTTTCTTGTCTCCCTATCCCCACGCACACGCACAATGGAGAAGTTGATGACTTCTGGAGCTAAAGCGGTCGTTCGCCTGGTACACGCTCTCCTTTGAGCCATTTGAGGATGGAAGTTTTAGGTAGGATTTGATGTTGGAATTTGAGGTGAAGATGGAGCTTTCACTGGGAAGGTATGTTGGAATTGGAGATGGAGATCTCCGTTTATGGTTGGAAAAGATAGTGTTATCATAAAAGTGAATGGCAATACAATAGTGTTATCAGACTAGTAAATGTGCATGCATGATTCTTATCATGGTAATAGTGTTATCGGAAAAGTAAATGTTAATAGTGTTATCAGAGGATGGCAATACAATAGTGTTATCATAAAAGTGATGGCAATACAATAGTGTTATCATAAAAGTGAATGGCAATACAATAGTAGTATTCTGATTACATGTCTTCCTCATTTGTATCCGTCTCACTCTCAAACTCACCCTCAGACGTTTCAGTAGACGTCTCTTCTTGATCCTCAACGACATGATCCTCTCCGCTTGGGTCATTTAGGGACCAAGTGGATCATTATCATGTGTGTCGTCGATAACTCGTGGAAGGGAAGGATCATGTTAAAATGCCTCTTCAACGGCAACCCCCGTGAACCACTCTCGTTAGGGTCTACACACGTACCTTCATCGGTCCACACACGTGACTTCACTTTACATACCGCTATCCATTCAGCATCTTCACGCCTCATCTTGGGGTAATCTAGGAAATAAACTTGAGTCGCTTGATGGGCTAATATGTAATGGTTTTTTGTTCTCAACATTTTATGTCTATGAACATCCACAAGCTTTAGTTGAGGGTGAATGCGTGTTCCTCCACGACTTGGAGTGTCAAACCACGAACAATTGAAGACAATAGGGCACTTGACTGTTGGAGATATGTAATTCAACTCAATTATTTCCTCTAGCACACCATAGATGTCCTCCTCGTTAGTGCCGAAACTTTGTCCAAGAACACAAACTCCACTACTGTCGGTAGCCCTGGTTGGTGCATGTGCCTTCGTGTGGAATCGATAACCGTTGACAACATAACCAACATATGTCTTCACTTTTTTAGAGGGTCCACGAGCTAATATTGCAATGTAGGATCTGTATTGCCGGACTGTCAGCCTACACATGTACGTCGAGCGAGGACTCAAATACCATTTATGAACAATGTCAAATTAATTAAATTGAAAACAATAGTAGGAAATCCTTACATGGGAGTAGAACCATAGGCGAAAGTGTCTTTCCAAAATCTTTTGCTCTTCAGCTTCGTTTATTCTTGGATTTGACGGGCGCACGAAGTTTTTCAAATAGTATCTATTAAAGAGAATAGTTGATCGAGTCAAGTACATATATATTATTCAAATCAACATAAAGAGCAACTTACTCGATATAGGGCTCCACTTCGACGCAGTTCATGAGTATGTACATTTGGATCACATGGAATTCATCATCTGTGAGCACACAACCACTGGATCTGCTACCCAACGTTCGCCCAGTTGTTGTGAAAATAGACAAATCGCCCGGATCAACCCCAACTGGAAGTGTGCAACTAACGTTGCGGGAGATATCCATATGATTACTCGCGACATGTGAGTTAAAATAATATGAGCAAAAGGTGGACGTCTCCTGAACGAGATAGGCACTACAAATTGAGCCCTCAACCTTAGCTTTATTGCCAACTGTGCCCTTCAGCCTTTTTAAGAACCTACTATATATATAATATTGAAGACCATGTGTTCTACAAGTTAATTAGAAAAATAAAACCAAATTAACCACAACTTATCAAAAATTATAATTGTACATACCTTTCTTCTGGATACATCCATCTATAATTGACAGGGCCACAAAGTGAAGCTTCCCATGGACTATGAATAGCCAAGTGCTCCATTGAATCAAATAACACTAGGGGAAAGATACGCTCCAGCTTGCACAAAATAATTGGTATTTCCTTGTGCAACTGCATAACCACCTCAGGTTTAAGCTCGTAACACGTCAGGTCCCAGAAGAATGAACTTAGCTTAGCAATAAGCTCCCAGAGTTTGTCATCAAGAAATGCTCGAAAAGCAACAGGCATCAACCGTTGCATGAACACATGACAATCATGACTCTTCATCCTAAAGAGTCTAAGCTTGTGCAAGTCAATGCAACGGCTCAAGTTGGACACGTAGCCATCCGGAAATTTTACGGATCTCAACCACTCAAGAAGCACTTGTTTTTCATGTCGATCTAGTGCATAGCATGCCTTTGGGTACTTATTGTCCTCCTCGTCAGGTTCCAACTCCGGACGCTTGCACAATTCCTTTAGATTCTTTCTAGCCGACCACTTGTCTTTCGAATTCCTCGGAACATCGAGAATGGTGAAGAAAACATTATCAAAGAAATTCTATTCAATGTGCATGACATCTAAATTATGTCTTACCAATAGACTAGGCCAATAAGGTAGGTCCCAAAAAATGCTTTTCTTCTTCCAACCCGAACCTCTACTGACCGTCTTATTATGCTGTTCGGCTCCCACTTCAGTTATCTTCATCATACCCATATTGTTGATCTGGTCTTATATCTCGTATCCGTCACGGAGTACCGGGGGAGCACGGCGTTCCCTTCTACCCTTCATGAAATCGTTCTTATTGTATCGGAAGCGATGATCATGTTCTGTAAACCTCCTGTGACAATCGAACCAGCACATATTTTGTTCATGGGTTAGATAAAATGCATCAGTGTCTTCCATGCAATAAGGGCACGCGTATTTCCCAGAAGTGCTCCAGCCTACACAAACATATATTTGGTACAACACATTAAATTTTACGGCTTCATGATATATGCATGATTATATATAATATACTTGACATTAATTAAGCCGAGTCTAGAACAACATACCTAACAACATCGAATATGCCGGGAAGTCACTGATAGTCCATATTATAGCTGCACGCAAGACAAAATTTTGCTTCAGCTATGCATCATATGTGCACGCCCCATTAAGCCACAAATTCTTCAGCTCAACTTTCAACGGCTGCAAATACACATCCAACTTTTGCTTCAGACTTTTCGGTCCAAGAATAATAACCGTAAAAAACATAACCTCTTCTCGCATACACATCGATGGCGGAAGGTTATAATGTGTCAGAATCACAGGCCAACATGAGTATTGGCACCCTGACGCCCCGAACGAATTGAAACCATTTGTGCACAAGCCTAGTCTGACATTTCGCGTTTCTGCTGCAAAGTCTGGCCACGCAGCATTGAAGTGCCTCCATGCCTCTGCATCTGACGGATGTCTCATCACCCCATCTTGTACATGCTCTACATGCCATCTCATGTGCTCGGCAGTCACCACCGATGCGTACAACCTCTGCAACCGTGGAGTTATTGGCAAGTAAAACATATGAGAATAGGGAATCAACTTTGACTTGCCTTGCCTCCATCTAGGATACTCAAAGATCTTGCAGGCCGCGTATTCTGCATCTGCACCCCAATATATCATGCAAGAGTTTGGGCAATAATCAATGGCCTCGTACGGAAGCCCGAGACCCTCGACTAGTTTTTTCGTGTCGTAAAACGTGGCTGGTAATGTGGTCTCCGAGTGTGAAACGCGTTCGCAGAAATTCGAGAACATGTCGTATCCGTGCTCCGTCATCCTTGGCTTTGACTTTATGCTAAGTAGCTCAGTCGTTGCCTCCAACTGGGTCATATCACATCCTGGCCACAACGGCCTATTTGCAACGGACAACATGTCGTACATACATTGTGCATCGGGATTGGACGCTTCATGATAATATTGATCCCCCTGATCATGCCTTATACCCTCATTCTACATGGGATCATCAGTATTGTAATGACTTTGGGGATTAAAGCCATCATAGACCATCTGCTCCATTCGATTATCATTCCCAGATACTGGTAGTGATGGATCAGTACTGCTACAGCCTTCATACTGCCTAGACTCTGCCAACAAGGCAGTGAACGTTTCATCAGTCTCTCCGTGCGAAACCCAATGGTAATAGTTTGGAACAAACCCATCCTTAACAATGTGATAATGCACATCATCTACAGGAATCAGTTTCCTATTCTTGCACCTCCGACATGGACACCTTAATTCGAATGGGTCATATGTCGGCATAGCTTTGCAGAAGTCAATAAATTGCTGAACGCCCGCTAAAAACTCGTTGTTCAAAAATCCATCTATATCACGCACATACATCCATCCACACATTTTTTCTTCCTGCAATTCAATATAAGACTATAATTAATTGACTTTTGCATCATATAATCCTGGATGTGGCGACCACATGGACGCCAATTAGCGACCAACTAGACGCTAATTTGCATCCATATAGTCGCTGCCTAGCGTCCAATTGGTCGCTATATACAGTATATGTGAACAAAAACTTTCTCCAACTGATTGCTATGCTATATGAATTTAATAATTACTTAACACAATCTCTTATAATTAGATGAGCGAAATTTTTTTACAAACAACATTTGTGTACAAACGGATAGCATGACGGAATTAAATATGGCGAATAAGTTTTAATTAAATACCTTTGATGAAAATGTAGGAAAAATGGACGTAATTTCTTCCTATGACCAACTTAATTTTGTGAATGATTGTTTCTTTCTTCTCTGATTTTTTTGGAAATAGCTATATATGTATGAGGTCGTATGAAGGTGGCGGAATGAGAATGAAGTTTTTACACATTTAGGTATATATGCTGAATTGGTGCGGATTTTACCACATACTGTTTTTAGCGACCATGTGGTCGCATTTTTGGTGGGATTTCACCCGCCAAAATTGATGTTGTCCGCCAGAACATATGGTCCATATCAGGGACCATATGGTCTCCATATGGTCTCAATCCATATCAGTGTCCATATCTAGCGTCCATTCGGTCGCCAAATATAGCGACCATATGGACACTATTTTTAGCGACCTGATGGACGCTAAATGTAGCGGGAAATTTGCCCACGCTATTTATTGCAACCAAGTTGCTCTGAAGACCACATGGTCGCCAATAATAGCGACCATATGGTCGCTATATTTTTTTATTTTTTCCCCCAGTTTTGATGTCCACATTAGCGACCACATGCGACCATATGGTCGCCAATTACCGACCATATGCCATGGTCGCTAAATCTTCAGAATCTTGTAGTGCATTGAGAAGTGTGGAACTCAGGTTACCGAACTCAATGAAAAACTTGATGAAAAAGAAGATATCATCTCTAACTTAATGGATGATAATGAAGGTTGGTCTCTTAAATGTGCTAAGTTAGAGAAGAAGTCTTTGGATTCTGAGTCTATTGCTTGCAAAACTTGTGATAATCTTAAAACTGAAGTGGATGACTTAGAAAAGAAAGTAACTAACCTTGAAGGATTTCCTATGTGCCTAAGGATTTGAAAACTCTGTGACCACCCGAACCTAAAGGTAACACACTTGTGTGTAACAACAAGGGAAGTTGTTCTACTTCAGAGGTGGGGAACCTAGGCAAAGGTAAGCGGCCTTGGTATTCAGGCCTAGAAGCACACAAAATCTGGAAGAAACAAGTTGAGAACTTGAAGCCATCAAAAATTGACTTTCATGCTCCTATTAACAACAAATCGGTCTATTCTGGGTACATAAAGTATGTTGGTCTTAAGAGTCATAAAAATTGTTGCTATTGTGGAAAAGAAGGTCATCTTCAACATGAGTGCAAGAAAAAGAAAAGGGATAGCAAATCTTATAGACTTTGGGATGCTCATGAATGTGAGCCTACCATAGATCCTGAGAAAGTCTATAATGAAAGATGAACGAAAATCATCACGTTGTCCATCCCAGAAAAGTTGTTAAACAACTCTGGGTTCGTAAAAACTAACTTTTAACCTTGCAGAATGAAGTGAGAGAAAGCGGTCCCTGGTTCTTCGATAGTTCTTGTTCACTCATATGACGGGGAGCTTTGAGTCATTCATCTCACTTCATCAACAAAAAGTTAGTAACATCACCTTCGGTAATAACAGTTAGGGACAAGTCGTAGGTATCGGAAAGGTAAGAATTTTTGAGAACTTTTGTGTCAACAACGTCAGTTATGTCAAAGGTCTTAGGTACAATCTTCTAAGTGTTTCCCAACTGTGTGCTAACAATCTCTATCAAGTTGTTTTTTATTCTCATGGATGTCAAGTAATTGATGTTAGCTCAGGTAAGACTCTTCTGAAGGGAACTTGTGAGAACAATCTTTATAAAGTTGTTCCTTGGCTCTTGCTTGAAGAAAAGTTGTGTTTTCAAGTGGCCTAAGACGTTGCCAACCTCTAGCATAACAGATTTGGTCATGCAAGTCTACAACTTATCAATAGACTTGACAATCAGGAATTGGTACATGGGTTCCCTAAGATTGATCCAAACAAGTATGGAATCTGTGAAGCTTGTGTGAAAGGGAAACATGTTAGATCTTCATTTCAATCGAAAAAGGAGGTAAGTACATCTAAACCTTTAGAATTAATTCATATGGATCTTTGTGGACCTCTGCGTGTGAAAAGTCGGGGAGGAAATAGATATGTCTATGTTATTATTGATGACTTTTCACGGTATACTTGGGTGTTTTTCTTGTCTTCTAAAGATCAGGTATTTGAAGAATTCAGTGCGTGGAGGAAGTTAACAAAAAAGTTGCTTGGAGTACCTTTGGTTTCAATCCGATCTGATCAAGGCACATAATTTGAAAATGCTCAGTTATTGGACTTTTGAAAAGAAAATGGTGTAGGTCACACTTTTTCAACCCCAAGAACTCCTCAACAGAATGGTGCAGTTGAGAGAAAGAATTGAACTTTGGAGGATATGTCGAGAACTTTTTCTGAGGAGAAGCCATCAATGTAGGTCACACTTTTTCCGAGGAGAAGCCATCAATGTTGCTTGTTATGTGCTAAACAGAGCTATGGTGCGTCCTCTTCTTGGAAAAATACCATATGAACTTTTGAGAGGAAGAAAACCCAACGTTGCTTACCCGTGTATATTTGGTTGCAAATGTTCCGTACATAATAACAGCAAGGATAATCTTGGTAAGATGGATGCTAGGAGTGATGAGGGAACCTTCGTAGGCTATTCTTAGCATAGTAAAGCCTACAAAGTCTTCAACAAGCGAACTAGAAAAGTAGAATAGAATGTTCATTTTGTATTTGATGAGAACACTATTGGAGGAAGCTCTATTGTCGACGAAGATGAAGGAGATATGGGTTTTCATCTTTGTAATTAATCAGAAGATCGTGTTGTAGAATTGTTGAAGTTCCAAAGGTGGTCAACCTAGCACAGGTGGATGACCTGGATGATTCTAAGATGTCAACCCTAGAAGATATAGAAGAGAATGAAGATTCTGGTAACGTTGAGCTTTATCAAAATGAAGAAGCTGAAGAGACCAATAATTCCAACACTGAGCAGGGTCATAACTGTGTGTTGGTTGACCTTACTCAACTTCAGTTGAACTATCAGCAGAAAGATGCTCACACAGTAACTAACATCATCTCTAACTACTCAAACGGGGTTCAAACACGTTCGTCACTTCAGAATTTCTGCACATTCAATGCATTTCTCTCTATTATAGAACCCAAGAATGTGGATCAAGCCCTAAAGGATCCAGATTGGGTGTGCGCTATGCAAGAAGAAATTAATCAATTTGAGAGAAACAATGTTTGGCACCTAGTTCCACGACCCAAAGACAGAACTGTGATTGGAACACGTTGGGTATTCAGAAATAAGCTTGATGATTTTGGAAACATTGTGAGGAACAAAGCAAGACTTGTGGTTAAGGGATATAACCAACAAGAAGGGATAGATTATGATGAGACATTCGCTCATGTGGCACGTCTAGGGGCAATTCATAACGCAATTCCGGGAAGAGTCGGTAGTTGGTCTATTAATTGCTTATTCAGCTCATCATGGTTTTAAGCTTCAACAAATGGATGTTAAGACAACCTTTCTGAATGGCTTTCTTAAAGAAGAAGTGTTTGTAGAACAATCCCCATGCTTTGAAGACGTCACCCATCCGGATCATGTTTTCAAACTCGACAAAGCACTTTATGGATTGAAGCAAGCGCCGCGATCTTGGTAGACAGGCTCTCTCAGGGAAAGCACACTCTGGTTGTGCAGGTCTATGTTGACGACATCATCTTTGGTTCTACATATGATAAACTTGTGAAGAAGTTTGCCAACCTCATGGCCAGTGAATTTGAAATGAGTATGGTTGGTGAACTTAAGTTCTTCTTAGGACTTCAAGTTTCTCAAGGAAGTGAGGGTACAAGAGTACATCAACAAAAGTACCTCAGGGAGTGTGTCAAGAAGTTTGGTTTGGATGATTCAAAATCCTTTGACACACCCATCTCTCCTACTACTTCTTCGGGAAAAGATGAGAATGAAAAAATGGTTGACCAGACTCTGTATCGAGGTATTATAAGTTCGCTACTATACCTCACGGCAAGTACACCAGACATCATGTTTAGTGTTTGCTTATGTGCCAGATTTCAGTCCGATCCAAGAGAATCTCATATCAAGGTTGTTAAAAGAATCCTAAGGTATCTCAAAGGTTCTGATGATTTGTGATTATGGTACCCAACCTCTTGTGTCTTTGGTCTAGTCTGGTACACGGATGCTGATTTTGCTAGGAACAAGGTTGATCGTAAGAGTACTTTTGGGATGGCTCAATTTCTTGGACCATGTCTTGTGTCATGGTGGGTCCAAGAAGCAGAATTCAGTTGCTCTCTCTACTGCAGAAGTTGAGTACATCGCCGCTGCCGCGTGCTGCACCCAACTTCTATTGCTCAAGCAACAACTTCATGACTTTGGCCTGAAGTATGATGGCATACCTATTCTATGTGACAATACAAGCGCCATCAACATCTCAAAGAATCCTGTACAACACTCACGAACCAAACATATCGAGATACGTCATCATTTTCTTCGCGATTGTGTTGAGAAAGGGTTGGTGACCATGGATTTTTGCGGGACAAGTGAACAACATCCTGATATATTCACTAAGGCTCTCAATCGTGAACCCTTCATACAGTTCCGCATGGAGCTTGGTATGATTTCCCTAAACTAATCTATTTCCCATTTATTTTCCATCAATGATTGGCTAGATTAGATGCTCCATTTATGATTCACAAGTTTTATGATCTTGAGGTGTTAAATTTGAATGTTTCCTTGTTACATACTCATGAACCATGCACATCATAATGTCATCATTCTCTGCTTCTTGAGTTATGTATTAAGTGCATATTGAAACCATTTTTTGAGCCCAAAAGAGTCAAAACCTAATGTTCCTAACCCTCATTACAAGCACAAATGACGGTTGCCTCTACAGCCTACCCAAGCCTATCATGTTAGGGAGTCTCTATGAGATTACTTTTATGTGTCTTGATATAAACGGAGACTTATCTACATGATTGACAAATACACATAAATTATTTCCCCTGGTTCTCTTTTTCACCCTTGTGCAAAACCCCAAAGAACCAAGAGCATTCTCTTTTCAATGGATGTTGGCAACTTGAGTAAGGTTAGTGACTGTGCATCACATGGGGAATGTCGTTTATCTGAAAAATTTACGAGTTAAGTGTTTGACTCATAAGAGGTTGAGAACGTCAGTTTCTGAGTAAGACAAGAATTGCCTTTCTCCAACAGTATCTTTTCAAAAATCTGGAAATCTTTTGCCAAAAGATATTGCCTTTTCGGTTATATTGAATAAAGATCTTGGGAAGATCTAGTTCCTATCTAATCAACTTTAGTTGAACGATAAATGAGGAAAAGGCTTCTGATCAAAAGGTACGCTCCCCCTCTCTCTCGTGCATTATTTCACTCTCTTGCTCTTCTCTATCTCTCTGCAAACCTCTTCTCTCCCAAAAAACTTCAATCTTTTACCATCAATGGCGTCCAACCCTAACCCTAACCCCATTCGTGGCATTGAAACCCCACGAACCCTAGCTCTCAAGCTTGGGAAAGTGGTTGATCCTCAAACCTTGGCTCTGCTATTAGAAGCCATTCAAAACGCCAACAAACTCGTTTCACCATTGAGGCTTGAAGGCCCTCAATCAACCCAAACTCAAGAAATAGGCCAATCCTCTCACAATCCCACCGAATCTCTCTCAAATCCTCAAGAAAACCCTCCTACCCAAATCTCCACATAAACTCTCCCTCAATCTCCTCAAAAATCTCTACCCAATTCTCCCAATCCCACAGAAGAAGAAAAGTTTAACCCTGGGTTGGTTAGAGAGTTCTACAGGTCATTGACTGCAGAAGACAGGGAAAAGACGACGATGGGTCATTATGAGCTTAATGGAGAAAAGTTTACACTGTCGAGTATGGAGTTAGCCACTCTTCTGAAAGTGCCACACAAAGGTTTTGCTGAATATCATAGAGGTGCATGGCCCGGGGAAGTTTATTCAACCGAGTTGCTTAAGAAGGCTCCACAAGTCGATGACGTCGAAGGTGGTTCCTTTTCCACCAACTTAATATGTGCCAAGAGGATGGTTCTTTTACTTGGGTTATCAGTAACTTGATTCCCGAGAGCAAAAGAAGAGCACTCCTATGATCCAAGACATTCTTTTCATTGATAAAATTCTCAACAAGGAAATTGTCAACTTTGCTAGATTGCTACTTCTCCACATGGAATCTGTCAAGGACAGTATTCGACATGCTCTTCCCTACAGCTCAATCATCAAGAAGGTGCTTCAATATCATGAGGTTTATGAGGCTGACGAAGAGGTGGAACACGCCCACCACTTGAATTCTGACATCTTTCGCAAGATGGGTTACAAACTGATTGATGATCAATGGGTGTCGAAGGATGCAGGAAAGGATGTTGTTTCGGATGCTGAGATGGAAGATGCTCAGTTGGGCATCAATGCTGAAGGAAGGGATAGTGAGCAACCTGGTGTTATTATGAAGATGTTAGTTAATCTCCAACGCCAGAACCAGGATTTGCTTGAGAAGGTTAGGGTACTCCTGACAGGTCAAACTGCGCTCAAAGCTGACGTTCATGATTTATCTGTTGTCCTTGATGACCTGACTAAGTGAGTGACTTAGCTCAAGTAGCCGCCATCTAGTTCCCTTTACTTTTCCTTGCACATCTACTATCTCAAACACATCTCTTTGGTTTCTTTTATGTGTTTTTGCTTTCTCTATGGCATGTTTAAGACTATTTTGCTCTTGTTGTTGTGGATTTTTTGTGTACGTTGGATAATTACTTTATTTACCCTTGTTTAATTATCTCTTTTTGCAGGACTATTTAGAGTGTTCTTTTTTATGATGCCAAAAGGTAGTAAAGGATGGGGGTAGATAAAAATAATGGGAATATCTATGCTGAATTACATGAGGGTTATCCAACTTAGGGGGAACTTTTGGTAAAATTGGTATTATTGCATATTTTTTTCGATATTTGGTCCTACCCTGTTTATAAAGGATGAAAGGAGTTTGTCACCATCAAAAAGGGGGAATGTTTTAGAAAAGTTGGAGGCTTTGATTTTGATGGTTCAAACGTCTACCACGTGAACGACCTCGAGTCTTTGAACTGAGTCACCAACATCAGTCAGGTCGTCGACGTGTGTTGAAGGCAAAACTCGGAGATCTTGAAGATGCGTGAAATCTTGGGAGTTTGGATAGTATAATCTTGTTTTAGGAAAGATCTCATGATGATTATATTATTAGTTGATTATTGTCTTTGCCCTAAGCCATATTTTATTGTAATCTTATATTATGCTTAGGATGATTTTGTAAGGATAAAAGAAATAATATCTTGCCATAACCGAATTGGAAGATATTATTCTCTTTCATCTAACCTAGTTTGTATGTATTTAAGCTAACACTTTAGGTTTGAATACTCACGAACTCATACTCCATTTTTGTGTTAAGAAAGAAAGAAAACGAGAGTTTGAGAGACGTAGGCTTGTTAGACGGGTTGAGGGTTGTAGTTACTCGATTCAAAAGGATTTCTAGAGCGCTTGGGAAGTAGGTCTAGATCCAGGGTGTTCTTGTAAATAATCCAAAAGATCAATAAAGCAAGCTATGACTTTTAATTCTTCCAAGCGAGAACTTGGAAGGGAGTGGTTTTCACACTTGATTGATAGAGTTCATCGATCAAGTGTTTCACTATAAAAAATCATTGTGTGCAAGTAAGTCTTTCTCGTAGTTTATTTCCGCTACATTTACTTAAGAGGTCGACGACTTAGTTGAGGTCGGTGACCTAGACGTACTAACGATCCTAAAAATAGGCTCATAGAGACTCCCTAACATGACAAGCTTAGGTGGGCTGTAGAATCAACCGTCATTTGTGCTTGTAATGAGGGTTATGAACATCGGGTTTGATTCTTTTGGGCTCAAAGAATGGTTTCAAAATACATTTAACAACATAACTCAAGAGGCAATGAATAAAGACATAATGGTATGCATGGTTCATAAGTATGTAACATCGAAGCATTCAAGACTTGACACCTTAAGATCATAAAACTATTGAATCAAAAAGAGAGCATCTAATCTAGCCAATCATTGAGGGAACATGGATAGGAAATAGATTGATTTAGAGAAATCATACTTAGCTCCATGCGAAATTGCATAAAGGGTTCAAGATTGAGAGCTTTTGTGAATATGGTTGCACATTGTTCACCGTTATGTAGAAATCCATGGTCACTAACCCATTCTCAACACAGTCATGAAGAATGTGATGACGAATCTTGATATGCTTGGTTCGTGAGTGTTGGAAATGGTTCTTTCAGATTTTGATGGCGCTTGTATTGTCACAAAGAATGGGAATTTCATCATACTTCAACCAATAGTAATGAAATTGTTGCTTGAGCCAAAGATGTTGGGTACAACACGCAGCAACGGCAATGTACTCAGCCTCCGCAATAGAGAGAGCCTCTAAATTTTGTTTCTTAGACCCCCAAGAGAAAAGACAAGGTCCAAGAAATTGGGTCATCCCTGATGTGCTTTTACGATCTACCTTGTTTTCAGCAAAGTCAGCATCAGAGTAGCCGACTAGCCCAAAGTCACACAAGGTTGGGTACCATAAACACAAATCATCTGAACCCTTGAGATACCTTAGAATCCTCTTCATATCTTTAAGATGAGATTCTCTTGGATCTGACTGAAATCGAGCATATAGACATACACTGAACATAATGTCTGCTCTACTTCTACTTGTTGTGAGATAAGTAGGGAACCTATAATACCTTAATACAGTGTTTGGTCAACTCTCTTCTCATTCTCATCTTTTTCTAGAGAAGTAGTGGGGGAGATGGGTGTGTCAAAGGATTTTGAACTATCTAAGCCGAATTTCTTAACACACTCCATCAAATACTTCTGTGATGCACTCTTGTGCCATCATCTCCTTAAACAACTTGAAGTCCTAAGAAGAACTTAAGTTCAACAGCCATACTCATCTCACATTCACTGACCATGAGGTTGGCAAACTTCTTTACCAGCTTATCATCCGTCAACCCGAAGATGATGCCTTTGACGTATACCCGCACAACCAGAGTGTGCTTTCTGTTCTTGAGAAGAAAGAGTATTATCCACCTATCCCCGAACATATCCATATTGAAGCAAAAAGTGAGACAACCTATGACACCAAGCTCTTGGAGCCTATTTCAACCCATAAAGTGCTTTGTCGAGTTTAAAGACATGGTCTAGGTGGATGACGTCTTTGAAACCAGGATTTTGCTCAACAAAAAGTTCTTCTTTAAGAATTCCATTTAGAAAGACAGTCTTTATATCCATTTGTTGAAGCTTCAATCCATGATGAGCCAAATAAGAAATCAAGAGACGAATTGCCTCAAGACGAGCTACAAGTGTGAATGTCTCATCGTACTCTATTCCTTCATGTTGGTTATATCCCTTAACCACAAGTCTAGCTTTGTTTCTCACAACATTCCCAGTATCATCGAGCTTGTTTCTGAATATCCGTCGTGTTCCAAACATAGTTCTATCCTTGGGTCAGAGAACCAAATGCAAAACCTTATTTCTCTCAAACTAATGAAGCTCTTCTTATATAGAACAAACCCAATCTCGATCCTTCAAGGCTTGATCCACATTCTTGGGTTCCATGATAGAGACAAATGCATTGAATGCACAGAGGTTATGAACTGAAGAACGTGTTTGAACCCCCTTTGAAAAATCAGATATGATGTTGGTTACTGGGTGAGCATCCTTCTATTGATAATTCCATTGAAGTTGAGTGAGGTCAACCACCTCACTTTCATGATGTTGCTCAGAATCAGGGTTGTCATCATTAGTTGGTTCTTCACTTTGCTCAGATACTGCATCTTCAGAATTCTCATTTTCTTCAACCTCTTCTACCGGTGGCCTAACAAAATCATCAAGGTCATCCACTTGCTCTAGGTTGGAAAGCTTTGGAACTTGAATGATTTCCACAACATGAACCTCTTCCTCATCACAGAGATGAAAACCTTGATAACCTTCATCATCTTCTTCAATGGAACTTCCACCCATTGTGTTTTCATCGAACACAGTGTGAACACTTTCTTCCACTTTCCTTGTTCGCTTGTTGAAGCATTGTAAGCTTTGCTATGCTGAGAGTAGCCTACAAAAGTTCCTTCATCACTTCTAGCATCCATCTTTCCTAGATTATCTTTGCCATTCTTGCACACAAAACATTTGCAACCAAACCTTCGTAGGTGAGTGATGCGACCCTAGGGTCACAAGGGGCGGATCTCGGCTCGAAACGTTTGGATCTTCTCCAACAAATAGTAACATGATAGATTTGAGGCCGAAGTCTAGACTTTGAGATTGAGAGGTGAAGTGAAAGGATTGAGAAGGGGGCCTAGTTTGACGTAGGATAGGAGAATATAGGGTCGGGAAAAGAATAGGGTGACGCCCGGGCCAAAGGGGAGGAGAAACTCGACTCAAAGCTCTGGTTAATTCATTTTGGACATAAATAATACAAGGGGGTGTGACTCCTTTATATAGAGGAGGCCACACGAAACCCTAGAAGCTAGTTGGGAGTGGACTAGGGTTAGCAACATGCTAGGCCCAACATCAAAGCCCAAAATACTACTAATAATAACTACTACAAAAGGAAAGGTGCAACAAACCCTAATGGCCTAATGGGCCTTATGATAGCTTAATGGGCCGGTCTCTTAAGCATAAGAGAACACACGCCCAAAATAGAAAAGACGGAATGTAAATGACGAAAATAGAAATAATAATATAAATAATACATAAATAGACTAAGTCCTAATTCAAGGGGGTCTCCAAGGTCTAGGACATCTCGGGTCCGTAGGAGCTGGATCCGAGCTAGGGCAGAGTTGCATCATTCTCCCCCGCTTAGCTTCGAAGCGTCCTCGCTTCGACATGGGTCGAACAAGGCATGGCTCGGCCCTTCATTTTTTTTTGTTTTTTTTACAATATTACGAGATCTTCCACAATCCGAAAGATTCTCTTACAATAAGAAAGTAATAAAACTAAACTATAAATAAAATAAAATGAGATCTTTTATAAGATAAAATCTCGTACAAAAGGGGAAAAAATCAAAACAAACAAAATAAAAAGATATAGGATCTTTTATAAGCAAGATTCCTTACAAAATAAAATCATAAAAATCGGAAATAAAAGATATGCTCCAACCGAAAATAAACCACACAATCTTGCAAAAATAATCCCGAGATCTTGTGTTTCCGTCTTCGGTGCGGGCTGGCACATGGGGGCTGCAACCTTGGCACACTGGTGGCGCGGTTCTGTTGTGCCAAGACTCAGATCCTGGCACGTTGGAACTCGATCCTAGCGCGCGACCGTGATGTTTTGGCCCTTTGGAAGGGAAAACGAAGTCCGATTTAGGCGAATTTTATATGCCCGGACTCGTATCGAAAAGATCTACAATATTCTGGAAGAAAATTGCAGAAAAAATAAATGTTTTGGTCGAAATCTGGGTAGAAGTCGACAAAAGGATATGTTCGACTGATTCAAGGGCAAGAAATCGGCGAACAAGGCAACTATGAACATGCAACTAGCAAGCAAAGATGCAATTTCACCAAAATCAATTGAAAAAGTCGAATAGGGTTGGGTTTTTTTTTTTGGAGACGGAGCTCGACAATCAGAGCAAGAAATCGGCAAACAAAGCAACTAAGAGCATGCAACTAGCAAGACAAAGATGCAATTTTACCAACATCAATTGAAAGAGTCGAGTATGTCTAAGACGTTTTTTTTGTGGAGACGGAGAAGGGACCGTTTGAACCACTTGATGCTCTGATACCAATTGATGCGACCCTAGGGTCACAATGGACGGATCTAGGCTCGAAACGTCCGGATCTTCTCCGACAGAGAGTAACGGGATAAATACGAGACCACAAAGTGGACTCGCGGACCTCTAATGCTTGTCGGAACGAGGGTGGGGCGAGGCAAAGGGATAGAATGGAACCGGGGTGACGTCGGGCCAAGGGATAGGAGGAAACTCGACTCTACTATAAGCTTGGCTATTTCATTATGACGTAAATAATAAAAGGGGGCGTGGCTCCTTTATATAGAGGAGGCCACACGAAACCCTAGAAGCTAGTTGGGAGTGGACTAGGGTTAGCAACATGCTAGGCCCAACATCCAAGCCCAAAATACTACTAATAATAACTACTATAAAAGGAAAGGTGCAACAAACCCTAATGGCCTAATGGGCCTTATGATAGCTTAATGGGCCGGTCTCTTAAGCATTAGAGAGCACACGCCCAAAATAGAAAAGACGGAATGTAAATGACGAAAATAGAAATAATAATATAAATAATACATAAATAGACTAAGTCCTAATGCAAGGGGGTCTCCAAGGTCTAGGACATCTCGGGTCCGTAGGAGCTGGATCCGAGCTAGGGCAGAGTCGCATCAGTGAGCGACGTTCGGTTTTCTTCCTCTTAAAAGCTCGTATGGTGTCTTCCCAAGAAGAGGATGCACCATAGCTCGGTTTAACACATAATAAGCAGCATTGATAGCTTCTCCCCAGAAATTCATTGGTATGCCACTGGAGATTAGCAAGGATCTCGATATGTCCTCCAAAGTTCGATTCAATCTCTCAACTACACCATTCTGTTGAGGAGTTCGTAGGGCTGAAAAAGTGTGACCTACACGGGTTTCCTTGCAAAAGTCCAAGAATTGAGCATTTTCACCACTACATTTCAAGCTTTTGGCAGCGGCCAAAAACCTCTATAAAATGGTCCAAAAACGCTACAAAATTTCTAAGGTAGCGGTTTTAGAACCGCTTCATTTGCTCTCGTAGCTTTAGATCTATGGTCGCGGTTTTCGAAAGATATAGTAGTTGTTATCAATCGACAAATGCAACCACTACAATAGATGTTATAACTGCTATTATAGAATCTAAGGTAGCGATTTTTGCCTCTTCCTACGGCAATGGTTGTTGGTATCAATTGCAGCGGTTAGGTGTCTATTGTAGTGGTTTATAAGGACTTTTGCTGCAGATTTTTACGCAATGACAGCGGTTGGAGATCTATTGTCACAGTTTTTTGATCTATAGAAGCGGTTTTTGATATATTGTAGCGGTTGTGGAAGGCTATTGCAGCTGTTATTTCTACCTATGGTATCCATTTTCTAACGATATAGCAGCAGTTTTATAGTAAAAAGATTAAAATTTCTTGAGCTATAGTAGCAGTTTTATATTATGGCCATTTCAATATTATTTTGCAGCTTTAATTTCTAATTCCCTATTAAATTTTAGAGTAGCGATCACCTACATAGTAACCATATGGTGAAAATTGCATATTAATTTCAACCATCAAATTGTAAAAATGAAAGGAATTGATTAAAAGTTGAACAGTGTTAAAAATAGACAAAAACACAAACATGTTTAATTAGAATGGCAATAAGTGTAAATAAAAGGAAATTCATACCCTTCTAGTCCTCACATTCCTATGCACATCGCTCTCTTCACTCTGAATATTTCCCAAGCCCTAATCGGAATTTGAAAGCTCCTTCCCATTTCAATCGAGAACTCCTTCTAGATCGTCATCTCAATTAAAATCTTCTTCCACTTTATCGTCTTCCTTGGTCATACACTCGCACTTTACCTTCGCTTGTCATTTCGAGGTTCTTAAATTTGAAAAAGAGAGAACACAATGGTGAATAAAAAGAAGTCTTTAACACGATAGAAAGCAAAAGCAAGATATCTAGTCTTCATTGCGCTGCTGCAAGAATTGCCTGAAATATTCCATTTATAGTGTGCTTTCTTGTGTTCTTTTTCCTGTAGATTTGGGGGTTCATTTGAATATGTCTCTTTGTGAAGTTAATTTGAGATTTATCAACCTAAGTGTCGATGTCTATTTGATGCTTCAATTTCTCTATGGGTTTTTTTTATTCGATTGAGAAGTTGCTGAAATAAAAAATTTGTAATTCATGTCCTTTTCTTCTTTTTCTATATATGTATTTAATCCTCATTTTATACGTAGGAAGTTTTGATGAGTGATGCTATGAACTTTTGCATCCAAATTATTGAGAAGGTTTGGGTGGATTAATAATGCCAATCTGGTGTTTTTTGGAAGTGAAAATCAGTAAAAGTAAATTTCAAGTTAATTAGTGAAATTGCATGCCAAATTAAGTGATTAAAAGATATTCCAAGTTATTAAAAGTGTGTGCCAAATTAAGTGCAATATTGAGTTCTTAAAGTGCATTTTTAATTACTAAAAGTGCAAATCGAGTTGATAAAAGTGCATTTCAAATTAGCAAAAGTGCATTCCAAGTTTGTAAGAGTCCATGTCAAATTAAGTGCAAAATTAATTCATAAAACTACATTCCAAATTAGTAAAAGTGTATTCCAAGTTAGTAACATCGAGTGCATGCCAAATTAAGTGCTTAAAGTGCATTCTAAATTACTAAAATTGTATGACAAATTAAGTGAAAAATTGATTGCTTAAAGTACATTCCTAAAAACTTAAAAAGCAATCCAAGTTTGTAAAAGTGCATTCTAAATTAGCAAAAGTGTATTCTAATTTATTAAAAATGCATGCAAAATTAAGCACAAAATAGATTCTAAATTATTAAAAGTGCATTCTATGTTAGTAAAAGTGCATGCCAAGTTAAATGATTAAAGTGCAATCTAAATTAAAAAAAAAAGTGCATTTCAAGTTAGTAAAAGTACATGTCAAATTAAGCGCAAATAAATTGCTAAAAGCACATTCTAATTTATTAAAAGTGCATTCCAAGTTAGTGAGAGTGTATTTACATATTTCACTTTGTTTTCATTGCTTTTCAAATATAAACTTTCCAATTTTTGGCATTTGTATTGTAGTGGTTTACACTCACAAATATAGTTCATATATACTACATATTTTAAGGACATATAGGCACATATAGTGCATGTATAAGGTCTTAAACTGCATGTCTAAGGGCATAATATTACAAAATTCTCTTATAGTGTGGTTACACACATAGATGTATGTTCGAATCCCACATGAGTTGATTGGATCAAGGCCTTCTTTGAAAAGTAGTGGCAATTTGTGTAAGAGATCATAATAAGTTGTTTGTCGCATACGAGTAAATGCAATTTGTTTTACTACCTAGCTAGTTAGGTTGAGAATGAATGCCTTACAAAACTAATTCGTGTAAGAGATCATATTAGCCTATGTAGGAATCGAACCTACATTTTTGTGCACAAGCACATTGCTCTTCCATTTGAGCTAATAGGCTACTTGTAGTGTACTTATAAAGTGAATTATGAGAAAAAGTTTCAAATAATTATTATTTAGCTTTCATATTTAAATTAAAAGGATTACTTTTTAATAGTGCACACAACATAAACAACTTTGAAATACAATAATGCTAACAAGGAAACAAGTCATTCTTATTGTTTCCCATCCCCACATGTATAATAAGACTTACAAAAAATATTTCGTGAAGGTACTTATCCAAGCTAAAAGTTGACATATTGAGATGCCAAAACCATACATTTATATATTGTTGAATTTCAGTTGTTGCCAAGCGTTTATCCTTTCTATATTTCCTGAAAGTACTTATCCAAGCTAAAAATTGACATATTCAAATGCCAAAACCATACATTCATAGACTATTTAGTCATCTAACAACATTACTGATTCAAATTGCTCTTTTCTATCAATAATATTTTATTTCAACATGAAAAAAACCAATCACAAAAAATATCGTCTACCCACTGACATGAACAATTATAATAAATATGCAATATAATAATCAAATATGAAACTCCAAAAAATAGGCTAACAATGAATGGCTTACAAACTCACATGGATCATTTCCTTCATGAAGAAAAGGTAAATAATGCATAGAAATCATATTGTTCGTTGAAATCAGTGACAATCGGTATTCAAAAATGTCGATTCAGTGACTATTTAAAAAAAATTTAAGCCTCTTTCACAGATTAGTTCAATCTCTAAAACGAATAAACTCTGAAATTTCGAGAGAATATAGAAATTAGGGTTTACAGCTATTGAATCATGGCCCAGCGTTTTGATCTTTTCCTCAAAACGATCGAATTGAGCCTAAACTTCCTCCTTAACTTACTTATTCTTCTTCGTGATCTCCTTCTCTCTCCTTGCGGTTCATCAGTGCAGATTTGTCAGAGCAAACGACGGGGGATAACTGCGAAGTGCTACTGAGTATGATCTTGACCGCATGAAAAAAATACCCCTGCTTTTAAGTTAAAAGGCTAAATATCAACCATTAGATTAAAGCAATCAAACGGATCATATTGGTTCTTATTTTTCACCATAAAGAAACTCCTCATATGATCCAAACTCTTAAATTTTATATAGCATATGCATTAATTTTATAAAATGTGCAAATACACAGCTATCTCAATAGAATGAGATGTCATATATATTAAACCATCATTCATTACATATGGAATATCCTAACTCGAATTTACTAGCAAATCCAACAACATTCATGTTCACAAATTAATTCACAAGGCAAAAGCAAGCACTTGTCACAAAAGTGTTGGAAAAGTATGTAAACAAAAATTGGTTGGTTCTAAAATAAAAACCTAGCCTATTGCAAAATGTGCTAGCCCATATGCATATATGTACTTCCTAAGTAATTAGCATCAAACAAAAAACCTAAAAATTAGGATGAGTGTGGAGTTTGTCTGGATAGAGAGCTTGCCCATAGCAAATTCTTTAAACTCGTGGCCACATGCAGTAGGTTATCTATCCATTTACCTTGATAGATGAACCCATGGATGCTTTATATATGTATATATAGTAACCATTATAAACACAGAGAAAGAAAATATTAATATATAGTTACCAGTTTCCTCAAACATCGTACACACATCAAATTTAAAAATGGTACACATTTAAGCACAAAAAACAATCAAAACTAGGAAGAAGCAAATTCAACTTAAGTTGATTGGTGGCAGGTAGAACTTTCTTGAAATTGATCGTTTTGATTGGTACCAACTTCCATTGTGAGTTGTGCTATTGATCTTTCTTCATCTTCGGATACATTCTATTTTTATTTCTAGGAATTAAACTACATATATAGGGTCAACAAAGTTGTTTTAATTTTTTTAGAAATGGATAGGAGAGACGAATACTAAAATTTAGCACAACTTTAATATGTTTAGTAATGAAAGCAGCAAATACAACTTTAGTAGAGCTTTCCTACACGCAGGTGCTGTTGTGAATTCTAACCAACAAGTTGCTACAACAAGGTATGCTAAAACTAATTCCTAATCACTCATCTATATTATATTAGCACAAGATAATCAAGTCTTTTTTTGTCGCTTAATTTGTGGGCAAATATGATTAGCAAGCAACAAGAATTTCTTTATATGCATGTGTGAGTAGCACATCAAATCTAAAAATGGTACACACATTTTCAGCACATTGAATAGAATAAAGCAACCAGAATTGGTTAGTAAACCAAGGCGGCGGTTTGCCCTTCTTTCTTAGAATTGGTTAGTAAACCAGTTCTCATCCGTTTACGGGTGCTCTAGGCTAATCCAAGTAGTACTTGGGTTACCCTAAATCTTACCAGATCAAAAAATGTATTGTGCTGACATATGAGATATGCAACAACTTTATTGAGATATGCAACAACTAGTCCTCAACATGTATAGCATGCTACATTATTCAACAGTAAATTTTATAAATAAAAACATCATACCACATTCGTCATATTTAAATTCAAGAATTTATATCCATCGACCAAAACAAAGAAGCTTTTAAAGAGTTGTAACTCACTTTTTAGTGGGATATCAAGAAGTTTTTAGGAGAAGACAACTCTCTATTGAAATAAAGTTGCTCTTGGATTGAGACTCTTGAAGTAGTTTCGGTTGTCCAGTACCTGATCCTGAATTATAGAACAAATTGAAGAGTGAACAGAAAATATATATAAAAAAGTATACCACTTAAAACCTATAAAACTTTGCATACGAGTGCACAAACTAACACATAACTGTTTAGACACAACTCCTTAAGTTGTACTATCTAGGTATTCATATATCTAAAAGATGAGCAGTTTAACTATATACCTTCCCCTCCCTAAGAAGCCGTCGCCACAAAACGTGTTGCTTTTGTAAACTGAAATGTTTATTTCCCTTAGACCTTCAAAAAGAATGAACACGAATTTCTCGTAGAAAAGTGGGTTTTTGTCACCATCTATGTACACATAATCCATTCAAAAAGTTTAATTTGAGACAAAAGATCAGTTGATCAATACCAAATCAAAAGACAATCTGTATATATGGAGTTGCAGAATCACATGTACATGTTCTGGTGTGAATCTGTTGCTTTCATATTCAAGACACACGTAAGGGTCTTGCCTTGCTATATATTGAACATCTTTTAAACTGTTACACTTGACAACTAACAACAAAATAACATAATAGTATATATGTGAGAACGTACTTATGTAAATGAAGGATATATGCCAAGATTTCTTCAATGAAATGGAGTCATACCAGTTACTTCGAGGGTTAGTCCTTGTATCCTTGACATAATTTGATTGCAAAGTATATCAATTGTGGAAACATCAAATTTAAGGACTTATATACCTTCGTATAAGATTGGATTGACGGATTCACCTTGCAAATTGATGAATTATTTGAGTTAGCAAACCAATTCAAAAATATTTTAAAAAGGTTGAGCAAGTCAACAAATAAATTAAGGGTTTAACATGGACAAAGTAAGATATGCTAATTAGGAGGCATGAAAACTTTGTATATATAATTAATGACTTAAACTAAAACAGATCTACAGTTCAAGATGAAGACGGACCAAGTTGACATTCTCCTTTAGTTTGACACAAACATGGAGTCAATTTCTTGTAGGAAAGGAGAATTGTGGTCAACCTAGATAAATAGCACTAGGAATGAATAGACAATAGAAATGGTTGCAAGTTGTCCGTATATTTAAATAAAATTCTGATCTATGTGTGGATTGAATTCATTTGAAATATATTGATCACTTTACTAACCACATACTCAATACAATCATGTCATAGCTGTTTATAATCCAAAGGAAAATATACGAAGGCAGAAAGTGTGAAAATATATTTGTAGGCATTTCATTAAACACCTTGCCAGACCTCTCTTTTTTTCCTCAACTATCCCTCCGCCGCGAAATTAAGCAAGCTAACCTAGGAGCTTAACTCTCAAAAGTGAACTCCGTCTAGGTAAATTAAAGCCCATAGAAACATATAATAACAAGTCACAAGCTATAATAGGTCCAACCATAGCTTTCACCATAAACACAAATCCTGACTCTTAACTTGGCCATCTACTATGTGCCTACTGCATTTTCCACCTCAAACCAAATTGATCCAGCACACACTATAGGGTAATACAACACACGTGACAGAATTGACCACCCGTGAATTCAAGGTTGGTCTCAAATCGATCAAGTATCGCAGTAACACTCCTAATATGATCCACCAATCACATTCACTGTCCTAAAAATTAAACACTCATAATATGCAAACATCACAATGAAAGCCTTGAAATTTAATCCAATGTTGCACGGAAAAGTTTAATTTTCTTGGATCCGAGATGATGTGTTTTTCGTATAGTGATGATTGTCTTTATATCATTGAAATCCATTGTATGCTCAACAAATGGGGTCAATAAACTAGTATAAGAAGTGAAAATGCTTGAAATTTGTTCCTTAAAAAGAAAATGATATCACTCTATCAGTATACTGACACAAACTTGCATGCACACTTGAAATATTTGGTAGGAGGGATTTAGAAATTTTTCTCTCCATAAATACTTTGACTACTCTATCTTGTATTTATTGGTGTTTGAAGTTCATGAATTTGATGAGTTGAAATTTGTAGTTGGTATAAAATGCAAGTCTTTCATTGTACTGTATAGGCCATACTGAGTCTAACATAGTATTTTGCAAGAGATGTAATTTGCCTATGTATATAGTTGCAACTTTTCTTCTCCTTAGTAGCCAAAAACTAATGTATACCTTCGCTCCGAGAGCAACATTATGCTTGTGTGTGTGTGTGTGCGCGCGCGTTGTAACACTTGTAATTATTTTTTTATCTGAATGACAGGTTGGCTCAATTCATAGATTCTTATGATCCACCAATAAAAGGGCTTCGAGATCTTAATTTTGTCAGTCCTCGTATAGTAGAGGTTACACATACCATCCTTTTAAATATGAAATGAATGGATATTAGTGTTCTTATGCATACTTTCTTTTACATAGTATATTAACCTCCTCTTTGCTCTTTAATAAAACATCAGATATTACATCTATGACCTGGTTGATATGGGTGAATATATTAAATAATTTTCAAGATTGAAACTCACTCTTCTATCAAATAGACCAAAGCAGGAAAATTTTCCCAAAAAGTTATTCCCTCGAAAAAGGTTGTCAAGTTCTTACCCTGCCTAAAAGGTGAGCAAATTTTCTACTTTTCTCCTCTTATTTTTCCACCAAAGTTGGCTATCATGAGGCATATGACCACCAACTTTAATGCTATTGGTGTGATTGTTTCATCAACTGCTACTTTAATGCTATTAATGTTATTGACCCATGCTCCAAGGCTCTAGACTCTAGAGGGAATATTTTGGATTGTTTGAGACTGGTTGGACTGTTTTGTATGCTTCTTTGTGTTGAACTGTTGTAGTTCTTGTTATCTCTAGGGTTCTAGTTCTTGTTATCTCTAGAGTTCTAGTTCTCTTAATTATGTAAAGTGACTTTGCCATCAATAAATTTTGAATTATCATAACTAGATCTACTGATGAATTAAACAATGTTGATCTATTACTATTGGGTTGCCATGTTTAATTTGGAGGCAGTTGGCTTTATTATTTTCCTATCTACATATATTAGGAAGCTTAGAAATGAGGATTTCTTGAGCCCTTTTCATACTCGTTATCCAGATACCCTCACAAATTCAGCACACCCAATGGTAAATTTTTCTTTATTATTATATTATTATGAGATTGTACTGCTTAGTTTGTTATCATACCTCTTTCATGATTGATATTATAGTTGCTAGTGATCCTAATCTTTATGTTTCAAATCAGTTTTTTGCCAGTAACAATCCTAATATGATCCACCAATCTCATTCACTTCCCTAAAAATTAAACTCTCCTAATATGCAAACATCACAATGAAAGCCTTGAAATTTAATCCAATTTCAAAGATGGAAGTCCCAAATGATGGCCCAAATATGCATAAGAAGACATAGTATACAATCTAATATGCCAACCATCACTGAATATGCCAAACCATCACTGAATAACTTTCTCAACCATAGCTTTCTCATAATCTTTTTTTGAGCAATTCTCAGAATCAAAATAGAGCATCTTAGTGCCAAACCATCACTGAATATGCCAATCACACACCACACATCGAATCATAATAGAAAGTGCACATGTGAAACTATAAATAAGTAGTTGAACATGAACATCAAACACATTCCAACAAGAAATAGCACTCATCGGGTCAAAACCAAGAAAAAAGTCATAAACAATGGTATAGTTTGAAATAAACCTGCACTGACCATTAAGGAAGCCTCTGCTCACATACGGTCTTGGGTAACAACAAGAGAAGAAGAATAAGTCTCAAGTTGAAGCATTAAATTTTCCATGAGCCAAAAAAAACAGAAAACAAGATGCTTCTTGGTCTAAACCCTAGACTGATTTTATCAAAGATTCAACATCAACCTAAACACATTCAATAACAAAAATTAAGAAGAAGACATACCGCAACTCGATCAGATTTCTATCTTACATCTTCCTCTCAACAAATTATTGACAAAACTTCTTCTTCCCCACAACCAAGTTCTCTCGTAATTTCATCTTCCCCTCAAATTAAGCCTTCAAGCGTCGCTCTCTTTGTTCTGTAGAACCCTAAACCATCACTCTCCACTTTTATAGTATTTCAATTATTGAATGATGGTCCGCCTCTTACAACCCTAATGTTGCTTTGACATCTTTTTCTATAAAAGCCAGTGGATAAAAAAAACCGTTGCCTGAACCGCTCTAATAGCCTGAACCGATGCTATCAAATTCCACCTTATCCTTGACCGCTTCCACAACTGCTACCTTAACCCAACCGCTGCTATAAACTGCTACCAAAGGTCGTAATTGTAGTAATGTTTCAAATATGTGCCATGATCTGATCGGATTGAAACCAAATGTACTACATGCACCTTTTTTTGTTAACTTCCTCCATGAACTGAATTCTTTGAATATCTGACCTATAAAAGACAAGAAAAACGTCCAGGTGTACCGTGAAAAGTCATCAATAATTAGATAAACATATCTATTATCTCCTCAACTTCTCACTCTCATAGGTCCACATAGATCCATATGAATTCACTCTAATGGTTTAGATGTACTTACCTCTTTATTAGGTTTGAATGAAGATCTAACATATTTCCCTTTGACACATGCTTCAAAAATTTCATATTTGTTTGGATCGATCTTAGGTAACCCACATACCAAATCCTGTTTGTGAAGTTTGTCAATAAGTTGTAGACTCGCATGACCAAATCTGTTATGCCAGAGGTTGGCAACGTCTTCGATCACTTGGAGACAACTTCTCTTCAGGTAAGAGCCAGGGAACAACTTTGTAAAGATTGTTTTCACATGTTTCCTTAAGAAGAATCTTACCTGAGCTAATTTCAATCACTTGACATCTATGAGAGTAAAAAACAACTTGATAGAGATTGTTAGTACACAGTTTGGAAACACTTAAGAGATTATACAAAAGACCTTTGACAAAACTGACATTGTTTACACAGAAGTTTTTAGAAATTCTTACCTTCCAATGTCCATAACGTGTCCCTTACTATTGTTATTGAAGATGATGTTGCTACCTTCCTGTTGTTGAAGTGAGATGAATGATTCAAAGCTTCCTATCATATATGTTGAGCATGAACTATCAATGAACCATGAACCGCTTTCTCTCATTCCATTCTGTAAGATAAAAGTCGGTTTTTACAATTCTAGAGTTTCTTAGCAACTCTTCTAGGTTGGGCAACGTGGTATCTTTCAAAATTTCTTTCATTGAAAACTCTTTCAAGGTCAATGGTTGGTTCATGTTCATGAGCATCCCAAAGTTCATAGGACTTACCATCTCTTTTCTTTTTCCTACACTCATTTTGATAATGACCTTCTTTTTCCACAATACCAACAAGTTTTATGAGATTTAAGACCAACATATTTGTTATATCCAGGATAGATCGGTTTATTGAGCTTGAAAATCAATTTGTGAAGGTTTCAACTTCTCAACTTGTTTCTTCCATATTTTATGTGCTTTTTGACCCGAGTACCAGGCCTTGACCTCTCAACGGTCTTTGCATAATCCTTAGAGGATTTCTTAGCAACAAACTCTTCTATCCACTTTTTCTTTTTAATCCCATTACTTGTCGTTTCCTTATCAAGGTCGTTGACTAGCTTAGCATTACCAAGTTTGAGGATGAGATTTTCACCTTCCAGGTTTGTTACTTTCTTATCTAGGTCGTTCACTTCAGCTTTAAAGTTATCATAAGTTTTACACACTAAAGACTCTGAAATAGAAGATTCCTTTTCTAACTTAGCACATTTTTTAGACCAACCTTTGTTGTCAACCATAAAGTTAGAAATGGTATCTTCTTTTTCTTCAAGTTTTTCACTGAGTTCGGTAACTTGAGTTCCCAACTTCTCAATGATAGCATGCAACTATTCTTTGGTTTCATTGGACAAAATAGATGGATGTTCATAATTTTGTACCTCTTTTGGAGAGTCGACAACCATGAGACAGACTTCTTCTTGTTGAATTGAGTCATCTTCAGCATCAGAATCATCCCAGGTGGCCAACATAGTAGTTGTGTCACCTTTAGATTTCCTTTTGACACAGTTGCTTGCAAAGTGTCCTTTTCTTGAGCAATGGTTGCATATAACATCCTTCATGTGTTATACTGGTTCAGAACCTTTTAAAGGAGCTTTATTTCGGTTCCAAAGCCTCATCATAGCTCTTGTTATGAGTGGTACTGTAGGATTGTTAGTACTTAATGAGTCGTCGACTCGTACAAAGTCGTCGACTTTGAGTAATAAAGCAGCGAAATATTTAAACATGAAAAATGAACGTTACCAACAGTTAATGACAAGCGATGTATTGTGGAAACTCCTCGTAAACCAACTAGTTTACTCGGAGAAAAACCACTCCCTTCCAAGCTTCTCACTTGGTCGGACTTCAAGGGTCCTTAGACTCGCTCTATTGATTTCTTGAGTGTTTACAAAGCTCTCCTGTGTACAAGAATGAATCCCACACCCTTGAACTATGCTCTACCTTTGCACTCACACTCTCAATCTCATGCTATGCCTAAGAACACTCGACACACCACTTGTACGAATCTCACGCACAAGTTCACTCTCTCTTTCTTACACAAAATATAGAATGACACTCAAAAGTCTTACCACTAACCTAAACACAAGGGTATTTAAGGTAGGGTAAGGGAGATCTCGTGTGTATCAAGTCCCATTCGATTAGGGAAGTGACACACACTCAATCTTTACATATCTTTCCAAATATACATTAACGTATACAATGAAGTATTCTAGGAGAATCAAATCGTCTTTATCTAGATTTTAGCACTCTTTTATGATGATCTTCTCCTAAAATAGAACGTCCTAGCTGTCACCAAATGCACGCACACACGCTGTACGTTCCTTCCTTAAATAGATTACTTCACCAGCTGGTCATGTCGGTAACTTCGCCAAGTCGCCGACTCGACTTGCAAACTCGGAGTCACTGACATTGGAACCATCAAAACTTTATCTTCTAACAAATCCCCCCTTTTTTATGGTGACAAACAACCTGTTCTGATAGAAACTTTGTAGCATTCAAGCACAAATACAGTAAAAAGAGCAAAGCACAAAAAACCATAAAAAGTTCCCCCTAAGCTTAGTAACCACATGATTTCAGTATTTTGATCCCCCTTAATAAATGTATTCCCCCGGTTAATTCCCCCTTTTGGCATCATCAAAAAGATTGCTAAAAACAAGAAAAGTAGTCAGAGGCAAATATAGAAACTTAAGGCATAATATCAAAACAGTCATAAAAAGTCATACACCATGCCAAAAGAAAAAGTACAATGCAAACATAAACAATTCAGAAATGCATTACAACCATATTGAACTTAAAAAGAAGTCTTTTAAACCGGAGGGATAATGAGGTAAGGGTAGAAGAAGAGGAGTAGAGAAGGCCATTAGTGTGCGGCAGTCACTGATATCAGGCTACAAATTCATTTAGCCGGTCCTCTATTGCACTAATCTTTGTAAACACATTGCCACACATGTTCTAAAGCTTCTCAATCATCCCCTTGAGAATCATATACTGCTCCTTGAGATCTTTCGGTTCACCAACCACTTGAGCAGATTGCATTCCCTCTTCTTGGGTATTCTTGTCACTGACTTCAAAAGTCTTTGACACCCATTGTCCATCAACCCAGTTCTAGCCAAACTTCTTGATCATCTCCTTATTCAGAACCCTGGTGTTTAGGACATCACCACCATCCACATAGACCTTGTGCTCAGTCATCAGCAGAGCAATCAACATGACATAAGGAAGCACATGTTTAGCAGTCTCAAGCACATGCTTCATATGAAGCATCATCAAACGAGGCATGTTCACCTTCTTTCCCTTGATTATCTTGTCCATAACCAGCAGATCTTGAATGGAGGTAGTGTTCCTCTTGAGTTCTCTCAGAAGCAAGTTACTGATAAGGTAATTGAACATCACCTTTTTCTCAATTCCCATTTTGTTGACCAGGTAGGGACTGGTGAAATTATCATCTTTGTCGGTGACAATTCTAATGATCTCACGATCATTGACCCCTTCTGGCCAACCTCCTTTGTAGTATTCAGCAAATCCTTCATGGGGTATCTCCAAAATTGCACTGACATCCTTACTAGTGAAGGAGTACGTCTTCTTTTCAACAGTGTATCGTCCATTGGTCATGTTCCTAGTGTCTTCGATCTCTAGGGATTCATAGAACATTTTGACCATTTGAGGGTTGTACTCGTGCTCTCCTTGAATCAAGTGACCCCATTTCTGCTTCTTTAGCCAGTCAATGACCTTCATCAGTTTGAATTCCTCCAAAAAGTTTTCCTCCCACAACAAATCCTTGGTGAACTCCCTAGAAGTCATATCAATAATAATACTGGTCTTCTTCTTACTAGAGCCAGCACCAGACTTTGGTGACCTCCCCCTTTTTCTCCTAGTGACCTTCTTAGAGAAAGAAGAGTCACCGCCCTCTAAGGCAGCTTCAGGGGTTTCCAACCCCTTGCCCTTTTTGGCTTTAAGAGCCACATCCGTGGCTCTAGCACTTGCAGATCTAGTCTTAGGGCGAAAAGGAGGAGGTATCTCAATTTCATCATCTTGGATCAACTTAGAATCATCACCAAACAAATCCTTCTCTAGGTTTCTCTTAACCGAATCAGCATACTTAGATTTCCTAGAAACCAAGATTGGATTAGAACGAGTACCTTCTTCACAAGTTTCAACTGGTTCCTTTTGAGAGACTTCCTTGTCAGAAACCTTGTCATCTGCCTCCACACCAGTGTCTGTGTTTGTGACTTTGGGAGAGTCATTGAAAGTCTTTGTTTGATCCTTAGGAGATAGCCGTTGGTTCTCCTCTGTTTCAGTCTGCTCATGAGTGCCTTCCACTCCAACCTCCGAGGCTTTTTCTTCTTCCTTTTCCTCAAACGACCCGACAACCGTTTTAGTTTCCTCAAACTCCATTGATTCCAAAATGGGAGTTTTTGCTCTCTCTTCCTCGACATTTTCTCTCTCTGAGGGTTTGGGTGTAGATAAGTCACCGGTTTCTAGAATAACCACCGGTTGTGCCGTTTGGCAGAGTATTCCAGATTCTGGTGAGAGGGTTAGGGTTTCGGTTTTGTTTTGTGAGGATGGGGGATTTTGTGATTTTTCAGTGGGAATGGGAGAAGATGGATTCGATTTTGGAGATGAAGGGTTTGGATCTTGGTTTTGTGGAGAAGATGGGTTCAAAGATGGGTTTTCAATGGCAGTTGGAGGGGCAATTGATAAGGATGATTGTCCAGACATGAGGGCGCGAAAAAAATCATCACCAAAGAGGGCAATGATCTTCCTTTTTGCCATTTAGGACTCTCGGCTTGGTTTTTGGGTGAGGCAGGGTGGTTAGAGGTGTTGGAGGGTGAGGCCATTGAAGGGTTTGAAGGTTCGAGGGTTTGAGTGAGAGATAAAGAGAGAGTAGATAATGAGAGAGAGAGAGAGAGAGAGAGAGAGAGAGAGAGAGAGAGAGAGAGAAGATTGTAAGATAGAAAGTACCTTTTTCTTTTGACGGTTGGGCATAATAAAGAAGTGAACTTCCATCATTAAGGAAGTTATCAAATCACCAGATTTTTCTCTTTCCTTCTTTTTGAAAAACTTTCCAATTTCAAAAGATATTGTTAAGCTATGATCTTTTTCTCGCGCAAAAACACACAGTCACTGACCTTGATTAAGTCGGCGACTTCTATCACAAAAACTGCTCTTCTCATATGTCCATGACTTTTGCACACTCCATGACTTTCTCTTATAGAACTTACTTGGCGTTGGGGTTGCACAGGGAGTGCCAAAGCAAACCAAGTATAAAGCATTATATATGAGAATTTGTCGATCATGATGATAAGTCTCCGTTTCATAAGGAAATTCAAAACTGGCTCATAGAGACTCTCAAAACATGATAGGTCAGGGACATGCATTAGAATCAACCATCATTTGGGCTTGTAATGAGGTTTAAGATCATCATGTTTGATTCTTTTTGGCTAAAACAAAAAGCTCAAAAAGGTTGCACACATACTGAATGTAGTAAAAGTCATCGACAAGTCAAATGCATGGGGTTTCCTAAATAGGATGTCTATCAAGAATGCTAAGAATTATACCATAAAAGCATGACTTCAAAACATATGCAAAGCAATCAATTCTATCCAACCATCGAGGGAATGCATGTAGGGAAATAGATCATTGAAGAGAGATCATACCTAGTTCTATGCGGAGTTGTTCAAAGAGTTCACGATTTAAGGCCTTTGTGAAGATTCTGCTCTTTGATCACTTGTTCTACAGAATTCCATTGTGACCATGCCTTTCTCCACACAATCTCGAAGAAAATGGTGCCTTATCTCGATATGCTTTTTCTTTAAATGTTGCATCGGATTCTTTGAGATGTGATTGCACTAGTGTTGTCACATAGTATGGGCACTGATCCACACTTCACACCATAGCCACTGACTTGTTGCTTAATCCATAAAAGTTGAGAGCAACACGCCACAGCTGCAATGTACTCTGCTTCCGCTGTTGATAGAGCTACAGAATTTTGCTTTCTAGATCCCCATGATACAAGGCAAGGCCCAAGAAATTGAGCCATCCCTGAAGTGGTTTTTCTATCAACACGATTTCCGGCAAAATCAGCATTTGTGTAGCAGATAAGTTGAAAGTCAAATCCTCTTGGATATCATAAACACGGATTTTCAGTCCCCTTAAGATACCGAATGATTCTCTTAATAACTTTCAAGTGGGACTCTCTTGGATCAGCCTGAAATCTAGCATATAGACAAACTCCAAACACAATATCGGGTCCACTCGTAGTAAGATAGAGCAATGATCCAATCATACCCCTATACATAGTAGCATTGACTTCTGGATCCTTGTCATCTTTTCCAAGTGAGGTAGTCGGCGACATGGGAGTATCAAAAGGTTTAGCATTTTCGAGAACAAACTTTTTAACACATTCTCTGAGATACTATTGTTGATGAACTCGGGTCCCATCCTCACCTTGCACAACTTGAAGTCCTAAAAAGAACTTGAGCTCACCGACCATGCTCATTTCAAACACACTAGACATGAGGTCAGCGAACTTCTTTACTAACTTATCATTTGTTGAACCAAAGATGATGTCATCGACGTAGACTTGAACAACCAGTGTATGACTTCCTTCTTTCAATAAGAATAGAGTCTTGTAAACTTCTCCTCGGACATATCCATGTTGAATCAAGAATTGAGACAAACGATCATACCAAGCACGCGGGGCTTGCTTTAATCCATAAAGAGCTTTGTCCAATTTATAGACATGATCCAGGTGGGCGACATCCTCAAAACCCGGAGTTTGTTCAACATACACTTCTTCCTTCAGATATCCATTTAACAATGCAGTCTTGACGTCCATTTGCTATAGTTTGAACCTATGATGAGCATAATAGGCAATGAGCAACCGAATAGCCTCAAGACGAGCCACTGGAGCAAACGTCTCATCATAGTCAATGCCCTCCTACTGATTGTATCCCTTAACTACCAGCCTTGCTTTGTTTCTGACCACATTTCTTCATCTTCCAGTTTATTTCTGAACACCCATCGTGTTCCAATCACAGATCTTCCCGTTGGCCTTGGGAGCAAACGTCAAACCTTATTTCTTCCAAACTGATGAAGCTCCTCTTGCATGGCACTGACCCAATCCGAATCTTTCAAAGCTTGTTCAACATTTTTAGGCTCCAACATTGAGATGAAAGCATTGAAAGCAAAGAAGTTGTTCAGAGAAGATCCAGTTTGCATACCCTTTGAGAAATCAGTGAGGAGGTTAGTGACAGGATGAGCACTTTTCTGTTGATAGTTCCTAACCTGTAGATCTGTCAAGTCGCCGACTTGAGTCTGTGGCGTTATTCCTGACTCTTCATCAGAATCTTCCGAACTTGAACTTCTCTCTGTCGGCGACACCAGCATTGTCACCTGAACTTTGACCTTGATTACTTCCCCCGAACTGTCTGAGTTGGTGACACCAGATTGTCACTGACTATTGATTCTTTTTCTGTTGTATTAGTTGGAAGTAGATCCTCTTGAACCAGATAGTATCCTTGATCACCATCATCAAGATCCTCAATCATCGAGCCTCCCATCGTGTTCTCATCGAACACAACATGCACACTTTCCTCAATCTTCCTCGTCCTTTTGTTGAACACTTTGTAGGCTTTACTGTGAGGGGAATAACCTACAAAAGTTCTAATATCACTCCTTGGATTGGTTTTCCCGAAGCTGTCGTTGCCGTTATTATGAATGTAGCACTTGCAACCAAAGGTGGGTAAGTGGGCGACACTGGGCTTGACTCCTCTTAGCAATTAATAAGGAGTTTTTCCAAGAAGTGGATGTAGCATGACTCGATTCATCACATAGCAAGATGCATTAATGACTTCACCCCAGAAATTCCTTGGAAGACCACTTGAGATAAGCCTAGTCTGCGACATGTTCTCCAAGGCACGATTCTTCCTCTCGACCATGCCATTTTGTTGAGGAGTTCTTGGCGCTGAGAAGTTGTGACTTATGCCACTTTTCTTGCAGAAGACCAAAAAATCAGAGTTATCAAATTCGGTTCCATGATCTGACCTAATAGATACAAGATCAACTCCAAGATTTTTCTCGACAGCCTTTACCCATGCTTCAAATTCTTCAAAGACCTGATCTTTAGAAGACAGAAAAATTGTCCAAGTGTACCGTGAAAAGTCATCAACAATGACAAATATATAGTTATTTCCTCCACGACTTTGGATTATCATGGGACCACACAAATCTATATGAATCAGCTCTAAGGGTTTAGTCGTACTTACCTCCTTCTTGGATTGGAAGGATGACTTCACCTGCTTACCTCTAACACATGTTTCACACACTTCATGCTTGCTTGGATCTATTTTAGGTAGCCCTCTAACCAGCTCTTGCCTATGAAGTTTGTCAAGGAGTTGAAATCTCGCATGACCAAACCTTTTGTGCCAGAGGTCGGCGATGTCTGCAACTGTTCTAAGACACAGTTTATCTTCAGGTTCGAAATAGGGATCCACTTTGTAAAGATTGTTTTCACACACCCCCTTCAGAAGAATCTTCCCTGAGTCAATTTCTTGCACCTGACAACCCTTCTAATCAAAGACAACTTGATATTTTCCATTAGCACAAATTTGAGAAACACTTAAAAGCTTAAAACTGAGATTATCAACTAAATTCACATTATCTATGGTTAGCTTATCTGAAAATCTTACTGTACCAATACCAGAGATAACACCTTTACTATTGTTTTCGAAGGTAATCTTACCTCCCTTGCATTCTTGAAGCGAGACGAAATCCTTGATATTTCCCGACATATGAGTTGAGCACGCACTATCAATAAACCAAGGATGCTTGTCACCCACTCTAAGATGCATTGAAAGAATTAGTTCTTACGAACCCAGAGTTGTCTAACTCCTCTGGTTTTGGCAACATAGTAATTTCTAGGGCAACACTTGTCACGACTAGCACACACAGATCCTAGAGGGCAGTCAGTGACAGGGGACCTGCCAGGACTGTCATTCAGAGTCTGTGACCTTGCATTTTCATCATCTCTTGCTTTTGTGTGACAATCATGTTGGTAATGACCAGGCTTGCCACAATACCAACATGTCATGTGAGACTTTAGGGCAACATACTTGTTGTAGTCCGGATAGATGGGTTTGTTGTTGATGCGAGATTGAAAGTCAATTTGTGAGGGAGCCGAGTTTTGGGTTTGTTTTGCCATATTTTGTGCACCTTCTGATCAGGATACCACTGTTGCTTCCCTTTGTCTTGCTTGGCCACCACATGAGTAGAACTTACATTGTCACTACCCATAGGGGCTTTACCTTTTGACAAAAAGGAAGCATGTTTGGTACCCTAAGTGTTGGGTGCACGAGCATATACAATCCCAGACCTATCAACCTCCTTCACAAATTTCTTTTTATAGTCATTTTTTACTTCTTGAGCCTTTTCAGCAACAAACTCATCTAGCCATTTTTTTTTCTTTTAGTCTCATCATCAATCTTTTGATTTTCTAGTTCTTTGGATAGCTTAGCATGACCGAGCCTAAGCATAAGCCTTTCACCTTCTAGGTCAGTGACTTGTTTTTCCAAGTCCTCAACTTGTTTTTGCAAGTCAACGACTTGGTTTTTTGAGTCCGAGTAGGACTTACAAGTCATTTACTTAGGAGACGAACTCTTTTCTAATTCAATAGCCTTAGTGGACCAGAGTTTGTTATCATTGAAAAGATTGGAGATTGTTTCTTCATTATCTTCCACTTTCTCTCTTAACTCAGTGACATGAGTTCCAAGCTTCTCGATGATAGCAACCAACTGTTCCCTAGATTTTTTAGTGAGAAGAGAAGAAAGTTCAGTGTCACTTACCTCTTGGGATGATTTGTCTTCAATGGCCATGCAACAGTTTCCTCTTGCTGGCGTTCTTCATCATCATCAAATGTATCCCAAGTTGCCATCATTCCTTTACCAGCATCTCCACTTTTTCTTTTTGGACATTGCTTGGCAAAGTGTCCTCTAGCCTGACATTGATAATAGATGACATCCTTCATATCCTTCCCTTCCTTGCTTGACTCTGGAGCTTTGTTACGATTCCACAGTCTCTTCATAGCCTTAGAGATAAGAGACACATCCTCATCTATTCCTTCAGTGTCACCGTCTCCCTAAGCCAAGTCAAAATCTCTTTCAACTTTAAGAGCAATGTTCTTGACTTTCTCTGAGTCAAGTCTTTCAACTCTTCTTTGCAGAATGCCTCCATACATGGTGAGTTGTCCAACAAGATCTTCCAAGGTCAGCAACTTGGTTTCCTTTTGAGTGAGTAGAAATGAAGCGATGTTGTCCCAACTCTTGTTCAATCTTGAGATCAGCTTGTTGGTTTGTTTCCATTGAGCAATCTTCTCACCAAGAAACTCCAATTGATTCACGAGAGTTTGAAACCTGGAGTGATAATCACGGAGAGATTCTCCTTTTCCTCGAAAGATGTTATCATATTCTGCTTCAAACTTATGATCCTATCCTTCTTTACATCATCATTGCCTTGATGAAGTCTATTAAGAGCATCTCAGATTTCTTTTGCCGTCATGTATCCGATCACCTTCTTGAGGTCACCGTCAGTGAGAACATGATGGAGCACCTTCTTTGCTCTAGTGTTCTTTTCAAGCTTCTTGAAATCCACGTCATCGTACTCAGCCGTGGTCTTTTCGATCTTTCCATCCTTTCCAAGAAAGGTTTTCGGACCCAGTTCAATCACCTTCCATAGCTGACCATCAAGTGAGCAGATGTGGGTCTTCATTTGTTCAACCCACTAGTTATACTGTCCAACCTTGAGGATTCGAGGCTTTCAGAAAGATTCATTGATAGCTGTGTTGGTAGAAGTCATTTTCCTATAAGAGAAGTACTAAAAACGCAATCTAGAGCCAAAGCTCTGATACCAATTGTAGGATCGTTAGTACTTAACGATTCGGTGACTCCTGCGAAGTCATCCACTTTGAGTAATAAAGCAACTAAATATATAAACATGAAAAACGAACGTTACCAACAGTCAATGACAAGAGATGTATAGTGGAAACTCCTCGTAAACCAACTAGTTTACTCGGTGAAAAACCACTCCCTTCCAAGCTTCTCACTTGGTCAGATTTCAAGAGTCCTTAGACTCGCTCTATTGATTTCTTGATTGTTTACAAAGCTCCCCCGTGTACAAGAATGAATCCCACACCCTTGAACCATGCTCTACCGTTGCACTCACACTCTCAATCTCACGCTATGCCTAAGAACACTCGACACACCACTTGTACGAATCTCACACACAAGTTCACTCTCTCTTTCTTACACAAAATATAGAATGACACTCAAAAGTCTTACCACTAACCTAAACACAAGGGTATTTAAGGTAGGGTAAGAGAGATCTCGTGTGTATCAAATCCCATTCGATTAGGGAAGTGACACACACCCAATCTTTACATATCTTTCCAAATATACATTAACGCATACAATGAAGTATTCTAGGAGAATCAAAACATCTTTATCTTGATTTTAGCACTCTTTTATGATGATCTTCTCCTAAAATAGAACGACCCATCTATCTCCAAATGCACGCACACGTGGTGTGTGTTCCTTCCTTAAATAGATTACTTCACCAGCTGGTCATGTCGGTCACTTTGCCAAGTCGCCGACTCGACTTGCAAACTCGGAGTCATTGACACTGGAACCATCAAAACTCTATCTTCTAACAGCTACCTCATCATCACCATCGACTTGATCTTCTTCAGCCTGTGCAAGATCAAACGCTCTTTCCACTTCAAGGCAATGTTCTTGAACTTGTCACTTTGAAAGCGATCGTCTCGCCTTTGCTTGATTCCTCCATACATTGTCAACTTTCCAAGGATATCTTCTAAGGTGAGTGACTTGGTCTCATTTTTAGTTAACAACGCAGCAACAGCTTCATTCCATTTTGAGTTGAGCCCTTGGATTAATTTGCTAACTTGCTTCCATTGAGAAAGTTTATCACCAAGAAACTCAAGTTGGCTAATCACAACTTGAAATCTCGAGTGATAGTCACCAAAGGCTTCATTCTTAGCTTGACTCATTCCTTCATACTATCTTTCCATTGTTATAATGCGGTCCTTCTTTACATCATCGTTCCCTCATTGAAGTCGTTTGAGAGCATCCCAATTTTCTTTGCCCGTATTAAATTGAACGACTTTCTTCAAGTATCTAGTAGATAGAGCATGGTGGAGAACCTTCTTAGCACTGGCATTCTTCTCTAAATTTTTGAAGTCAACATCACCGTATGCCTCCTTCTTTTTCTCTTCATTTCCATCAGCGGTAAGGAAGGTTTCAGGACCCATCCCAATAACCTTCCAAAGCGGCAAGGTACTTGTGAAAAACAACTGTAGGAAGTTTTGAATAAATTGCATACCGATTTTGAGATTGATATGTGAGAGACCGAAATTTTACATTGCATTGAAAAGCACAACAGAAGTGGCATCATTTACAACCCCTTCCCCAAATACAAGATTGTAAATAAGAGGTGTCTCATCTTGATTAAGCACCTGCAGTTCATTAGACAGACTAATTAGTTCTCTTGACACAAGATGGTAAACTACACACTTATGTAACTAAGTGGATATTGCATACCTACATGCAGTGTGCAAATAGAATCAGTTGCAGTAAATATTACACCAATGGCTTCAAAAGGTTAAGATGTATTATAGTTGATTAGTGCCAAAAAAAAGAAATGTGACAAAGAGCACATCTAACTATGAACTTGAGGTGCAAATTTCCAAGATGTTTTTTTATCCTTCTTCCTTCTGTTGTTGCATTATATTTTTTTCTCTTGTGTCTTGATTCTAGTCCAATGTGGTCTTGTGAAATTTTTCTCAACTAGTCTCTGCAATTTTATGTGAAAATTTGTATCCTTCTACAAAATCTTCAACTAGTACAGATGTTTGTATGCGCACGCATAAGTTATGTATGCACATGCATAATAAACTACTGAACTTGTTTCCTACATGAGCTAGATGGTGCATCAGCATAGCACCCAAATTCAGCTTCTTCCTTTTCAAGCAGGGGCCCGACACAGCAACATCTTTCTTAGGGCAGTTGTTTCCACCATCACCCCGCCCATTAAGAGTACAAGCTATAAACCTCTGGAGGACTCGAATGGCGGGATGAGTAATGGGAGAGGCCTTTTCTTTGGTAGGCTCATAGGTGGGTCTCCCGGTGATGGACCTCTAGAAATGCTTATCAACCCATGTAGCACCATTCTCATTCAGCACAACATCATTGCCTGGAAAGTTACAAAATCCAAACACATTGTTGACCTCCTTCAAGCTCATCTTCCTCCTTATGCCTCCCAACAAAAATTTAAACTCCCCTTCAACTCTAAATTCTGTCGCCAAAGAGCTCAAAAACTCAAGTGTTAACCCCTTGAAAGTGGGTTCAAAAAACTGTAAGAACTGCCCCATATGAAGATATGCAGCCATCTCCCTTAACAGATGCGATAGACCAAGAGCATCCATTAATTCCCAGCCTAGAAACCTTGTCGCTTTCCACTCTCTGTCTTTCAGCATATCAAAACTGGCTATGTGGTTAAGCTTGGTCAGACTAAAGCGAAAGGTCTCTGGAGTGCTCTCTCCCTCCACCGTAGGAGGAACCAGATGATCACCCAGACTGGCAGCGTGAGATGAAGATGCACCATCCGTTCAATTTCTTTTTCGAGCCATAATTTCAGATGTTCAAAAATCCCTGCACAAGCACCACCAATAAACCAAGCAAACACAATTTCGTTGTCCCGGCAAGGACAACCATAGCAGTATATATGGAAATTAAGCAAGTAAACACTCAATCACTCTCTTCCCCCACTTCCTAGAATCAATTAAATAAAAATTAAACCTTAATTCTAGGTTAATCTCGGATTTTTGATAAAAGCTCAAATAAAACACAAATCTAGGCAAGAATCATACAATAAACGAACTTTTGTGAAGGAAATAAGCCTAAATCCGAGCCTAAGGGAGGAATTTCGGATTTTCTATGAAAGACCTAGATCTAGATTCAATCACATAAAAACCGAATTTTTTGATGAGATTTGCGAAAACTTACTTGAATCTCGTTTGATGTGAGGTTCCTTGCTTGATTTGGGTTGAAAATCTGGCTTGAATGGGCTTGAATGGATCTTGAATGGGTGAGGGGCTGCAATGGAGGTTTGAGAGGAGTAGGAGGCTGCGTACGAATAGAATGAATGAAGAAGAAGAGGGCTCGTGTATTTTAATTTAGGCACGCTGAAAACTGTTAATTGAGCGGGTTGAACCTGGATTGCGCGGCCGCGCAATGTCAAAACCGCGTAAGCACCCCTCAGTTCGGATTGCGCGGGTTGAGCGCTGAATTGTGCGGTCGCGCATTCAGCAGTCAACCCGAGCAATTGTCTTGAGCTGAGATTACTCGGGTTTGGGGGCTTGATTGCTTGGCCACGCAATTTTAGTCCCCAATCCGAGTTTTTAACTACTGTAAAAAGTACTTGGATGCGTTTTCCAATGCTTGCCCGAGCTATCTGTAGGTATGAGGATTATTTCTACCAAAACTAAACAACTAAAAAAAGCAGAAGCAAAAACTCAAAACTTAAAACAACAATCAAAACTAAACTAAATTAAACCTTGGGTTGCCTCCCAAGAAGCGCTTGTTTAACGTTTTTAGCTTGACGTAAAAAGGATATTAAGAAGGAATTGAACTATGGAATTCGATCTCCTTCCCATCCAACCCCATCTTTAATATGCCTTGTGGAATGTCAATCCTTGTATTAGCCGTCTTCAAGAATGGTCGTCCTAGCAACATAGACGATTTTCCATCTCCCTGACCCACGTCCAATATCAGGAAATCAGCCGGAAATGTCAAGGAGTCCACCTTAACCCATACATCTTCAATCTTTCCCTTGGGCATCACAGTGGAATGATCAGCCAACTCAACTATAGTTCAGGTCTCTTTCAATGGTCCCATACCGAGTTTCTCATATAAGGAGGAAGATAAAACATTGACAGATGCACCTAAATCAATTAGATCCTCATTTACCTTGGTGCTTCCGATCATACAAGGAATGGTGAACATGCCAGGGTCACTGCACTTCTCAGGAAAATGCTTTTGAAACACAACAGACACATGTTCTTTTTCTTTGACTTGCTTATGACTTTTCCCCTTCTGTCCCCTTTTTAGAGTGCACAACTCCTTCAAAAACTTCGCATACCAAGGTACACTCTTGATCAGTTTCAATAACGGGACGTTTACTTTGCATGTAGTGAAAACCTCGAACAACTCCTTGTCACTTTTCAATTTTTGGGTTTCTTTTAATGCTTCTAGAAGGGGTGGAATAGGTACATGCGCGGCCGCGCATTGTCCCAATGCGCGACCGCGTAATTGCCATCCCGCGCATTCGCCTTCAGTTGCGATTGCTCGGCTTGATTGCTCGGCATGCATCCAGCGTAATTAACTCTTCTTTGGTCTTCACTTCTATTTCTTCAATCTTCATTGTACCACCTCCTAGCTCGTTTAGCTCGTCCACCACCGCCATGGTCAATCCAAACCTCGCTCCGTTGTTTCTCATAAGCCTAAACACCTGCAAAACCGAGCAAACAAGCGCAAACTACCCGACAACACAAAAACCTAAAAACTAGATAAAAACCAACCTAAACTAGCTAAAACATAAATAAAACATGCATCCAAACTACTCCTATATTCAAGCTATCACGACCCTAAGGTATCCAAAAAACTTGCAACTCGGAAAATAATATAGATTAAGACACAATAATAACTAATATTTCAAACTATTACCTATTTACCTCATCGGTTCAAACTATGTCCAGAAACCTACGGATAGTTTGCAGGCATTCGGTCTTCTTCGGGCTTGATATGGTGTCACTCCTATCTCGGGTACCCCCTGATCATCCTTCAAAAGGTTCACATCCAGCACTAAATGCCCACGAAAATGTCTGAAGTATTCCCATATTTTATCCTGTCAAAATAAATAAAAATGAGTACCCAAAATAACGAAAAATATAGAGCACGCCAAAAAAATAAAAACAATTGTACCTTGAGAATGAGCATGCATCCTCCAACACCCCTTGACACCTAGCGAGATGCCATGCCAAAATGATGGTATATGAATGCCAATGTCGTAGCACTCCATGCGAATCTCCTCGTGCGGTCGTGATCTAGCAAATCATGTAAATAAATAGGCCTCACCTTGTTGATGGTCTTGTCACAAAACAAAGTCTGGCCAAGCAACCACAACAAGTAGGCATATGCTATGTGGTCTAGGTCCCTCCAATCTGTGATAATTTTCATGATGATGTCTCGGAGATCATTACTCGGCATCGCATTCTAATAAGTGTGCTACTGCAAAGCAGTGAGCGACAATATCTCCATGACACGACTTTGGAAATCCCCGTCGCCCAACCGAGTCACCAAGGCATCTCCATCAATCGGTAACCCTGCAATGGACATCGTGGGTGGTGATCATGATCTCACCCTATGGGAAGTGAAAGTTGTTGGTCTCGGGATGCCAACGTTCCACAAACGCAGAAATGATAACATGGTCTGAGCCTCCAAACTTCATGGAGGCTAGTCGGGCGAGACCGGTCTGTTGTGCAATGCTCCACCACGTATTCAGCTCATCAATCATATGCGGCCTAATCTTTAGACACTCCATCGATCGTTAGTGAAACCTAACAACCTTGCGCGACTAAAACGAAAATTTCGAATTCTCAATAATATTATTCATTTAGAAAAAGATATTTAGTTAAATTAATTCATAATTACGCATACCAAGTGATCATCAATATGTATGTGAGGATAGTTTTCCATATGCGCAAGTGTCCACCACCAAATCGACTCTGATACATGAGTGGGGCAGGACCAAAGGAGGTCTTTTAAGCATGGGCCTCCAAGCTACTTGAAAGCTTGCATGTAGGAGTAAACTAGGATGCATATTTATGTTAAGCTTTTGTATAAGTTTAGTGGTTTTAGTTTAGTTTTTAGGATCTTGTGTTTTCGGGTAGTTGCACTTTTTTTGCTCGGTTTTGCAGGTTTCTAGGTACTTGAGCAAAGACAGGACAAGTTACAATTGATCAAGGTGGTGTTATAAAGGATTTGAGCAAGCTAGGAGGTGGTGCAAGAGATCAATTGAAGAGCCAATGTGAAGACAAAGAACAAGGAATAAGTAAGAAAACACGGCTTACAAGTATTGGTGCAACCCGAGTTTTGGCAAGGATGCAAGCCGTGTAATTCCAACAGAAGCCAATTGTGCGGGTTAGCAAGAAAAAGTGCGGCTGCGCTTGGGATGTCAAGCCGCGCAATCCAATTTTACACGCACATGATTTGGGCCGACTTTGGGCTTTAGTTTTGGGCCTGGCTTTATTAATTCTAACTAGTGCTTGTTTATATGACTTATGAGGATTGTTTCCTTGGATATTTTTAGAAGTTTTAAGAGATACTTAAATTATTCTTAGTTTTATCTTTTGATAACTTAGAAGAGAATATGGAAGCTAGGGTTTGTTGTGGAGAGAGTTTTCTCAAAAGAGCAACCTTTGAACCTTTTGTATGTTTTTCTTAATTCAATCATGCATTGCTAATTCCTTTGTGTTCGACTAGTTATTGAAATCATAGATTGAATACTATTGTGAGGTTTGATTGATTCTCAATAATTTGAATAGGTTTTATTCTTGTGCTTAATTGAATCAAAGTTATTCTAGGGTTTTGTTAGATTGGCCACCTAATAGAATTTCTAGGTTAATTTACAACTAATCTAATTAAGTCCCGTTTGGGAGTGATTAGATGAAGTAGAAACTATAATATGTAGATCTGTTCGGGCTATTCAGTTATGGAAGGGAATAAACCACAAATAACTTGATTAGCTGTTTGCGTCGAGTATTTGTTTCTATCGATACTTTGAACTTAAAGTTGTTGTTTAATTGAATCTAGACGTTGTTCTAGGTTGTTAGATGATTAGGGTTGTTAGCTCTTTCAACTAAATATAAAGTTTTGGATAATAATCCACGATAGATTATTCGAGTGAATTGAGAATCAAGAGAATCAATGACCAATACACATATTTATGATGGATTTAACTAGTTGAATACGCTTTTCTTCATACTTGTTTAACACAATCATATTTGCATTCATAATTAGTTTCAATTTTCATCTTAGATTAGATAAACATTCGCTTTAAACCCCCCCCCCCACATATTAGTTACTTGGACGTAAGTAATTACATAAATACACGAGTCTATATGGGATCAACCCTTACTTACCATTCCACTAAGTTTGGTTAAGTTAGGATTCTTTGATAGGTATAACGAAAACTGAAAATACTTCATTAAATTTGGCGTTGTTGTCGGGGACTCATCGCTATTTGTGTTTTTACTTTGGTGTTGTTTTGGGTGTGAACCTGATATATGGTTCATACCTGTGCTACTAACTCATATCCTTTACTTTTTGATCCAGATATTGACAGGACACTCTTCAAGCTAAGGAAGGAAATCCGGGATCACTTTCGGGCTTTATCGTTCTCTCTTGAAGACTCTGAATATGAATCAGAAACTGAATCTGAATCTGTTGAGATGGGTGACCAAACGTTGAGACAGTTGACTGCACCAAATCTGGCACAACAACCTTTGGCGGTGCAATTTCCTGCTCTTGCTGATGGAGTCAAGTTTGAGCTGAAATTTGGGTTGATTCACCTTTTGCCCTCATTCCATGGGCAAAGTGGTGAAGATCCCAACAAGCATCTCTCTGAATTTCATGTTGTGTGCTCAAGCATGAATCCTGCTGATGTGACTCATGACCAAATTGCGTTGAGAGCCTTTCCTTTCTCTCTCAAGGTTCAGGCTAAATATTGGTTTTACTAATTGGCTCCAGGAAGTATAGACACATGGGAAAAAAATGAAGCAAGCTTTTCTAGAGAAGTACTTCCCTGCTACAAGGCTCAACGATCTGAAGAAGCGGATTAGCAACATTGAGCAAGAAGCTAATGAGTCCTTGTACGATTCAAGAGGTTGATAGCCAGCTACCCTTTTCATGGCTACACTGATCAAGACTTGATTCTATATCTTTTTAACGGCCTCTTGGATGATGAGAGAAGGATGGTGAATGCAGCATGTCAATGCAACATTCTCAACAAAACTCTGACTGCTGCATTTGAACTATTCACCCAATTGTCTGAGGGCTCAAGATAGTTCAGAAAAGAGACTGGCTTCAAAGCTACAAATTATGTGGTGGCTACTTCAAAGATTCAAGAAGAAGTCACTGAGTTGAAAACAATGATGAGGCAGCTATTACAACAAGGTGGAAGACAACGGGTGAAATCCTATGATATATGCTTTGACAATATGCACCCCACTAATGTTTGCCCTACACTTCAAGATACAAATGTTTTTAGGTTAATGTAGTGGGAGGCTAAGGTATGAACCCTTCTCCAACACCTACAATCCTGGTTGGAGGGATCATCCTAAACTGAGGTACGCGAATTCAAATAACCAACATATCAATTAGCAAGGCGGTCAAGCTCCTTACAGACCACCTTTCCAACCCCGTCCTTAGGGAGCCAACCAAAATGCTATGTCTACTGAAGATATGATCCGGACTCTTGCATAAACTGTGATTACAATGCAAGGCTCTATGAGCCAATTCCAACAAGAGACCAAGTCTAGCATCCACAATTTAGAGAGCCAAGTGAGTCAAATTGCTAGTGCGGTGAGCAAACTGGAGGCCAGAGAGTCCAGCAAACTTTCGTCTCAAACAGAGCTCAATCCAAGACAAAATGTGAGCTTTATATCTGTTTATGATGGCTCTAAGGCAAGACAAGTGTGCACATTGAACAAAGTTGACCAAACAGAGGAGCAAGTCGAAGAGCAAAAGCGCGGGTTAGCCACTGAAAGCGCGGCCACGCAATTGGGTGATAGTCCGCGTAATCTGGGTAATAATGAAAATTCAACTTCTAAACTTTTGAAAGGTTATGTGCCCATTCCACCTTTTCATTAGGCCTTAAAAGAAACCCGGAAGTTGGGGAGTGACAAGGAGCTCTTCGAGATCTTTAGTACATGCAAAGTGAATGTCCCGTTATTGAAGTTGATCAAGAGTGTACCTCGCTAAAACAAATTTTTGAAGAAGTTATGTACTCTAAAGAGGGGTCAAAATGAGAAAGCAAGTCAAAGAAAAAGAACATGTGTCTGTTGTGTTGATGTTCATGTTTTTAGTATAGTTTTAGGTGTTTTTCCTAGGTTGGTTAGTTTAGTTTTAGTGAGTTTTAGTATTAGTTTTGTGTGTTTTTGGATGAGTTTGCATATTTTGTGAAAAGTATGGAAGCTACTCCGTTTTTGTGTTTTTCTTAGGTTTTTGGAGCAAAAAAGAGCATTTTCGAACAAGCTGAAGTCAAGTGGTGGATGGTAGAGTACATAGAGAGAAAGATAAGAAGGAATACGTCTTGAAGATCCCGTTGAAGCCCAAAGAGAAGCTATGAAGAGTGTACAAAAACCCAAAACAGAGAGCTCTTTAACGACTTGTGAGGGTCGGTACCGAGCTGTGCAACAGGATTTTACTCGATGAATTCAGAAAGAGTACCGACCCTGTGCAGGTCGTTACCGAGGTGACCTGTGTCGGTAGACGGCGCCAACTTTTGGAAAATCTATCTTTTATCTCGTAATCTTTTTATTTATGAAAGTTTTTTTATCTTCTAGTATCTTTGTTAGATAGTTTTTCTTAGTATAAATACCCTGTTTTAGTTCAAGTTTTAGAGGAGGGCGAGTTCGTAAGTGAGAGAGCACGTTAGTTTTGGGAGAAGTTCGGCTCGATTGAGAGAGAGAGAGTTCGAGTCCTTTGTTTTGTTCTTCCTTGTTCATCGAGTTCGAGCTTGGTTGTAAGACAAGATTTTTATATTTTCAAGTAAGCTTTTATTTCGATGTTTTAATTCAATCTAGTAGTTTGTTTTGTTTCAATCATAAGTGAGTAGTTTACTTTTCTAGGGTCGGGATTGAAACCCGATATAGTTATGCATGGTTGAATGAATGTGTTGAATGTTTGATTGCCTTTTATCCTTTAAGTAATTGTTTTATGCTTATACTTAGACAAAAGTTGAAGTAATTTGAGTTTATCGCTTGATCGAAAGAGAAAGTCGTAATCTTGAATGTTGATATTGTTCGATAACAAAAGTTTCGAGCTTTGGATTCAAAACTAAGTAGAAAGTGAATTGATTTATGAAAGTTGATTGATTTGCTTGTTTAAGTCAACGAAAGTTGATAGCTTTATCTTAATGGCATGATAATTATCCTTCATACTAGTTCTTATGCATGATTATGTCGTGGTGACCCTTGTCCTTGGTGTTTTTCGCATTTGAATTATCTTTCGTGTTCCTTCGTAAAGACTCATTACCGAGGCTCACAAGTCGGTACCGAGCCTGCAGTTGATTCATCTTGTTTGTGTAGTTTTAGTTGAAACCTAGTGTCGTTACCGACCTTGACAAGGTCGGTACCGAAAGATGTCGTAGCCTAGTTTGTTCCTGTTTTGTTTTATTTCTTTGTTTTCTTGCTTTTGTAGTTCGGTAATCAAACAACCTTGTTTCCCATGGACGATCCTGGCCTCCCTATACTCAGCGGGGTCTTGACTATAGATTTATTTGTTGTCGAGTTAAATCTGCCCTTCAACATGTGTTTCAAAAGCATTTGCTTGAGAAGTGCAGTGACCCTGGCATGTTGACCATTCCTTGTATGATCGGAAGCACCAAGGTGAATGAGGCTCTAATTGATTTAGGTGCATCAGTCAATGTCATGTCTTACTCCTTATATGAGAAACTCAATGTGGGACCTTTGAAGGAGACTCGAACATTGTTGAGTTAGTTGATCATTCCACTGCCCGACGGAAAGGAAAACTTGAAGATATTTGGGTCACAGTGGATTCCTTGACCTTTTCGGCTGACTTTCTGGTATTAGACAAGGGATAGGGAGAAGGAAAAGCGTCACTGTTGCTAGGACGACCATTTTTTAAGATGGGGTTGATGATTTCAACCCGACTGCACCGGCACTTCCAGGGGCGCACATCATCAACCCCATCTTTAGGATTATTCTCCGAGTTTTGGGCGCCACCTTTTGGCCCAAGAAGGAACTTTCAAGGCCGACAAGAACGGAGGTAGGATGCCTCCGCTATTCTTTTCGAGGACCCCGCCCCCATGAATTTGGGGTACGAATGGATGAAATATGTAGAAAGGTACGGGGCCTCTTCAAAGGAAGTTTGGTGTGGTAACTTGGTGAGTCTCTTGGCGATGACGCTCGATGTCGACCTCATGCGCTACATCGCTCACAGTCCCCAGAAGTTGGATACGAAGTATTGGTGTTCTTCCGGCAATTTTCATAGAGTTCACGGTGGAGTAGCCACCAAGGTGCTTGGACAAGATGTGATGATTATGCGGGACAAGCTGGAGTTGCTATATGTACCAAAATGGTACGAAGCCTGGACGTCTCAACCGTTCCCCTTGGACAAGAAGCCTCAAGACGAGCCGACATTGAGGGAATGCGAGACGATATATGATAGAGATGGAGCTGCTATGGGCGAAGACGAGGCAACCACTACGGAGGAGCTCGATATCGAGCAAGATGAGGTCAGTACCGAGGTACTAGACGAGCACACCAACCTCGGTACCGAGCAACCTAGGCTCGATACCGAGTATTTTGAGGTTAACACCGAAGCATTTAACTTCGGTAACAAGCCTGATCCTCCGCCTACCGAGCCACAATCCTTTGGCATGGTGCCTTATGCCCCGGTCATCTATCACGACCACTTCCAACCAGGCAGAATACATCAACAGACCCCTGTACTTACACTTTTTTTTCTATTGGACCCCTGTACTAAAAAATGTTCAAACAGACCCCTGTACTGCCCCCAATTTTGCCTACTGAACACTTTCAAAGTTTCAATCTTATTCTCCTTCCAGTGTACATCACGCACCTTATGTGTCATGTTATTTTTCCAAATAAGCCAAAATGGTCAAATACATACATGTTATTTTGGAAAAATACGTACATGTTACATAAGGCGTGTGAAGACTTGAAAGTGTTCAATAGGCAAAATAACATGTACGTATTTGACCATTTTGGCTTATTTGGCAAAATAACATGACACATAAGGCGTGTGATGTACACTGGAAGGAGAATAAGATTGAAAGTGTTCAATAGGCAAAATTGGGGGCAGTACAGGGGTCTATTTGAACATTTTTTAGTATAGGGGTCCAATAGGAAAAAAAGTGTAAGTACAGGGGTCTGTTGATGTATTCTGCCCTTCCAACCACATGATCATTACCAACCGCCGCCCCAACCCAGCTACAGTTCAGGCGTTCCTCCTCCTTGGGCTGAAGATCTGTCCTTTTAGATGCAGCAGCTGAACTTGCAGCACACATAGCTCCACCAGTGGATGGATCGTTGGGAGAGTGTGTATTCCGCCCGCATGGCTCTTGAGGATGCAAGGCAGCAACAAGCTGACGCTAGCTGGAGGACGATGAAGCAGCATGTGATAGTTGATGAGGAGCGATGGAGGACGATGTACGAGTTTATGGGCAACTTTGAGCGTCAGTTCCAACCACCACCACAACGATGATCTTAGCTTTCAAGGATGTTTCTTCTGCTTTAATGGTTATCTTGTGAGTTTCTTTCTTTTCCCTATTCTTTTCTTATGATTTGCTTTATTACAGTGGGGACACTGTAATTTTAAGTATGGGGTAGGGAGGGAAAAGAAATTTTGTTTGCTTGGGTGTTTTCATGTTTTTGTTTTACTGTTTTAGTTGTTCTTCTTTTGAAAAAAAATCACAAAAAATTGAAAACTTTGAAAAATTAAAAAAAAAAAGATTTTTTTTAAAATGGATGAATACCCTGTCTTTTGGTTCTATGATAGTTGATTGCTTGCATGATCATGTAATTTCCTTTCAGCATCTTTTTGATAGTATAGCCTGAGTCTTATGATGAAATTGTTTTTATAGAGAAATAGCATATGATGAAATTGAGCATGTATAACTATTTGCATAAGTAGTTGCAATCCAACAAAAAAATCTACTGTGTGAATTCTTATTCTTAGCCTTGATTTTTCATGTGTGATTTGCATGCTCTCTTTATGTACATTATCTCTTGGAATTGTGATGGTTATCTATTTCTCAAGACCTGTATAAGATTTTTGGTTCATTACTTATGAAAGTCATATGATAGAGAACTTATTTTTCATAAGCCCTATTAATCCCTATCCACCCTTACATTATCCTTGTTTTTGACAGCCAATTTGAGCTTTAGCCTTCTTATTGTTGCTCCACAAAATTTTCCCTAGCCGAGATAAGCTTGACCCTATCCGAGGATTAGGACTTAGTTAGAGAGGTTTGATTTTTGTAGAGTGCAAAGAGATGTGTTGGTTCAAAGATTAGGGTTTTGGTGGGGTAGATTGGAAGTCTCTTATTTTAATTATGAAAAAAGATCTCTTGATTAAAAAAATGAACAAAGGAAGAAAATGAATGTTTGGATCGATACCAGCCTATGTGGGCTCGGTACCGATGGTTTAAGAAGAGAAAAAATGATGAAAGAAGAGGAAAAGTTCAGCTCGTTACCGACCCTCTTAGGTCGTTACCGAGGCAAGTCGAAGAGAAAAAATGCAGAAAGAAAAAAAAGGGGAGAAGAAGAAGAAAGATGTGCAGTGTTTAAAGTTTAAACCAGAGATTCTTTAAGTTTTTATGAGGCTTTATAGGATTTAAATGGTGAGTGAAAGGAAGAGCATAATGTTAGTGAGTTTGGTATGTTTTTATGAGGGTTTTGATTATGTGTGAGTTTTTAGGAGTCTTTATTCCCGGATATTATTAGCACCACATGACCAAAATATTTCCACGCCTTATTGTTATTACCCATTACAACCCGGTCAAATGGAAGCTTCTATGAAGTTTTTCATTGAGCCTAAGTTCTCTTGATGATTTTTGCTTGTTTTGACAAATCTTTGGTGGAGAGTTTGGTGATATAAGTTCCAATTTCTATGAGTTTTTGCATATAAGATTGAGTTGAGAGATGAATTTATAGCCCAAACACATGAGAGTTGAGTGAAACACTTTATCTTTGGTGAGGTTCGATTGAAGTTGCTTATGTATATTGGTACTTATGTATTTGTGATGACGTTAATAGTCATTTGCTATTTTTGCTATGTTTTGGAAATTGCTTTTTAGATAAAGGCTATTACTTGATGGGCATGTTGCTTGGTTTTGGTTATTGTCTAGTGATTGCTTGAGGACAAGGAAGCTTAAGTATGGGGTATTTTGATGTTCATGTTTTTAGTATAGTTTTAGGTGTTTTTCTTAGGTTGTTTAGTTTAGTTTTAGTGAGTTTTAGTATTAGTTTTGTGTGTTTTTGGATGAGTTTGCATATTTTGTGAAAAGTATAGAAGCTACTCCGTTTTTGTGTTTTTCTTAGGTTTTTGGAGCAGAAAAGAGCATTTTCGAACAAGCTGAAGTCAAGTGGTGGATGGTAGAGTGCATAGATAGAAAGAGAAGAAGGAATACGTCTTGAAGATCCCGTTGAAGCCCAAAGAGAAGCTATGAAGAGTGTACAAAAACCAAAAATAGAGAGCTTGTTACCGACTTGTGAGGGTCGGTACCGAGCTGTGCAACAGGATTTTACTCCAGGAATTCAGAAAGAGTTTATCGACCCTGTGCAGGTCGTTACCGAGGTGACCTGTGTCGGTAGGCGGCGCCGACTTTAGGAAAATCTATCTTTTATCTTGTAATTTTTTAGTTAGGAAAGTTTTTTATCTTCTAGGATCTTTGTTAGATAGTTTTTCTTAGTATAAATACCATGTTTTAGTTCAAGTTTTAGAGGAGGGCGAGTTCATAAGTGAGAGAACACGTTAGTTTTGGGAGAAGTTCGGCTCGATTGAGAGAGAGAGAGTTCGAGTCCTTTGTTTTGTTCTTCGTTGTTCATCGAGTTCGAGCTTGATTGTAAGAAAAGATTTTTATATTTTCAAGTAAGCTTTTATTTCGATGTTTTCATTCAATCTAGTAGTTTGTTTTGTTTCAATCATGAGTGAGTAGTTTACTTTTCTAGGGTCGGGGTTGAAACCCGATATAGTTATGCATGGTTGAATGAATGTGTTGAATGTTTGATTGCCTTTTATCCTTTAACTACTTGTTTTATGCTTCTACATAGACGAAATTCGAAGTAATTTGAGTTTATCGCTTGATCGAAAGAGAAAGTCGTAATCTTGAATGTTGATATTGTTCGATAACGAAAGTTTCGAGCTTTGGATTCAAAACTAAGTAGAAAGTGAATTGATTTATGAAAATTGATTGATTTGCTTGTTTAAGTCAACGAAAGTCGATAGCTTTATCGTATAGGCATGATAATTATCCTTCATACTAGTTCTTATGCATGATTATGTTGTGGTGACCCTTGTCCTAGTTGTTTTCGCATTTGAATTATCTTTCGTGTTCCTTTGTACAAAATCGTTACCGAGGCTCACAGGTCGGTACCGAGCCTGCAGTTGATTCATCTTGTTTGTGTATTTTTAGTTGAAACCCAGCGTAGCCTAGTTTGTTCCTATTTTGTTTTATTTCCTTGTTTTCTTGCTTTCGTACTTCGGTAATCAAACAACCTTGCTTCCCGTGGACGATCCTGACCTCCCTATACTCAACAGGGTCTTGACTATAAATTTATTTGTTGTCGAGTTAAATCTACCCTTCAACATGTGTTTCAAAAGCATTTGCTTGAGAAGTGCAGTGACCCTGGCATGTTGACCATTCCTTGTATGATCGGAAGCACCAAGGTGAATGAGGCTCTAATTGATTTAGGTGCATCGGTCAATGTCATGTCTTACTCCTTATATGAGAAACTCAATGTGGGACCTTTGAAGGAGACTCGAACATTGTTGAGTTAGCTGATCATTCCACTGTCCGACGGAAAGGAAAACTTGAAGATATTTGGGTCACAGTGGATTCCTTGACCTTTTTGGCTGACTTTCTGATATTAGACATGGGACAGGGAGAAGGAAAAGCGTCTATGTTGCTAGGACGACCATTGTTTAAGACCGCTAATACAAGGATTGACATTCCACAAGGCTTATTGAAGATGGGATTTGATGGGAAGGAGATCGAATTCCATAGCTCAAATTCTTCTTAATATCCTTTTTACGTCAAGCTATTGACGTTAAACAAGCACTTCTTGGGAGGCAACCAAAGGTTCAGTACAATTTTGCTTTGAGTTTTTTGTATTTTTTAGTTTTGTTGTCGTTTTTAGTATAGTCAGTGTTTTTAGGAACAATCATCGGGCCTAAAGGAAGCTCAGGAAAGACACCAGAAAGCGCGTCCACGCAATTTGGTGCCTCCCCGAGTAATTCCAACAGAAGCTAAAAACGCCGGTTAGGACTAAAAAGCGTGGCCGTGCAATTTAGCTCCTAACCCGTGTAATTCTAGCAGAATGTGAAAGCGCGAGATAGACACAAAACGCGCAGCCGTGCAATTTGTGTCAACCCGCACTTTTAGCAGTTTCAACGGACATAAAAATATCGAACCCAACTCTATCTTCTAACTTCATCCCTCATTATTTCCGCCCCTCTCCTCTAGCTCTCTCCATTGAAGGCTCTTTTCAAGCTTTTCCACCATTGAAGCAATCTAAAGCTCGGATTTTTCACCCAAATCTAGCAAGGAACTCCATTCTCTCAAGGATTTCAAGTAAGTTTCTCATTCCGCACTCAAATCTCTACAAATTTCGGATTTTATTTGCTTAACTCTAGATCTAGGTTTTGCATATAAATCTCGAATTTGCATGTATTAAGGTCGAAATTGTGCTTAACTCCTTCATATAATTTCGTTTATTGCATGTTTCTAGTCTAGATTCGTGTTTTAATCGATTTGTTGTTGAGATTTCGAGATTCACCTAGAATTGTTGATTAAACTTGATTAATTTATTCTAGGTAGTGGGGGAAGAGAGTGTTTGAGAGATTTTACTTGCTTAAATCTTATAAATTGTTGGGGTTGTCCTTGCCGGGACAACAAAATTGTGTTTGGTGTGTTCTTGTGGTCATTGTGCAGGGACTTCTAGGTTTCTATATTCATGGGTCGAAAAAGAATTAGGGGTGATGGAGCGTCGACATCGCAGGCTACTAGTCAGGGTATGCATTTGGTCCCTCCTGCTATGGAGGGAGAGCTCACCCCTGAGAGTTTTGGTATTCATCTGAACACGGTTAACCACATGGCTAGATTTGATCATTTGAAAGGACGAGAGTGGAAAGCCACAAGGTTCATTAATTGGGATTTGATGGATGCTCTAGGATTGTCTGATCTTCTAAGGGAGATAGTTGATTTTCTAGGGATGCAACAATTTTTGATGTTGGCTGAGCCTACTTTCAAGGGCTTGACACTTGAGTTTTGAACTCATTGAAGATTGATTTTCAAGGTGAAGGAGAGTGTAAGTTTCTTTTGGGAGGCACAAGAAGGAAAATGACTTTGAAACAAGTCAATAATGCTTTTGGTTTTCACAACTTGAGCGGTGGTGATCTTATAATGAATGAAAGTGGAGCTTGGTGGGCTAATATTCAATTTTGGGAGTCCATCTCTGAGAAAACAACTTATGAGGCCACAAGGGAGAAAGCTCAAGGAAGGATGTGGTTGTCTGGCCTGCTTGTTTGAAGAAGAGAAAGCTTCATTTAGGTGCCATGCTCATGCACCATCTGTTTCATGTTGGGAACAAAGGTGGTGGAGCCATCTGCATTGGTGGGATTGTGACTCATTTGGCCAAATACTTTCGAGTTGATCTTATCATGCAAGTTGTTGACATTCGACCACTGGCTATGAACTTCACTATGTTCAGTAGGATGGGCATCTTGTTCCAATACAGAAACGCTTTTTATTGGGCAATTGGGAGCACTAAAAAGGTCTTGAAGCTTCCTAATGCGAGAAGAGTTAAAATTGGGGATGATCCAAAAAAATTGATTGCTAAAAGTTGTGGAAGGAGATTGGGACTTGAGTGATGTTAAAGGCCCTACTCGGGGATAGAAAAAAGCTCAAGATAGAGCCTAAGAAGAAGAAGAAGAAGAAGAAGAAGAACAAGAAGAACAAGAAGAACAAGGAGATGATGAAGATTTTGTGATGGCTGGGGGGGAGAAGAAGAATCTAAGGAGGAGGAAGAACAACAGTTTGATACATCTTTGCCTTTTGGGAGTGGTACTCAGCCATATGCTTCTCAATTTACTCAAATGATGGAGATGATGGCACAGATGCAGTTGGATAGTGAATAGAGGTACAACAATATGTCATCTCACATTGATCAGAGTTATGAGAGCATGAGGGGTTATATGGATGAGCGCTTCACGTCGTTCCAGGCATGCCAGTATGAGAAATGTAGATTGCTCAATGCTCGATTAAATGGATGGAGTTCGACTGGCTATCAACTACACCAGTATTACCCTCATTACAGTTTTCCAACTCCTCCATATCCTCAGTATCCGACTTACCCACCACCTCCTACCGAGTATCCACCACCACCACCACCACAGGATAACCTGCCGCACTACCCTAACAACTATATCTCTATAAGTTTTTCTCTTTCCTTTTCTTTTTACTATACTTTGGGGACAAAGTAAGTTTTAATTATGGGGGAAGGGAATTACTTTTGCATTGCATGTAGTTGCATTAGATTAGGCATATTTAAATTTTTGCATACATTGATTAAAAATATTGAAAAAAATGAAAAAAAATCATAAAAATTTTAAAAAAATACAAAAATATTGCATTTAGGTTCTTATTTCCCCATTGTTTGATATTTCTTGTGTTTCTATGCTAAGTATAAGTCCTAACCCATGATTTGCATGATATGCTGAAATTTTTATGATATGAGCATGATCTTTGATTGATTACTTTGACTATAGGACTAAGCATGCATTTAGCTTGAGTTTTAGATTCATTCGAGTATTTGCTTCTATCGATACTTTGAACTTAAAGCTATTGTTTAATTGAATCTAGGCGTTGTTCTAGGTTGTTAGATGATTAGGGTTGTTCAGACTGTTAGCTCTTTCAAATAAATATAAAGTTTTGGATAGTAATCTACGATAGATTATTCAAGTGAATTGAGAATCAAGAGAATCAATGACCAATAAGCATATCTATGATGGATTTAACTAGTTGAACACGCTTTTCTTCATACTTGTTTAACACAATCATATTTGCATTCATAATTAGTTTCAATTTGCATCTTAGATTAGATAAACATTCGCTTAAAACCCCTCGCATCTTAGTTACTTGACACATAAGTAATTACATAAATACACGAGTCTCTATGGGATCGACTCTTACTTACCATTCTACTAAGTTTGGTTAAGTTAGGATTCTTTGATAGGTATAATGACCACTGAAAATACCTCATCTCTACCACATGTGGCGGATTAGAAGGGAGATCGGCCTAAACCTCCTCTAGTGGCGGTGGTTCGTGTTGGACAACAAGAACGTGGCTCGTCGTTGCATCAGGGCCGGAGCGGGAGCGGCTGAAACTTCCTCTCGTGGGGGTGGTCCATGTTGGATAGCAAGAACATGGCCCATTGGCGGATCAGAAGTGGGAGGAGGTGTCGGGCCACACTCTTGTGAGGGGTCGGGAACGTGTCCAACTAGAGTAAGGAAGCGCGAGGAGGTGTTAGAGTAATATCAATGTCACTCATAATATCCTCAATATTTTCCATATGATGCTCTAAAAAGGGAGGAGGTGTTAGGGCACGGTCCAAAGGAGGGTAAGAATCGTAGGTCATTTGAAGCATCTCAACTTATGGGGTCATATTAATATCCCTCGTAATATCCCTCTGGATCAGGCAAAGGGGTCAGGGTATGCTCAAGTGAAGGGTTAACGTGGGTCGAGGGAATCTCATCTATTTGAGGGGTCGCATCGACGTCCATCGGGACGGATGACCCTATCCCCTAACATGTCTCGATATCCGCAAGAGGCTGCTCTGGCTCCTCGCGTTGGAGTTCTGAAATCAATGTATCTATAACAGGTCCCGTCCTAGCCTTCTTCCAATGAGGTTGGACTTGAGCACGTTTCTCCGCTAAGATGCCTTGTGACTTTGCATGTCTTGTCTTCTGCTTTTCTGGTAGAGGATGTGACATGGACACGAGACTATAAAAAGACTCGCATCTCTCCTAAAACTCCTATTGAAATTGTTTCATTCATTATATTTCATGATTGGCCTTTTCATTTATATCTATTAATTTTATTCCATTTGAATATATTATGTATTCGTAATTAACATATTTTTCATCTATGCAATTTGTATTCGTAATTCACATTTTTTTCCAATTAACTTGGATTATTAACTTTGTGCATAAAGATTTTAATTGTAGTCTACTCCAAATCACACAACTTGATTTTCAAAATTAAAAAATCAAGAATTGATATTTTAAACTTGCAATTTTATATTCAAATTACATATTGAATTTTCGAAAATCAAAAACAACTTTGATTTTCAAAATTAAATTTTGAATTTCGATTTTCATATTTCATAACTCAATTTTCCAAAATATGAATCTTAATTTGTTGATAATCATAATTTCATAAATGTGTTCTATAATCAAAACACGATTTTCAAAGATCGAGTTTATGGTTTCGAATTTTACTTATCAAACTTTGAAACTCGATGTTCGAAACTAAATATTTATAGCACATGTGAACTTTTGTAATCTAAAACTAATATATATATTCAACCCATAAACCACCAACATAAACATATGATAATTCGATACAATAACATATAAATTCTATAATAGATATAAATATTCTAAATATTAAATTCCCGCTCGGATCGCCAACCACAACACTAGTCGATGGGATAGCGGGACCCATCGGCGCTCCACCTCAATCCTACCCACACCAGAACTACAAAGTTTCGGACCTCCACCACCTTTCGGATCTACACCGGATCAATGAACATCGGGGCATCCACCACCACCGGTGCGACCTCCACCACCACCGTCAACCTCCTCCGCTATCATGCCACCGATTCCAGATTTGTCTAGCTCGGCGGAGGAGCCACCATCGTGGGCCTCGACGTTAGAAGAGCCACCGTCCGACAACAACATCAAAGGACCTCCACCTCGATCGACCATTTTTTTAGATTATGGAAGGAAGGGGTTAATATTTGAAGACAGGATGGAATCGTCATCGACTTCCAGTAGTGGCGGATATGGTAAGGAGAAGAAGACGAAAGGGAAAGGGGATTTAGTCCTTTCTTATTGTGACTTTTCTCGCTCCGTGAAGTGTTGAAAGGGTTTTTTGACAACAAATAAATTTATAATCAAGACCTCGCTGAGTACAGGGGAGTCAGGTTCGTCCACGAGAGAAAGTCAGTATCAAGTTTTGTAACTTATCACGCAAGCAATCAAACAAAGCAAGGGTTTTTAACAAGAGAAAGAGGAATTCTAAGGTAAAGGTATCACCACAACAATAATCATGCAATGCTAATGCTAATGAAACATAAGGATCATGCTTTTATAAAAGGTGTCAACTTTCGTCAACCTAAGCAAGTAAATAAGCCAACTTTCGTTCAATCAGTAAACTTATTATCTAATCTCTTCTACTTCAACTTGGATAATTCCGCTTTCGCTTCAAAACCCTAATCGACTAATCTGATTCAAAGTTTATGCCTTTGCTTCAACTATGAATGAGAAATTCCCTTTAACTTTCGTTTCAAGGATTAAGAGCAAGAGAATAGATTCATGCAATAAAAACAATCAAGACATGATCATTAACAAGCATGCACAACCATTGTTGGGTTTAACCCCAACCTTAGAGAGGAAGACTACTCACTAATCATCATAATTAAAAACATCAAAACTGAATTAAATAGAAAGCTTACAACTTTGAATCCAAACAAAACTTGTCTTCCAAGTATCCCCAAAATCGCCCCCCTCTCACGCCTCTATCGTCTCTCCTCCTCTCCCCCGAAACTAGGTTAATTGATTGGTAGAGAAAAACAAAGGCTAGAGAAGAGTATTTATAGAGAAATTAGTCTATCTAAGAGCTATCTATAAGGAAATAAATCTTCTAATAAGATATATCCCTTAAAACTATCTAATAACATAAACGGAAATAGGATAAAAGTGCATTTAAATCCACTGACTTGGTCTTCGCTACGATCCAGAGTGCCTCGGTACCGACCTGATTGCCTCGGTACCGAGGCTGTTCAGCACTGAAAACAGCCCAGAGTAAAACTTCTGTAGCGGGTTCGTTACACCTCCGTTTAACTCGATTCTTTTTCCTACGTCTTTGTAACGAATTTCTCTACTTCTTTCCAAGCTCAAACTTGATCTTAAATATCTTTATGAACTTCATTCCTTGAGCTTTTCCTTAAGTGTTTCTCCTTAGTTTCGCTCTTTTCCTCAAAAGTACTCCAAACGGCTTCTAAAAACCTACAGAACATCACCAACACTTATGTAAACTACATATCTTAAGAAAATACGAAAACCTACATAAACGACTCAAAACTAAACACAAAACTAAAGAAAAAGACTCAAACACACTAAAAACACACCCTAAAAACATGACTAAAAAGGTGGACATCAAAATACCCCATACTTAGACTTGCTTGTACTCAAGCAATCAACAAGACAAGAATCAAAACCATCATCACATTATTCAAGTCAATGCCCTTATCAAAAAGCAACATCAAAGCTCAAGTAGAATAAATAGACAAGTGAATCGAACGTCATCACACATATATAAGCAACTTTAAGCAAAAGCAACCAAGAATCCAACCTCACAAGGGTATTGTGTTTCACTCAACTCTCATGTGTTTGGGCTTATAAGTATAACTCTCAACTCAATCCAATATACAAAAATCAATATAGTCATTGTTACTTATATCACCAAACTCTCCACCAGATATGTCAAAACACATAAAAATCATCAAGAGAACTTAAACTTCATAGAAGTTTTCATTCGGCCGGGTTGTAATGGGGTTTGGTAATAACAATAAGGCGTGAAAATATTTTGGCCATGTGGTATTAATAATATCCGGGAATCAAAGACTCCTAAAAACTCACATACATCCAAAATTCTCAAACAAGAACATACCAAACTCTCTCAAACATAAAAGAACAAACTCAACTTCTTTCAACCCCTTTTATCCCAACTAATTTTGCTTAAAACACTTAGGAAATTTGGCTCATGCACTTTTTACTATTCAATCCTTTTTTTCTCTTTCGGATTTTTTTCATGATCTTTTTTTTTTCTTTCTAAGGGGGCTCGGTACCGATCCTACTAGGGTCGGTATCGTTGTTTTTCCCCTTTACTTTTCACTTCTTTTGTAAGTGCATTCAGAGAACCAAACTCTTTTTACTTGACAAATTATAATATTTTTTACTTTACCCAACTCATATTACCCCACACTTAAACCAATACCACTCATACTAAGTGTCAAGCTTTATCCTAGATACTAAGTGTTAATTCTCAGATAGGGTCAAGCTTTATCGGCTAGGGCCTAGGGACAATTAGATCTAATTCGTGTTCTCTCATTATCGGATCGGATGGTCGGATTGATCGGATCTGGTTATATTTTTTAACACTCACCTTAGCCTAGTCCCCTATGCTTGGCGCGGTGAAGCTTCCCAAAGCGGAGGAAACGCTTCATGGTTGATCTCGGTGTAAGAGATTAGAGAACAATCGACGGACGTTTACCCTGAATCGAGTAAATATACAGCTCATCATCATCATCATCATCAATTGCCAAAAACCTGTAGCGAGTTTTGGAAATGGCGTACCAAGTGCCCATGGATCTGATAGAGCATGCCCGGATCTTACATAGAGAAGAAGCTGGTCTCCAATCCTACAACCCTAGCGATCCTTCTTTCTCCAGTCTCCCCACCGTCGACGCGGTCATCGCCGGCTTCGATTCATCCCCTGACTGCACACGATGCAATCATTGCAAAGGGAAGCTGTTGAGAGGTTCGCATTCTATCATTTGTGTCTACTGTGGGCGGGAACAGAGGCGGGAGTTCCCTCCGGATCCTATATCGTTCAAATCTACAATTGGTTTTCAATGGTTGATCAATTCTCTTGGTTTGGATGGATCGGTGAGTTCAATTCGCCTGAAAAATGTTGGGGAAAAATTGTTTCTAAGTTCTCGGTTTTTTATTCTTTTCTTAACTGTTGATTGAGCTATTTGAAGTTCTGAATTGCATTTCAATTTATACTTGGTTTTGCATCCGTTTGGGTTGCACCTGTTAGAATTGGCATATCATTTACTGCAACTAGATTGAAAATGCAGTACCTTCTGTTTCATGAACAGAAGAACACCATACCTAATCATTTCTCATCCATTATACTGCATAATACCTGCTGATTACGATGCTGAGTCTTTCTTACCTGATGGAAAGCAGCAAAACACCATTTTTTATCGTTTCAATTGCTAAAAATGCAATATAACGTAGCTAATTTTGCTTATACTTTGATCACTTTTGTTCTTTTGATACTTCAGTAGTACCAAATCTGCAAGATTCCATCCTTAATTTGAAACATGGAACTTGTTAACACAGTGTTGTCTTTTTCATTTGTTAACACAGTGTTGCCTTTTTCATTGCATTTTCTCTTCTGCTGCTTTTCTGGACGTAAATTATTTACAAAAAAAATGTATAAACTACACAGTTAGTGTTTCGTTTTTGGTCCCAAAACCGTAAGTCGATCTAAAAATTTGCCTGAACTGTTGCAATGTTTGAATTATTGATCCTTTGGTCCATAAAACTTGTATATTAAAGGGATGGGGATAAATTGCACAAGACCATGCACAGATGGGAATTTCAGAAAACCACTTAACTTTGCGGTTCTATTTACCTGGAATCACCCAAAAAAGTCGACTTTGTCAGCAGACAAGCTAATCAATATGTCTGGAGGATATTTGTTTGACAATTTTTTTGGGTGGATGGTAGTTTGAAAATTTTTGAACATTAAGCATTGCATGTGGTTCTTTAATTTAAAATCTTGAGTTGGGTTGGGTGTTGTGTGAATTCTTATAATCAGTGGTTTTGTAAAAAAAAAAAAAAAAAAAAAACTAGATTTGTGCAATTTACCTATTCTCTCTCATGGACATTTAAGGGTTTTATGCATGATTAGTTCAGAGACTTAAGTAGAATGAATTTAAGTGCAGGCCCAACAAGGAAAACTTACAAAATGTGAGGACTAACCGTATTGATCTCAAAAAAAAAGAAGTTATCAAGACTGCATTTATTCTTTGATTTTTTTTTAGTACACAAAATAATGTAGTAAATCTATGTGGCGACTAAATTTACTTGTTATCATATTTATTCTTGACATGGATTTTCATTATACTGATATGCAAAAAGTTGGTAAGGTCATTAACAGAATATTCTGTCCTGAAAAAAAAATAAACAGGAAATTATAGAGCCATCGGATGAAGACAAACAAATAAGAAGTAGGAACTCTGTGAAGGATGGGATCTCATTGTCTGATTTTCTTGGTTTGGAGATGAAGTGGCCAGCTGAGTCAGAGAGATTTGGATTAAGTGATGCAGATGACTTGAAAAACCATGGAAAAGGACCTTTGCAACTAGCTGGAATAGACTTCACTCACCCTTTCTCTGAAGAAAAGTCAGAGTACTCTTCCAGCCTTACTATTGAGCAGGCTATATTAAATGAGAAGACTATAGATTTTGAAGTACGGGGTAGCAGGAACATTGCTTTTTCTGAAAATCGAGATTTATCAGGCCATTATATGAATACTACTGAGGTTAAAAATGGAAATACCTCTTCTGCTTGGGAAGCTGATTTTCAGTCTGCTAGCTCTGTTGCTCCAATTCCACATGTTCCACCTACCATCGAAGAAAATGAAACCAATAATAGGCGCAATTTCTATTCTGATGTATCCGTCTTGGAAACTAAACATGATGTGGGCAGTGTTTTGGGGCATGGTGAACAGGCTTTAGAGCCCAATAGCCAGAGTGAACAGGAACAGCATCAAGGAAATTTGAAATCTGATGATGAAGTGAAGGGTGATGGATATGATTCCTTTGATTCATGGAAAGATTTGAAGAGTACCACTGATATAGGAAATGATCAATGGGTTTCCAGCAGTGCAGTTGTGTCTAGCAGTGCCAAAATAGACAGAAATGATGATTCCTCTGATGTGTGGAATGAGTTCACTGGCTTTACAGGATCAGGACACAATAAACGCCTGACAAGTAGCATAAATGCGCCTAAGGAGGGTATCTCATTTAATGCCTGGAGTGATTTTACAACCTCTGGTATTCTCTCAGATGGTCAGTTGGCAAACAGAGGCTTGAACTCTGCTGAGGAGACGTCAATAAGTGTAGGTAATGACATGTTTGATTCATGGAATGATGTAGAAAATCTCAAATGTTCTGAAGAAGTTCAGCAGGAAGTGTCTGGTAAAATAGCAGTATCAAATGAAACAGCTAATCAGAAGCATGATGGTTTATTCAATTTGTCTGCAGTGGATGATAAGCTGCAAAACACAGGAACACTGTTAACTGCTGACAAAATTAATGAAAAAGATGAATATTCCTTCAATGTGTGGGATGATTTTATGGGGTCTACTGTTGTACAGCATAATCCTGGAGATAGCAGCAATGTGAAATTAGCTGCTGGCCAGCTAAATAATGAAAGTCATGATGCAGCTGATGGGTGGGGCAATTTCATGAGCTTAAGTAGTTCACAGAGTGAAAGGGAAACTGCTAGTACAGAAACACTTGGTCACAGCAAAATTATTAAGAATGATGACTCATTTGATTCGTTGAATGATTTCACAAGCTCAGCTTGTATGCCTGAAAGTAAATCTCTCAATGAAGATATGACAAAGGTATGGAGTGATATTCCAAACCCAAATATTCAACAAAGAATAGTTGATCAACAGGCATCCGATGGTAAGACAATTGTTGAAGATGATGACTCATGGAGCAATTTTAGGAGCTCATGCAATACAGCCAGTAGCAAATTTCCTAGTCCAACTGATGCAATTAATAACAACATAACCAGTGAAGGCTTCTCAAATCAGCCATGGAATGATTTGTCAAACTCTACTTTCCAACCAGGGCAAGACCATACCAGTGAAATGAAAGTTTCTGAAAATGTTACAGTCAGAGACGGTGATGTCTTCAACTCTTGGGGTGGTTTTCAAAACAATAAATTGCAAAACAGTGAAGCTAGGATGTCAGAAGTTGATGGCTTGTTTAATGATTGGAGTAGCAGTCTTACTGATTACAAAGGCTCTTCTGATAACCGACCTAAAGTGGCTGGAGATTCAGTCCCTTCTATAACGAAAATCAATGAAAGTGATGATTCATTTGATGCATGGTCTGATTTTACGAGTTCAACAACTTTGCCAGGTAATCAGTCACAAAACGTAAAGGAAAGTCTAGTTGATGATAATCAAGAAGTGACAGGAAATGATCCTCTTGACACATGGAGTTTATTGATGACTTCTTCCAGCTCACAAAGCATTAATCAGAATGTCACCTCTACTGAACATGTCAAGGAAACAAGCTTGTTGAACTCATCTGGGAACCATAAAAATTCGAGCTTTCATTCCACTTTGCAGCCAGATTTCTTCCCTGGTGCTGCAAATGATCAAAATGGTACTGCAAGTTTAGGCATCTCATCATCCGAAGCCCTTGATCTTTTCAGGTTTGTTTTTTCTTCCCCCCCCCCCCCCCCCCCCCCCCCCCCTCCTGTTCTAATACCCTGGTCAGCTGCTGACACTTCATTTCGCTCATTCAGTTTATCAAGTTAAAATTAATTCAGTGACCTACAACATGGTTCTAAGAAATATTGGATGGTAGCATAAGGGTCAAGAGGGAGCAAAATGAGGGATAGAGAGAAGAATTCCAATACTGGTAATGACAAGAAAAGAATACAATGCCTTTGAGATGGATATAGCTCCTATATCAATTTTGGTGCATTTTAACTAAATTTAGTTATTATTGTCACATAGTTGAATTTCAGTTTTCCTTGGGTCTATCGGGCACATCCTCCTGACATAAAACTGGGAAATTTCTTTTATATGACATGAAAGAATTATACATTAATCCAAAGTTGAATAAATATGATACTGTTGGAATTAGGAGTAGATTCACTCTTATAGCAAAAGCACTCGGAGAATTGGGAAGAACACAGGGATTAGAGTAGCTACTTGAAACACTAATGCAAGCCTTACTAGAAACTAGAAAGAGTACTCCTCTCTGGCCAAACAACGCCAAGATACAAAATGTGAAAATGAGAATGAGATAGCTCTAATATATTCCCTCTTATTTTTGTGTGATTATTGGAGAAGATGACTCATGTCACCTGCATGTCTCTCTAGCCTTCCCTCACTGCCTGTATACACACTTATGGGCTTATCAACCCCACCAACGAACTTTTTTTCCCTTGAAAGATCAAACAAACCTATTTCCAAAGATTGGAATATGGAAAATTATGCTTAAATTCTGCACAGTTTATCCAGCTTACATCATCTCTTTCCTTCCCTTCCCAACAAACCAGCACTGTGTCAAGCCTATTCTTGAACTTGTTATGGCAGCACTTCCAGTATTTCCTTGGGGATAAACTTTTGTCCTTCAACCTGAAGTACAGGTGGCAATTCTATGATCACAGCATTTTATAAGTAAACTGGTTGAATTCTAGTATACTGGGGTAACTCCAACTTATAAGCAGCTACCGATTTGTCTATGAGGTTTGAGTTTGAGCAAAATTGCTTCTCCTTTAAACTCCACATCCCTTTTGGAAGGAACAAAATAATTTATTGTCCTGATAATGTGCATCATCCTTTTGGAAGGAAAGCTTACAGACGCAATCACCAACCCAATGGGCATCATCCTTAATTCATACTGTCTGAATGAGTCCTAAAGGCAGTTTTTTGAATGTCTCAAATTCACTCGGTAAACGTAGTTGCATACTCCCAACTCATCCAGCATTTGGTAAAAGGCAATTGTTGGGAATAGTCACCTTATTCAATGCTGTATTGTCCACACAGAATTTCAATCTCATCCTTATTCCTTAATAGGCAGAGTTGGACTGCCGTTTTACTGTGTTGAATGATCCAGTTTCTGACATATCTGCCACTAGTTTCTCAGTCTCATCTTTCTGGTAGTACCCGTATCTGTCTGTAATGCTTCGTGCAGTCGCACTAACTTGATTCACCCAAGCTGTTACAAGATTTGATGGTCTACGACTATGACCCTTTTGAAAGGAACAAAATAATATATTGCCGTCATAATATTCTCAATCAAAGTCCCATCTCAGGTTCAATCACAACTTCAAAAGCCATAACAACTCTCAGCTTGAATCTTCCAGAACATTACCCCACGAAAATGAGTAATCTTCAATCTGAAAACCACAGGGCACCGCTCGGAAGTTTTCATACAATAGAAATATCAATAAGAGTGAGGAAAAAGGAGAAACATTGGATCAAGGAAATGGAGAATTGAGACTAAAAGCAAAAAAGAGAAAGGATTGACATAATCGTAAATAATATCAACATTTTATTTTATTTTAAGATTCAAATGACATCCTAAATCTGCACTTCTAATCATTCTATGTACTCTAGCATATGCTAATCATGCACTATATATATATATATATATATGCACTTTTATATGAGAGTTTCTATGGCTTTTGGCTTGCTAAGCATGCTAATCATTCGGGGCGCATCCTCATGCTCATTGGCTTTTATACAGTGCCTTTGAGATGAATTTAGCCCCTATATCAATTTTGGTGCATTCTAACTTAATTCAATTATTATTGTCACATAACTGAATTTTAGTTCTTCTTGGGTCTATCAGGTGCATCCTCCTGACATGTTCAGGTTATGGGTGCCCCCATCTTGACCCCCTAGATCCCCCAAGCGGGACTATACTGGGCAATGATTTTGTTTCTTATATGAACTTGTACTTCTAGCTAGAATCTACTCTTGCACTTTTAATACATACAAATATGCACTATTGATAATTCACTTTTTCTTATATGAACTTGTACTTCTAGCTAGAATCTACTCTTGCACTTTTAATACATACAAATATGCACTATTGATAATTCACTTTGGCATACTTATCACACACTTTATCTTATTAAATGTGCACGTGTATATAACATGCACATCTAGCTAAAAATGTTCACTTGCGCTTTTAATGATATGACCTTTAGATGCTCATACGTGCATTTTTTGTGCTTAGATATGTACCTCAAATATAGTGTGTCATCATGTGCCCAAATTCAAAAAAAAAAACATATAAAGAACTTCACATTATTTACAGTTTTGCGATTTCATCTTCTTTGATCCAATAGCCATGTTTTCTCATTTTACAACTTTAGATTGCTCCTCGTATGATCCAAACTCTATAAAATAAGTGATTTATGAATTGATTATTTTATACTTATCCAACGGGTTGATGCACATCCATCTTAACTAGACCCAGAAATGTTTGCATCTATTGTCGGGGTTCCATTCAACCGATTTATATGTCAAGATCCAATAATTGCAGGTTAGGCTTACAGCTCTAGAGTCGCGTTTTTATTAAGTGAAATCTTAGTTATGTTTGAAGTCTTGAAGATAAAAAGTAATAAAAATAGTTTGTACTTGAAGACTCTTAAAGGACACTTTCACCCAGATGTCTGATTGAAGAAAACAGTTTTTAAAACTGCTTTCCAGTTTGAGACAAACACATCCGCAGTGTGCCGATCCAATGGGGTGACTTCGGGAGTCATTGGTCCAGGTCTATACACAGTTAAGGGCTTATCAGATAACAAAAATTCATCGGCTCTTTCCTCCTCAATCGTCAAAATCTGGTCTAGATTTTTGTAGCATATCCTGCGTTATACTTTATCTTAAACTTCAATATTCAACATCAGACCATGAGATTCACAAGTACCCTCACTCATTATCTGCAAAGCTTGTTTGGACCATCTTTTGTTCGATTTATCTTTCCCAGCAGGCTTCTCTCTGTCACCCTAACTCATGGTCAATCAATAATTATTCCTTGTTTGCTGTTATTTGAGGATTTGCTGGAACTTGTTGGATACGATGGTTTCTGTGTTATCTAAAAAAAGATTTCTCCACATTTATATCCAAGTTCTGAATGTAGTTGCTACGGTTTCTCCTGCAGAAATCTCAGGTTCATTTTTGTAGCTGGATAAAGGTTCTGCAAAAATATCCACAGTTATGTTTCATTATGAGTATGTTTTACCATATACGCTCAACGTTCAAGCCTTTAGACTGCCTTGTAGTAATATGTTTTAGGGCTCTTCTGATGCTAATGAGTATTGTCGTTGTTTGATGCAATTTCATTCTTTAGATTTACATACTGTGGTGAACAACGTCAAAGGCTGATATTCTGATCATGTTAAAATGGATAAGCAATAGCTGCAATATTTTCTGGGGTTGTGTTTTCCTCTTCTTCATTTTTTTGTTTCCCTTATATGTGTTCTTTATCCTTTTACATGCCAAAATGGGTAAGGTAGATGCTAGTAATATGTAATAACTAAAAATATGGATGTTTCCGTACTTTATCCTAAGAAACAGTTCATTGCTAATGATACTTACCTTGCATCTTCTAAAACGATTCAGGATAAAAGATGGTAATGCCAATTCAAGCATTGATGCAGAACAGAGTCAGAAAGATGAACATGCTTCTGGGCAGAAAAGGACGGCAATTGATGCGGAGACATTAATCTCACAGATGCATGATCTATCTTTCATGCTTGAGAGCAATCACCTATCACTTACCAAAAACGTAGAGTGAAGATCAGACATAGGCTATGCTTTTTGCTGTCCCATCTGTATTTGATTTGATTTGATTTGATTTGATTTGATTTGATTTGATTTTGTTGTATTAGTTTATCGCCTTGGATCCCCTTCCTCTTTACTAGGTGCCTCCCGATTTTGTAGAGATGCATCGCATTAACAGCCAACGCAGTTATACACGCTGGCTTTGTTGTCTTGTTTTGTACGTCTAGAGTGCACTACTATACTAGTTAAGGAAGGATTGACTCTACGACGTTATTATAATTGGGGATTTCACAACAAAATATCATACTCGCACTGACTGCAATGATTTTGCAATTCGTCAGGGCAGGATTCCACATCTTCAAACAACAATAACATCTATCAATCTATTTATATACTCCCACAGTTCAGAAAAGATTGGCGTTCTAGACATTAGCATAAGTTTTAAGACATCTACCAATACACCTAAATTACTCTTACTTTATATAAGTGATGTTTGCCTTTTCCTAGAGAGAGTAAATTATACTCTCTTCGTTTCTTAAAACATGTCCTTTTAGCCCATTTTTCATTTTTTATAAAACATGTCATTTTGACATTTTTTTCACCATTTTTCAACGGGGATTTTTTGCGCACTCTTTTTTTTTATTTTGCGCACCCCGGTAAGGATGGATCCGAAATCCGCCCATGTTTTTTTTAATAAAACCGGGTTCTCAGTGAGCGGATCCAAAACCCGTACAAAAGATAGGAAAAAACCGGGTTTATTTGTAGGGATATCAAACCCGTCTAAGAAAATGAGAAAACCGGGCTAATGTTGTGCGGGTTTGAAACCCGCGCAACACAATTTTAACCTAATCCTGTGCGGCTTTCAAACCCGCACAGGAAGCGCATATAATTGCGCCGGTCATCGTCTTCTCCATCTCTGTTCTTCTCCATCGAGCGACAGGCCGAGAGGGAAAACGGCGACGAGTAGAGCCGAAAAAAAAATCCGATTAATTCAAACCTTTCCGATCAAATTGCCGAATATGGATGAAAGATTGGGAGGTAGCGAAGACGAGAGAGACTCGGCGGTCTTGAAATCCGCCCAGACTTCGGTGGATTTCGGTTCCATTCAGACAGAGCCGGTGGTCAGCGAAGAGGAGGCGGCGGCAGGCTCGGCGGTCTTGAAACCCGCCCAGACTTCGGCGGATTTCGGTTCCATTCAGACAGAGCCGGTGGTCAGCGAAGAGGAGGCGGCGGCAGGCTCGGCGGTTTACAGATTCGCCCATCCTTCGACGGATCTGGAATCCGTCCAGACAGAGCCGGTGGTCGGCAAAGAGGAGGCGACGGCAGGCTCGACAGTTTTCAGATTCGCCCATCCTTCGGCGGATCTGGAATCCGTCCAGACAGTAGGGTTGCAAGAGGCAGCGGCGCAAGTGGATCCGAGCATGTGAGAAGAGTCGGCGGTGGAGATGGAGGTGGGAGTGGGACCGAGCTCGACGACGACGGAGGTTGCGAATTCGGGTCGCCCGGTGCGTCTGAGGAAACCTACTGATGAGGTAATTTTAAAAAATATTTTGAATATATAGTATATTTAGATTTAAATTTATAGTTTATATATTATTAAGTATATATAGATTTAAATTGATATTTGATGCATTGTTTAGGAAAAGCATGTTAGATATATTTTATTTAGCAAAATATAATACTAAATGCATATTAAAATTGTAAATTTGTAGAAAATGTCATTTATATTATATAAATTATATATTATATATGTTTTAGATAATTCGATTATATAATTATTGATAGAAATTTAAAATCGTACCCAGGGCCAGTCCGGACATATTAGAGGCCCATGAATTTTTTTTAGGTCCTTTTAATATAGATATTAAAAAAATTCATTGTTAAAAAATCTACAATATTGAATAACCAGTAAACACATGTAATTATAATTTGGCTAGTAATTTTTAAAATATTTTCATAGCATAAAAATGCATAGCATTATATAATTTGGGCCCCTAGAAAACTTGGGCCCTGGGCCGTCGCCCATCCTGCCCGTGCCTCTGGGCAGGGCCTGATCGTACCTTATAGAAATAATATATTTATTTGATTATAAATTATATTATAGTGAAAAATTGTATGACAAAAATAAAAAATTAGAAATTGTAACGTAAAAATAATGTATTTATTAGATTAGAAATTTTATTTTTATGTGGTAACAATCGTAAATAGAAATAATAAAAATTATGATTAGTTTGACTGAAATAAAATAAATGAGGCAAAATTATTAAATAATTAATAATATATTAAATAACAGGAGGTAGTAGAACACATACGACAGTCTGTAGCTGATGGTAGAGCTACTGAGATTCGTTTTGTCACGACTTCGGGTCGCAAGAGGCGACACGAAGAGTCGACCTCCGAGCCGGATGCTCGTCCTGATTCTGCTGCGACGGGAGAGGATCAACCTCTACATGATGAGGTCCCACCGGCTCAGTTAGAGGATATGCTGGTTGATTCTGTTCGGACGACAGAGGCTTACCGGGATTCTGTTGGGACGGGAGAGGCTCCGAACGAGCCGCCGTCGTCATTCTCGCATTCGCCCCAGTCCGACCCTCTGCAGTCTGATATTTTGCCCTCCGACCCAACTCAGATTCATTTGGATGAGGTGGTTGTAGATTCTGTTGGGGGGACAGAGGCCCAGCCTCCACATGCCGACTTGCCCGAGGAGACACCGTATGGGATCGACGATCCATCTGTATTACAGGATTTCGAGACACACATCGCCGACTTGATTTGGAAGTCACTCGGCCCGTTTAGGAACGACATGGACGGACCTATTCGACGTATTACGTGTCACAGCAGAGCGAGGGAGTTTGCCCGATGGAGGGCTCACATTCCTTCGGCCGACGTTGATGTTGCACAGGGTTCGTTGTTATGGATGATTCGACAGACCGGCCTGACACAGCTATTGTACTTCGATTTCGGCAACGTCGACCATGGCCTCATTTCTGCTTTTGTAGAGCGTTGGCATCCAGAGACCAACCACTTTCATTTTCCATGGGGCGAGATGACGATTACGCTCCACGACGTTGCCATCATCCTCGGTTTGCCCATTGAGGGGCACGAGGTAGCTCACACTTTCTCCTCTACTGAGTGCGCTGATATGGTTGAGTATATGTTTGACACGACGGACGACTATGTGTTACCCGGCCAGCGTGACTTCCTCAAGGACCTTAAGAAGGGTCATCTACACAGCCGAGATTTCTTCGATCACTTACTTGTGATGATGGCTTCCGACTACCCGTCAGAGTGCATAGCTGCCGGTTTTCTGTGGCATTACTTGTCCACCAGCTTGTTCGTGGACAAATCCACGAACAGTGTAGATGTTGATATGTTGGCGTTGTTTGAGGATTGGGGTCGGGTTGTCGAGACTGCATGGGGCGTCGGCACGTTGGCATTTCTCTACCGCAATCTCGGGGAGGCTTCACGGGTCGGGGTGGCTCAGTTGGCGGATTGCTCATATCTTCTACAGGTATATGGTAGTTTTGATTGAAAATGTCTTTTTCGAAATCTTCGTAAAGTGAACTGGTTTTATTTTTTTCGGTGTGCCATAGATGTGGATATGGAAGTATTTCATCTATTTCCCTGGCAACCCGAACCCGTTGCTTGGAGCAGAGGACGATGAGAGGAGAGCATGTCGCTATCGGGTCGATCGCACAAAGTTACAAACGTACGATATGTCGATCTACTATCAGCGCATCCTCGAATGTTACCGACCGAGGATGTACGTATCCGTTCTTATATTTTTATAATGAATCGTTAATTTTAAATTTTCGTTTCCCGACGTCATTTCTTTATATTTCAGGTTTGTTGGACCCCCTATTCTCGGGTTGACTTGGATCTCCAGTATCCGACGTCGAGGTATCGGGGCACCATCCGATACCTCGACATCTATGAGCCGTACATGCCCGAGAGATGCGTTCCACAGTGGGGACGAGTTCATAGTCAACCTTTGGACGTTATCGTACCACGCGTCTCTCATCGCCCGTGGTCTCTTAAGGGGAAGTCAAGGTACTTCCTCGACTTCGACGATGAGTATTACGGGTGGGGTACAGTTATGGACCACATTTGTCCATTCATCCTCACGTCGCCACGTGATGTCACTCCGTGGGACGTCGACGACGAGTACTTGGACTGGTTCTTGCAGATCTCGCATCCGTATGTGTGTCCGAGGGCGCCCGTTCAGCCGCGCATCGTTCGAGCCCCTCTTCCGGCTGTAGATTTTCACAGGGTGAGTGTGTTTATATTATCTAAGAATTACTTTTGAGTTGTGTATATAAATATGATCTAATTGCATATGTCGTTTTATATTGCAGCGTTTCTAGATGATCAGGGCACACGTGCTTTCGGCCATAGAGGGGCTTACTCAGATTGATTTACCTTACTTGGGAGGTCTCTATGGCTGGACGTTACACTGGTTGCTCCCCCTTTGAGTCGAGCATCGCAGAGGCCGGCGGAGTCGTCGAGGTCGGCCAAGCGTAGGGATCGTGTCCCATCTATTTGGGAACGAGGGGAGTCGTCTAGGATGGCGGAAGAGCGGGCGAGAGAGGAGGCTGAGAGAGAGGTCCGGGGTTGGGCTGACCCGGACAACCACCCCGATTGGGCGGATTGATTGTGTTGACATTTATGTTATTTTGTATTTGGATTGTTGTTTAGATTTAGTTTGGATTGTTTTTTTTATTTAGTTTGGATTGTTGTTTGGATTTAGTTTTGGATAGTTGACGTTGTATGGATTGTTTTAAATTATGTTATGACGATTTCGATGATTTTGGATTGTTGACGTTGTATGGATTGTTTTAGATTATGTTATGACGATTTCGACGATTTTGGATTGTTGACGTTGTATGAATTATTTTAGATTATGTTATGACGATTTCGATGATTTTGGATTGTTGACGTTGTATGAATTGTTTTAAACCAATTTTATTTTTATTTATAATTAATCAAAAATAGTCATATTTTATTAAAAATCAAAAAATAGGGACATCACATATTTAAGGCCATATTTAGTAAAAAGTTTGAAAATAAAATGTCCCATGTAAATAGAAGTTTAATTTTCTTTCCAATACAAATGTGAGAATGTTTTTATTTCAGAATTTTTAATTTGAAATTTTAACACAAAAAGTGGGTATTATTTATTATTTAGAGAGGAAATTAAAAAAAATATTTTAACAAAAATATGGGCGGGTTTTGAACCCGCCCATATTTGCGCCATATTGGCCGTGGTAGCGTAAATTTGAAATATGGGTGGGTTCACAACCCACCCATATTTGCGCCATATTGCCCGTGTTTAAAACTAGCACAACAGGGTTTAGGGTTTTGGTTTATAGTTTAGAGCTTTAAGGTATATAAAATCAAAATAATATCGAAATAAAACATACATGAGCTTAATTAAATGGTTGAAGACCTCCTGTGCCACTGTCCATATAAAACAAACATGAATAGAATGAGTCTAAGAGAAGTAATATGTGAAATTAGACATGAGATTTGAAAAAGTGATATATGAAGTTTGACGCTTTCTCCTAGACATTGCTTACGATGAGCTTATAGTGGCGTTTGATGCTTTCTCCTAGACATTGCTTACGATGGTTCAACTCATATACATCATTTGCCCTAGCTACTCAGCACAACGAGAAGCCATCAACCGATAAAGTCCACTATCACGTTGAATAATGATTGATGAATTCTCAATGAGTGGTTCGTTAGTTGCAACTAAGATATGTGAGGCTTGGAAGGATTATTTGATGATTGAAGGACAACATGGTTGTATTTATAGGTTAAATGACATCCATAAACACATTAACATTTTGTGCGGATTTATAACCCGCACAAGTTATTAAATTTTAATACGTGAACACCCGTATAGGCGTGTTCCAAATCAAAAATCAAAACACTAAACACTAAACCCTAAACCCTAAATCCTAATATTCCCAAATGGGCGGCTTACAAATCCGCCCATATGTGGGCGTTTCTACATACCCTAAACCTTTTAGGCGGATTACAAATCCGCCCATATGTGGGCGATTAAACCCTTTGGGCGGGTTTCAGATGCGCCCATATGGGCGTGTCCCAAATCCGCCTACGTGGGCGTTTCTACGCCAGTATCCAAAACAGTGGTATACGCGATCCGGGGCGGAAAAAACTCGGTCGCATTTTGGCCCCGTTTCTAATATTCGAGTGTGCAATAATTTTTCGATTTTAATATAAAAACGACGACGCTTTATTTAAATAAAAATATTTCATTTTTACATATAGTAGTCAAAAGTGTAACTATAATATATAACATTAATTACAAACCTAAGTAAATATATGTCTTCGTCCAGAACTCGCTCGTCGAACCACATACTCTTGCATTCGGCTCTTGTAGCGGTGGTGCGTTTCCCATCCATCCACACTCGGTTGCTTGTATGTTGTCCATTGCCTAGGCGGGGGGGAATAGGACATTCATCGTTTTCTAACCAAATCTACACACAATATAACATTATTAAAATATGCTAACAAATTTAGATTAAAATCAAGCTTTTAGTCAAGAAAACATACCGGTACAAAATGTACAGCGTTGGGGGTCCCGACAAGTGTCATAGCATATACCGTCAAAGGAGGCTCATCTCCCTCCTCGGCCCACAATGGGAGGCATGTGTGCGGCCCAAATCTACTCAACACGACGACGGCCACTTTGTGCAAAGTCGCAAACACCAACCCCATCATCGGAACTACCATCCAACCCTCTTTACGGCACGGGGATGTTGTCATGCTCACTTCCTGAACAAGCCTCGGTATTCCACCGTTTTCCTCGTACACCAATTCCAACTTATTTTGATGTTGTACAATGTAACTCGAAAGAGTCAACCGAACCTCCGTGTACTTACTTTCATCTTCACCAAGTAACACGGCAAGTGATCGATACCCACAATGACCATCACCCACTACATCTTGGTGCCGAGATATGTATTGAAACATGAAGGGGTCAATCATGTCATTACACCAATCAAAATCAAGGTCATACGTCGACTTAGGCGACACAACGGTAGTGCGGTTCTTCTCCTCCTTCTTTTTCTTCTTTCTCTCCTCCTCCCTCTTCTTCCTCTCCTCTTCCCTCTTCTTCTTCTTTTTTTCATCCCTCTTTTGCCTCTCCTCCTCCTTCCTCTTCTTCTCCTCCTCCCTCTTCTTCTTCTTTTCTTCATCCCTCTTTTGCATCTCCTCCTCCTTCCTCTTCTTCTTCTCCTCCCTTTCCTTCTTCTTCTCCTCCCCCCTCTTCCTCTTCATCATCGTCTTCTCCTTGCCTTTACTATTCTCGTCGTCAATGTACTCCTCCCATGTCTTCCCCCTCTTAGTACTACTCTTCTTCTCACTCCCCCTTGACCTTCCCTTATCGGCTTCACCACGAGAGGGGTCTTGCAAATAAGCCAGACGAGGGTCTTCACACTCCACCACCTTTTGGGCGACCTTGAAGATAGTATCCTTGGGAATTTCCCCCGCTTGCAAATTGGACCAAAACTTCCCCAATATCGTCTTGTCGTACGAAACTTTGATCCCATCATCGGGCAATCGATCATTCGCCCCCAAACCTTCCCACCGGACTTGCCTCCAATATATATCAACTTCATCGGGAACCAATGGGATGCCTTCTTTAACATATCCCTTGATCGTTTGGGGTGTAGGCAATCCCACAGAGGTACTCCACCAACGGTCTCGAGGACTCACTTCATCGGATATGTCCCCATCTTTCGCTCTTTGTACTTGTTGCAATAGAAATTTAATGCATTCTCTCGAACACCTTCTCACTATGTGGTTGAAGAAAACCTTCTTCCATTCGGATCCATTTAGTATTTCAACCGGTGTCACAGATCTACTCCTTCCCATGTCCTCTTGGATTCGACGAACTTGATCCATAAACATGTTATCCAAGTGTTGTATGATCGTGTCAAAGCCTCCAACGGAAGATTCCAACATGTCTTTTAGCATAGAGTGTTGAGCCTCAACCCTATAAGACGAATATTAAATAAATATATATATATATATACAACAAAATTCGGAGAAATAATATTGAACAAAAATGATAGGAGGGTAAGGTTACCGGTTAGTAGTTCTTGTTGCAAAATGTAGAATATGATCGGACCACGCACTCACTAGCTTCTCCTTATGTGGAGTGAACCATGTCTTCTCAACATATGACACCAAACCGGTTCCACCTTTGATGTTCCATATATTCCGAAAATGTTCAAGTCGGGCCTCATACTCCTCCTCGGTGTGTGACCTCATAACTCGACGAACGCTACTAGTGAATCGTTCCGGGTCTATATCTTGTGTTTTTGCATATGCCCTCACGTTCCGAGCCACATGGAATTGACACAAGAAGTGGGGGACCTTGAAGACACTCTTCACCGCCTTCAATGCTCCAAGCTCTCTATCCGACATGAAACAACGCGGATTTTGGTTGCCGAATAAGAACTTCAATCGCAAGAGTGCCCATTTGAAGTACTCTGTCTTCTCCTACCTCATGAAGACAATAGCAATATAATACGTCAAGTTTGTGGATGTCATCCCTACAAACTCCAAACAAGGCCATCCGTACCTAGACATTGACAACAAATAGTTATATATAAAGAATTAATGATCACTAAAACAACTCAATAACAAAAACATGGTACATAAACGAGATGACATACCTATTGGTCTTGTACGTGCAATCCATGATAACGACATTCGGAAACATCCTCAACAAATGTCGTGAGTCAGGATGACTAATAAACAACGCTCTCAATGCCAACTCCCCATGTTTTTGCCTCCCGCTCATCGTGTCGGTGAAGTATCCCTTCACCTTCAACCACGCCAAGGAGTATTTTGTCACATTCAAATTACCCATTGAAATCCTCCTTTGAGACGCCTTGAAATTATAGACTTGTGTCCTCGATAGTAATCTTTCGGGGTTCTTTTGGATAAGTTCTATAAAGATGGACTTAGGCTTTGTACCCGACGTACTAGCAAGTATTATGTGGTTGCTCTCCTCCACACTAAGACGATGTGCACCCCTAACCCCTTTCAAATCCGGAGGAAGCTCATGGTTATGGAACCCTCTTATCACCGATAATGTCCAACAAGAGGGTGTATATGAATTCCCTCTCCTAAACAACCCATGCAACTCAAACGGACACTCGGTCTTCAATGAATCCCGTGTTTTCTTCACCTCATTCTTCCTCCCCGATCTATACTTACCCGACCTTGAACATTGTAAAATGATCTTATCGTGTTTGGACGACTTGGTCGTTATGATCATAGACATACCAAGACTGATAGTTTTAACCCATTGTCTCAAATCTTCCATTGTATCAAATCCATCATTTTTATTAAAGTACGTAGAGAAGTCGAGTTCCGTGTGATCAACATGCTCACTATACGGACAAACCTATGAATAAAACCAAAAACCTTTAAACTAGGCCTGTAATAACTACGAACTTGCAAGTATTGAAAAAAATTCAAATAAAATATGATCATCATCATCATTACGAATTAAATTTTAAATTTCATACTCCAAATTAGACACGAGACAACTAATCGACCGACAACCAATAATTTCAAGTTTCAACCTAAACTAAAATCAACTGACAACCAATAAAGTATAAAATAAACAAATATATTATAATTTAAGGATTCAACATATACTAACCAATTCATTATCGGGAAGAGAAAGATTGCCATTGGAAGAGGTTGACTCCGACGAATAGGATGACTCGCTAAACGATGAAGTCTTTGTGGACCCGCTACTCGAAGTCGACATCTCACGAGAATGCACTTTGTCGTATATGCTCTCTTGTTTAGTGGAATTGCTGATTAAAAAGTGAGTAGTAAAAAACTCGGCCACCGTATAAAAGACGCGTTATGTTGGTTGAAACCCTACAATATGGGTGTGCCGGGAATCCGCCCAAAGGGCATTTTTGGGCGCATCCGGAATCCGTCCATGGGTGTGCCCTGAACCCGCCCAAAGGGGCCGTTTTTCCAAAAAAAACCTTTTATTTAATATGGGCGTGTCGGGAACCCACCCAAAGGGCATTGTTGGGCGCATCCGGAATCTGCCCATAAGGCCAGTTTTTCCCCGAAAACCGATGTCGTTTTTTGTACGGGTTTAGGATCCGTCCATGATTCGGCAAAAAATCGGGTTTTCTTGTGCGGATTATGAATCCGTCCATAGCAGAGTGCGCGACATAAAAAAAAGGAGTGCGCAAACGAGCGGCCTTTTTCAAATTTATCCCTACTTTATAGGAGTAATAATTACTCTAAACAATTTTCTAGGAGTTGAACTGTACACATTTTTCCAAATGTAGGGGTAATTTGGGTAAAAAAACTCATTCTTTAATAATCGTGTAGTTGACTAAAAGGACAACTTTTGAGAAACAGAATTAGTAGTACATTGTACTATTTACACAATGGTGTTTTTTTATAATGAAAGATTAGGCAAGATCCAAGAAAGAATCAACTTAGAGTATCTTTCCAGATGGAAACATGCAATCGTGGATGAGTCATTAGGTTATTCGTAGGAAGAGTGTATCTTAATTGCACAATAAAATTAGCTATAGTGTTACAACAACGAAGCACATAATTTAGTTTGATTGCCTCAAAGGATTGCAATAATAATCGAGTATATTCAATCCTCATTTCTATTTGCCAAGGGCAACCGTCCCTTCAAAGCATTTATGATGTGCATATTATCACACCTTCAATTATGATTGTGGTGAAGTACATTTGAAGTCCTTATCAGACAGCTATATTCATACCTTGAGCTTTGGCATGTACAACACTCCGTGATTTCCCCCGAGCTGTATCTATTTGGAGCACCTCCTTGTAGTGGTTTTGGATAATATACCTAGCAGTAGTCATTTCATTAACGAGTTTAGATCCATCGAAATTAAGTTCCACAAATGTTTTGTCAAGTGTCTTCCATTTCTCCTTCCTTTGTTTCCTTCCACTTTGGAAAATATTAGTAATATGATCACCATTAAGGTGATCAACTGCATGCTAATTATTAGTCTTGAATATTACAAACTCCTTAAAATCTCTAGTTCCATATGAAACGTCTTGTTGGAAAATGGATTTATTTTGGTCGTGTCAAACACACCACCAAATAGTGGCCAAAGTAATGAATTTCTTTGCTGGTAAGAATGTTTTTTAAATCAAAGAGAACTCGAGAGAGATAGAACCAAACACACAACTATTTGAAATCACACGGGTTCTGATTCATTTCAGAAGAAAGCCATGCAGTTGCAAAATGAGTTGAAAACCACCCATTTTTACTCGGGTGACAATAGAGTTTGTTCAGAATTGCATTTAAAGGAATCGAAATTTCAAGTATTTTGTCAACCTATTGTTGTGGGAGTATAGATCTTATTTTGGTGACATTCCATTGTCTAGTACTAGTAATAAACTTTGAAACCTTAGTCTCTAAATTTGTGTGTCTAAATAGAGTACATACTTCTATCAAAGCTTGAGTTATCAACCATGGATCTTTCCATATTCTAACAAAATATTCATCTCCAATTTTCCATATTAAGCATTTTTTGAATATATCCCATAATTTCATAAGTTGGCGCCATTCCCACGAGACATTATTCTTAGGGTTGCAGTCTAGTATGCTTTGATCACTTAAATATTTTCCTCGAACTATTCTAACCGAAATATCGTTTGGATCAGATAGAATTCGCTATAACAGCTTCATTTAAAGTATCTGATTTGTTATCTTTGTTTTCTATATACCTAGCCCTCCTGTAACACCCCTATTTTGCAACAATAGGTATTACCGCCAGTGACCTCAGATTTTTCCCATCCAAGGTCACCCAAGGCTTTAAGGTGCAAAACACAATTTAAAATAATGCGAAAATTTCAAGAAACTATATTACATCAAATGTGCTCGAATGTTCGAGGCTTTAATTCAATTTATTACAACTTTATTGTTTGATTAAAACTAAGTCTGAAATTTGTTAAGCAACGAAATAAAAGCAATTACAACTTATGGTTTTTAAAGCAACTGGTGGGACCCAAAATGTGGGAATACTTTTTGAAAAAATTCTTAAGGTCTTCTTTCAACTCTTCTAGCCTACGTCTTCAACCTTTTGTAATGCTCCAATAAAATCTGATATTCCCACGATTGGAAAAAAATACCAGGCAAAATGTAGAATAGAAAACGGGTTATTCTAAGGAGACTAAGCAAGTTGGAACGGATAGTTCTCACGGGTGGGAGCGATATAATAATTTCCAACATTCTTAAGGGAAGAAATATTTTGTGAGCAATAACATTTATGTGGAGCTTAAAGAGAACGAGATAGTTCTTCTTGAAGAGATAGGTATTATGTTACACGGGAAAAGGATACTACGAAAATTGTAGTTCCTTTATGAATATGAGTATAGTTGGGAACTTTTATTTCACACACACAACTTTTAAAAGAAATAACTCCATTGACTTTATCGGATCTCAACCAACCTCATCAAATTCGGAGTCCGAATAAGAGTTTAGGTTAGAATGACAATCCTCTAGAAGTCAGGAGCAAATTATACTAATTCATTAATTAATGTGCACTGGGCACTTATCTTTTGGTCATAAAACATTGCACTTCAGGTGAAGATTTTTAAGTGTGGGGGCTACGAAGTCTGATCCAATTAAAGGAACAAAGTTCCGGCACCTAGCTAGGGTGCAGTAAACCCCCTCAGGTGAGGAGCGTTTATGGGATCATGATCCAAGTACCGAATGAAGAGAGGGTGGAAAGCCATACCACTTTGTAAGTTATAGAGAGATGTCGGGGAAAAATCCGCATCCCTAAACCTATACTAATCCATAACAAATCTCGAAAAGAGATTGAAACAAACAAGGCCACACACAACATACATGTGTTCAGTACTAGCACAAAACGAGATAATAATAATATTGTTACATCTAAATAGTAAGTAAACCTAAGTTCATTTATTGAGCTAGAAATTAGTTCCCAACACAGAGATGAATATAATTAAATAGGAGTCAGAAATTATACCAACGAGACGGAAAAAGATTTGGGCTTGGGTTTGGGCTACGGCCAAAATTATGGGCCAAACACCTCCTTCTCCCAAGAATAAATCTGATGGGCTATCCTTACAAGAAAAAGAAAGGAATAGGCATCTCCCTTCAGCTGGGCCCACCAAATGGATCTTCCAGCCTGCCAGATGAATGAGTCCAGCCCCTCCTTCTTCTGCTATCGTTCAACTGAACGCATTGCAACAACAGCAACAGGGACAAGGTAGAGCAACAGCCTCGTGGGTTGTCCGATATTGGTGGCAGGTTTCGGCGGCGCGTGTGCGAGGAGGAACGGACGACGGTGGCCAATGGTGATTTCCGGCGGGGGAATGTGGCGCGGATGTCGAACAAAAGGCGGAAAAATTTTGAAAAAAAATTCAGATTTTAGGCTATGAATTTTAGAAATCCCCGTCAAGAAAATGTGGTGCACTGATGTTCGTGTTCTTAGCATAGTTTTTAAGTGTCTTTCTTGGTTGTTTAGCTTAGTTTAGTTGTGCTTTTATGTTTGTTTTGTGTGTTTTTGGATGAGTTTGCATATTTTGAGAAAAGTATGGAAGCTACTCTATTTTTGTGTTTTCTGTAGGTTTTTAAAGCAAAAATTGGAGCGTTCAGGAGACATCAAGATGGGGAGGAATCAGTAGATCAAGACTAGCTAAAGAAGGATAAAAAACACTCAACGAGATCCCGGCAGACCCAAAGGAGAAGTGAAGAAACTGCAAGAAACAAGTCTAGACAGGCTCGATACGACCCTGTGGGATCGGTACCGAGGCTTGTAGCAGAGAAAAAGTCAACAAGAGTTCAGTAGGAGTCTACCGACCCTGACAAGGTCGACACCGAGGGTTCCCTATGTCGGTAGGCGTAGCCGACTTCGAGATTTTTATGTTTTTATTCCGTAATCTTTTAGTTTTAGAAAGTTCTATCTTTATGGAAACTTTTTAGATAGCTTTTATAGTATAATACCTTGTCTTAGCCATTGTTTAGTTGGTTGGAGAGACCGAATTAAGAGAGAGAGAGAGACGTGAGAACTGAAAACACGCACCTTTCTCTTGGTTTGTTTGATTTAGTTTGTTTTAAGATTACTTGGAGAAGAAGTTTGTGACATCTGGTTGTTTTCTAAGACAAAGAGTATTATTAATTCAAGTAAGTTTAGTTTTGATTCAAAGTAATGTCTTTATTCAAGTGTTTTGTTTGTTTTTCTTCAAGCATGAGTCAATAGTTCTCTTTTCTAGGATCGGGGTTGAAAACCTCACATGATTGTGCATGAATGATGTGTGATGAATGATTGAATGCCTTCTATCATTTCTCTACTTGTTTTGTGCTTATGCTTTGACGAAAGTCAAAGTAATTCGAGTTGGTTTCTTAATCGAAAGAGAAAGTTATAAACTTGAATGTTGATATTGTTTGATTACGAAAGTTACAAACTTTGGATAAAAAATAAGTAGAAGGTGAATTGATTGGTGAAAATTGATTGATTTTCTTGCTTTAATCAACGAAAGTTGGTGACTTTATGTTCAAGGCATGAAATTTATGATTCACACTATCTCGATTGCATGATTACGTCGTGGTAAACCCTTGCCCTAGATCTTTTTCTCTTATTTGAAGTCTCGTACTACGTTCTGTTCAGAGTCGATACCGAGGTCATTGCATCGGTACCGAACCTGTGTGTTTCTGTGTTGTTTTGCTTTGTTTTAGTACAAGACCAGCATCGATACCGACCCTGACAAGGTCGGTACCGATCTGTTTGAGCCGTTATTTGGTCAATCTTCTTTGTTTTGTTTCCGTTTTGCGTTCTTTTGCTTTTTAGAATAGTAGTTAATACAACTTTGCTTCCCGTGGACGATCCTGAGCTCCCTATACTCATCGGGGTCTTGACTACAAATTTATTTGTTGTTAAGTAAATCCCTATCAACAAATTGGCGTCGTTTTTATTTCTAACTTTGTTTTCTTTTGTTTGTTTTCTCATCTTATGCAAACAAGAAGACATCGACTTGAATTTGATCAATCTGATTACTATTCTCAGCCTGAACGTGTTCTTTATCGCATGAGACGAGAAAACCACACTATGGCCGTCACACCTGAAGAGATGGCTCAGCAGATGACTGTCCTGCGTAGACAGATGGAGGCGTTACAAGCTGATAGAGATCAATTACAAGAACAATTGAATATTATTCCGAAGAATGCCAAGCAGTACATGCACCCAGAACTGAGGGTGCCAGAATCAGCTATTGTGCTTCCCGAGATAGAGAATGCCTTTGAGATCAAATCTCAATTTATATCCTTAATATAAAGGGCTTAGTTTGAGAGGAAACCCACTGAGTGCCCTATGGAGCATATTCAGAATTTTATTGATTTATGTGATACCATTGCTATTGATGGTGTTTCTCTTGAGTATGTTCAATTAAAGGCCTTTAAATGGTCTCTTGCAGGAAAGGCCCTGAGTTGGTTACAAAGCCTACCTCCTAGATCGGTTCGGACGTGGAGAGCCTTGCATGACTTGTTCATGACAAAGTTCTTTCCTCCAGCCAAAACTACGGAGTTAAGGAAACGCATCACCTCTTACCACCAACTGCCTAATGAGACCTTTGTGGAAACATGGGAGCGATTCAAAGAGATGTTGAGGCAATGCCCCACCAATGGACAACCACAATATGTTCTTCAAGAGATGTTCTTTCAAGGAATAAATGTTGAGACAAAGAACCGCATCAACCTACACACTGCTTACGGTTTCATATTGATGGAACCTGATGAGGCATGGGCATTACTGGACAAATTGACCAAGTACGATGCCATGTATGGGACCCAGCAGCCACCCCAACCTCAAAAGCGTCTCTACGTTCCAGACAAAGAAGAGGTTGATCTCGATGTTAAAAATCAATTCTTGTAAAATGAGATCAACCGTTTAAAGAAACAGGCAAATTTTCTGAAAACCTCTCAACAATGTCTTGAGTGTGGCTCTCATGCCCATAATACTTCTGCTTGCACTAACATTGAGCATGTTAGAGCCGCTGAGACATATGCTGAAATGAACAACATGAGAGGTCAACACAGAATTCCTCCTAATAATTATGGCAGGTCGAACAACTATCCCACTTGGGGAAACTCCATTCAAGGTCAAAACTATACACCTCCCCCACCGGATAGACGGCCCACACCCTACAGACCTCCAGGTTATCAAGAGCCGCCTTCATGGGTTCAAGGTCTACAAGAGGGTATTAACGAAGTCCACAACAAGATTGATGGAGTCCGTTCTGACCTAAAAGGCGTACAAGTACAATTGGGAGAGATTGAAACTTGGAGAAAAAAGTATAACTTCCCAATTAGGTAACCTTGTTGCACAAGTTCCAAGACCTCAAGCGCAACTCCCAGGCCGCCCCGAAGAGAATCTGAGAGGATACATCGCAGTTGTACACCTCCGGAGCGGAAAGACACTACCGGACCGTGTTGAGGCCAAGGAGAAAGAGCCCGGTACCGAAGAAACTACGCCAAATAAGATCGATAATGGACCCAACATGGTCGATACCGAACCTCATACACTTGGTACCGATTCTCCACGGGTCGTTACCGACCCCATTTCAAGTAAGTCTTTGCCTCCAGACCACTCCCTTAGTCCCAGGCTTGGTACCGACCCCACCAGGGTCGATACCGATCCTTCTACAACACCAATCGACCCCCTTGTCGACTCGGTAGCGCCACCTCTCGAGCCTGTTTCGGTTCCGAGATTGGTGAAGACTCTTCCCTTCCCTTCTAAAAAGTCTAAAGATTCAACAGAAGGGAAGTTTCGGCGTTTTGTTAAAATTCTTCAGGGCTTAAATATTTACATTCCATTCGCTGAAGCCCTAAGCGAAATGCCTTCTTATACAAAATTCTTGAAAGATATTTTCAGCAGGAAGAGGTCTATATCTGAGCTAACCGATGAGGACCGATCTATAGCCCTCTCAGAGAAGCTAGGTGACCCAGGTGGATTTGTGATAACAAGTGGTATTGGTGCCCAATGTTTCAAGGCACTATGTGAAATTTAAGAAGAAAAAAATCAGATCTTAAATCAAGATTTAACATGCTAAAAACAACTTAAAATGGTGTAAAAAGAGTTAGACTTTATACCCTTAATTTGTGGGATTTTTGGAGGAGAAGCACACCACAAGGGGGAAGAGAGGAGGTGGCGGCACGGCTGGACAGCGGCGGCATGGGGGCTGGACGACGGCGGTGCAGGAGGTGGTCGGCTTGGTGGTTTGGTGGTGTGGTGGTTTGGTGGTGTGTTGGAAGGCACAAAGGAAGCTTTAATGGTGGGAGAGAAGTTAGAAGAAAGGAGTTTGTGAGAGCTTCTTATGGCTCTCTCTCTCTCTCTCTCTCTCTCAAGTCATATCTCCTTTTAAATAGAGAGAAATGATGATAGGAGATGGAGTAGAGATTTGGGAATAAATGGAGATATTCTCCTAATGATCATATTTGATGAACAAGTAATAAACTAATAGTTTATTTTAAGTTAGTGGATTATGTAGAGATTTTGCCTTTAAGAAGCAATCTAGTGCAAGGAGTGGAATCTCTTCCAAAATCTTCATATCTCTTTGTAATGATTGGTCCGACGCGTTTGCAAACGGACCGAGGGTCGGAATCTGACGCGCGTCGGAACGATCGGGTTTTAAGAAAGGAAAATTTCGTTAACTATGAATTTATTAAGTTCCGTCGTTAATAAATTCATCAACTTTGAATGAGGATTTTATGAGGATATTATAATCTCTTTTCCTTTTTAAAATTTTATGAGGTTATTTTATTTAATAAAATAATTAAATATTAAGAAATGAAATTTATTAATTTTTCGAAAATTGCGGTTATTACAAATTTAACATTATCTTTTAATTTCATAGTTTTTTCAACTAATCATTTCCTTTCAATTACATTATATTTATATTACAATTTACATTATTCCAAATAATATATCTATCAATTATTTAATTCTAAATTAAGTAGTTGATTATTTGACTAAAACTCGTGCATGGTACGGGAATTCATACTAGCTCTTTTTTTATTAATGTAATGCTTAATAATTCTTGGACTAGGCCTAAACTCGGTTGGTATTAATTAAAAAAGTTTATGCATCAAAACTAAATGATTGAAGAGGTTGGATTGGATTCCTTGTTAAAGATTCGAATGGTTATGTCGTTAAAATAGGTGTTGAGCAATGTGGTTTTAGATTATTATTATACGTAGAAACGTTAGCTTTGTACAAAGATATTCTGATGGCAAAATCGTTGGGAGTACACCAGTTAGAAATAGGAGACAATCTTATTCTTATAAAGACCATCAATGGGACTGACATGTCCATGGAAAATAGAGATTGTACTTATGGACATTTAGATTCAAATGCAATATTTTGTTCATTTCTATTTAAGCATGTGTGCATGAAAGTATATAAATCCGTTGATAAAATTATTAGTCTTGTACTCTTGTCCATTACATTACTGTATCATAGATGGGCTTCTCTACCTAGAGATTCTCACTCTCATTTATAAGGACGTCATTAGTCAGAGTCGCAATTTAACTCTCACCAAAAATTTCTCTTTCACAAAAAAGGTGTACGTATAATGATTTTAATTAATGTCTAAATCTATGCTTTATGATTATCAATCGAATGCATAGTGTACTCATTAAATGGTCAAACAATAATGCATCTTCATATCAACTTATCCCTCTGATAAATTTGTCATTCTACTTTAATTTTCTTGTTCAACAAAATTTTTCATTTGAAATATTTTAACCCATTTTTTCAAAAATATTCATACTAATTAAAAATATTTACATAATTCTTCAATAAAAGGTGAAATCTTAATAAGATTGAGAATATTTAAATCAAATCAATCGATTTCTTAATTTTTGAGGCAAACGCTAAAACAACATGTTTATTTGGACGAAGGAAGTATGATCGATGTAACATTTGTATAGGGAAACCAAACCTTATATTCGTTTATATTAGCTTTTGAAATTGAACTTGTTCAAATAAGTATAATTGTCAAGTCTTTTTTCAAGTAAGTCAATTTTGTGATGAAGGCTCGATTATTTTTCTTCTTCTTGGTCTTGGATAAAGTCTAGAATGACAATGACGACTTCAACCGTAAGATAGACGGAAAACACGACATACCCTCCAATCAAACTATAATATACACAAAGGAAGGAAAGTTTAGTGCACATGTGTCACTAGCATGATCACCATGTACCCACCAAACCAGGGTTGAGAAGTAATGCTCTTTGAGACTTGGGATACATTTAGATTAGCAAATTTAATAGATTAAGTTGTATTGCGTAATAATATATGAAAAAGCTTAATGTAATTTAATGCATTAAGTGCGGTAATTCAAATGCATCTTTGGAATGGCAACCCAAAAATAATACAAAACAACCTAAGGTCGTAAAGTTTTGACAACATACTTAGTAAGGTACTTCAATCTAGAAATGTCATCATAAACTCAAAGACTCCAAATTTTTTTACTAGTGTCCTTAGTAGCCTAATTAATACTGAATTTTATCTCGAAAGCTATATAGGCTTTTCTCTAAATTTAACATTTCATATACATGTATATATGATTAGGTAATATTATTATTTTAATTTAATTTACAATAACATGTTTATTTTTTATTTAAATTTCCAAAAATATTTTATTCCTTAAGAAATTAAAAAATATTAACACTCTAGTCTTAGACCCATCAAATCAACCCAAATAACCTTTGTACCAACCCGTAACAATTGAAGTTGTTGGATTGGATCAACCAAATGATCTAAACCTTTCTTGACCGAATCCATTTGACAATGCATTAGTGTTTCATACATACTTTTATTGCTCATCTTATTATTTACGGATATGAGCTTCTAATCCTATTAGTTTTATGATGATTTTCGTTGCTAAGATATGATGATTAGCAGCATTGTGGTTGCAGTTAATGTACACAGAGTAGTTGTTGATGTGCCTTTTACTATTTTATTAAAATTTTGTTATAGAGTTACCGTTACATCGGTATTTTTTACCTTGCATGCTAATATTTCCGTTTCCCTAGTAATGCCGATGTGGCATAGGTATTACTAGGTTTCCTTTCCGTTTTGAGTCTAGTATAACTAAGGTGCTTCTTCATTTCAGTTGCAATAGAGTATTTAATGAGCTATAATGAAAAAGAATTGAGTTTTTTATTTATTTTTTCTTTTGAGTATCGCACATGTTCTAGTAGATTGTTCTTGCTAGATTTCACTAAAGTCCATATTGTATTAGAGCATTAAGGATTTCAAGAGTGAATATCTACAAAGCAATTCGTAAACGAAGAAGAAATGAATACTAAGAAAAACATAGAGGCGATTGCCATCAATACAACGGCTTAAGGAGATCCTCTCACTACAAAAAATTGTTGATTCAGCGATCATAAAAGTGGTCGCTAAATGGATTTAGCGACCATATTTTGATTGCTAAATATTTCGTCACAAATGGGATTAGCAACTACATGGTCGCCGAATTTAGCGACCATAGGATTTAACGTCCACATGGTCATCAAATTCGGCCCCAAATTTGGCGACCCATGTTTGCAAAATACATACATTAGGTGCTCGATCGCAGCCGTTACCTGAGCGAAACCGCACGATCGTGCGGTAATGGCGAACGATATATAGTCGTGATTTAGCGACCACGTGGTCGCTAAATTCTTTTATCTTTTTTTGTAATTATAATTTTATTTAAATATTTTATTTAGTTGAATTTATAAATAATAAAACACAAATGTCAAAGATAATAATAATATTACAAAAGTTCTTATAAAAATATTTACTAATCTAATCCGTCCTGTTCGCACCGTCGGAGGGAGGTGGCGGAGCGGACGAACACGGTGACATTTGCTTTCGACGCATGTCCTCCGTGAACTTCTATAGAAGCTCAATCTGTTGTCGTTGCTCGGCTATGCTCACTTAGGTCGCTTCTTGACTATGTCGGAGTTCCGTCACCTGAGCACACAGGGAAGCGTCTCTTGTTGTATAAGCGCCATCTGGGAGGCTATCTATGAGGCCCTCCCAACAGATCAAGGTTGTAGTAGTCCGATGCAGTGTGGCCGAGCCTAAAAATAGCTCCTTCCAGTCTGAGCCCTCCAGGCGCCTCTAAGAATGCCTCACACTAATGTTGAAAAGATGGTGGGGTCCCGGACTTGAAGGTCTTGTAACATCCCCAACCAAAGTGCATACGTCATTTTGAATTCATATAATATTAGTAGCATATGCATAGCATATTGGCATGACATATAGTGAATTTGTAAAAGTAATATTGATTTTAAAAAAGTTTTAATCTAAAAATTAATGAATAGTTATTTCAGGGTAAAGTTTATAGTAAAGAAAATTTGAGGGTGGAAAACAAAATTATCCTAAAACTAAGCTGACTTTTCGTTGATATTTGTAACCTTGGCCGACCTTGCACAAATATAAATGTGCAAACCTTACCATCTTCTATGTGAAGATACGAGAACGACAACAAAAAATTACAGGGAAGGGGAGTTCGAGAATTGAAGACGAATTTGGTGTTTTTGTTTTTGTTTGTTGGTTTTGGTACAAGATCAGTCTAGCGGGTTTTAATGTCGAAGCATAAGCGTGATTTGATAAGTTTTTAATTAGTTAATGGTTTATTTAGATTTTTCTAATTTTTCCAAATCTAGATCTACAATTGATTTTGATTTGAAGATCGGTTGATTTGTAGCTCTCAAAGGGTGCTTTCAATATTGGATTTATATTCGGTAAAAGATTTCAGAGTAATTTTAGGGTTTTGCTTTGTAATGATATTAAGGTCAAATTTTAAAGGATTTGGAATTATGCACAAGAAGTTATAATGCATATTGGCATTTTATTGCATTTAGGGTTAGATTTTATAAGAGTAAATAGTCTAATTTGCATTAGATTACATATAGGAGCACAAGTCATAGATTGTGGTTAGAGACAAGGGGGAGAAATATAGTATCTGTCTTAAATAGGTGAGTATAAATCGGAGATTAAACCTTATGTGCTATATGAGTTATATGGATATATATATATATATATGCTATATTTCCTATATGGATATATGTTCTATATGAGTTATATGGATATATGTGTTACATATGATAGCTCTGAAATTTTCAGAGTTGTTTGCACAGAAAGTATGTTAGCAGATGGCATATGATATATGATTACGTACAGGGTGCACTTGATTTCATAGCATTTTGCAATGAGATTTAAAAGGAATTGTGACTGTCTCATCCTAAATTTGTATTACAGGACCTACGGGTCATACAGGATCTTCGGATCATATAGGATCTACGGAGCATACAGGACCTACGGAGCATACAGGACCTACGGGTCATACAGGATCTTCGGATCATACAAGATCTAAGGGTCATATTCAGGAGATCTTCGGATTTCTTTGCTAAAGGGGCCATAAGAGTCCATATATAATAAACGCGGGGCAGATTCAGGTTTGAACAGTTCACAGAATAATGAATCGGATACATCAGCATTTGCATTTGCATAGTAATTTCCTCTATGATATACATAATATGTATGTATATGTATATGGACTAAATGTTTGACCTTGTGTGAAATAATTGATGATGGTTTATATTCACTGAGTATGCAACTCACGTAAATCGCAAAACAAATTTTTAAGTTTAGCTAGTTCTTACTAACTTGTGTCTCTTTTAGAGGTCACATTAATACAGGTCGGCCGACTGAAGCTCTATGCAACCTTCTGCTCCTCATTTTGCATCATAGACATATGGGTTGTCATATAAGTTAGAGTGACAAATGTTTTAGTATGAGAAGTAACGACATAGAACTCTGTGTGTGCAACCTTATATGGTTGTTAAATTCTGTTTTGTGCTTATGTGGATAGTTGCTATATGTGAATTATTTTTTATATATACGAGATAAGTTTTACAAAGTATACGTCATAGGGTATAAAAGTGTCACGGGTCCTCTATGTGAGGATCTCTTTGGATTGCGCCTACACAAAAATATTGTTAAAAACTAACCTAAATTGACAATGGAAACAAAAATACGAATAAAAATATTGAGGAAATAACATATTAGTACTTACAACAATATCAGCTGATCGTTGGTCTCTAAACTCTAAGGTTTGGGCCCCATGTATGCATCTCGATGTGCAACTAAAGAGGTGTTATGTCCCGTCCAGCTTGTTGTTGTTGTGAAGTATATTAAATTATTATCAACCATAACAATTGGGAAATTAAATTGTTATCAACCTACCATTAGACCCAGGTATCATGGTGGGGACTCGAATCACTAGTGTGGAGGGCGGGATATTCATTCTGGTTCGCCTTTTGGCGGTCACACTTCACCTTGAACTTAGCATCTGCATTCCATGTCGCTAACCATAGGTCCAAAGTCACCGACTCTCACCTATGCTTTTATGTTTTCTCTAATATGCACCCAGCATAACAAATGTATCACTTCGTCTTCGGTGAAAACCTCGTGGATCGCATTTATGAGGGCTTGGTCTCGATCCGTCACAATGGTCGTTGGCATTTCACCTATCTCCTCGTACAATCTCCTCAAATGCTTTAAAACCCATGTAAAATGTGGAGTGTCTTCCTTGGACAAGAATGCAAACCCAATGTTAAATGTCAGGTTCGTGCATGTCATGCCAACCATCTCCAACATGAACATGTTATACCTATAAATTAGAATAAACTATTATAGCACATAAAAAAGATTAGAACACAAACCTCAAACGGGACAAAACACTAAATTACAACATACCTGTTTGTCTTGTACGTAGCGCCCATAACAACAAGATAAGTAAACTTCTTCATCAAGTGTTGTGACGTCGGGTGGACAAAGAATAGGATATCTAACTCACCGGAAGCTGGGAGAGTTGTTGTCCGAACTTTATAACCCTGGTTTTGCAAAAACTGTAGCGTCCACTGACACACCGTCAACTTACCACGGTCTTCCACTAATATTTTCTGCTTGAAGTTCGATATTTGTTTCCTTGACGTCACATTTTGAGGGTTAGCAGACACCAACATAGTTGAAATAGCCTTCGGGCTCAAGAATAATCTGGAAGCATTGATGATCATATCCTGTTCCGTCGGGGTCAATCGACCAGCATACGGGTGTCCAAGGAAATTGGTACAAAGCTCATGGTTATGCATGTCGAACTTCACCTCCAAAGTCCATTTTCGATTATACCTTGATCGGCGTCCAACCAACTTAAATGGGCAGTTGCACTTCCTTGACCCCTATCTTCTTTTTCGATCTAGCCTTCCAGTAATGCTCGCATCTTAGATTCACACAATTTTCATTTGAGTTTGAAATGAGCAAAATCATCATCCTATCTCGACTGGTTTGCCTAACCCACTTAATCAACTCATCTCTATAATCCCACGATTGTTCCGTGGTAAAATCACTTGTGAAATCTGTACCACATGGCTACACATACAAAATTCCATCACATTTTTGTTTCTAATCAATTTCACATAACCCTAAACAATTATATATTATTAATTTAACTTCTTAAGATGATATCGAATGAAAAACGTCATAAACAATTGTAACAACTTCGACTAAAAAATTCTACTAGATTATAAAAATATTAAACTATTTCCTATTACTTAGTAGATTCTAACAAATATAATGAATTGAAATAACTTTCTATACAATTTCTTAAATTTAATTCTAAATAATAATATCGAATTCTAAAACTATTTCAAACAATAACAACTCTAATAGATTATAACAATATTAAACGATTTCTTATTACTTATTTGATTATAACAAATATAATAAATCGAAATAACTTTCTATACAATTTCTTAATTTTAACTCTAAATAATTATATCGAATTCTAAAGCGATTTCAAATATAAACGTACGTACCGGTAAAAAATTGCTCGGGTCAAACGATTCTTCTTGTTCATCTACTTCTTCTCCTCCATCATATGAGGGATTTTGACCATCTTCTTCTCCGCCATAAGACATTGTAAAAAAATATAATTTTTGCAAATGATAAATGTGGAAGAGGAAGATTGAGAAGAGGTGTGTATGAAAAATGGTGGAAAAGGGGTTTATATAGGGATAAATTCGACCATTACTCCAACGGCCATATTTTTCAGGGCACGTAATAGCGTGATATTTATAGCCGTTGAAACAATAGACACCTGGGCCAGATTGGCCCAGCCCATTCCAGATATCACGCAACCAGGTGTCGTGATCTCACGCAACCTGGTGACGTGACATCTGGACTGGGTTGGGCCCAATCTGACCAGCCCAAATCTGGCCCAGGTGTGTATGTCAGTCCACATTTTGTTCTGCAGTTATATCACGCGTTCTAATGCCGTGATATTACGCAGTTTTTTCTCAAAATACCCTAAAATTAAATATTTTAATACTTTTTAATGTTACGGCACAAGGTGCCGTGAAATTGTTATGCTTTATTATGCCATGGTGCAACAAGCTAAAAAATGGTGTGCAAAAATCCCGAGCGAATAATAAGGTGTCTTAATTCCAACCGCAAGAGAGTATGTAATGATGAGCTACAAGTGAAAAGAATTGGGTTTTGCTTTTGCTTTCGAGTATTGCACAGATCTCATTTTATTTCTGCTTCTAGTAGATTGTTGTGGCTAGATTTCACTAACCTCCACAGTCGGTCCCCCTAGGTTTGTTTACTCAATACGCCCGACACGCACACTTGTCCAGGATTATGACTAAAATGATCGAGTGCATTGCATGATGGAGGTGTCATCAGAAATTCAGAATAGACTAACACGACGCTTTCTGGCGTCTATTTTTCTTTAGTTTCCATATTGCGATATAAAATGAAGCTAGGTGTATCCACTCTATTAGTAGCAAGCAAAGCATCTTATTTGGATTTCAATTGTTCATGTAGAAATCTACTCTTAAGAAAGAGAGAGTTGAGAAACATTTGGCATGTGATCAAAAGCATGCATGTAGATCTCACAAACATCACAGTAGCTTGGCTTCAATCTCCTCGAGGCTCAGCCCCTTAGTTTCTGGTATGACGTAGAATATGAAGAATAGAGAGAGTATTCCTATTACGCCGAACATGAAGAACACATTTCCAGCTCCAATCAGCTCCTGCAATGGATATATGTATCAGTCATTTGCTTATCAACCTACGTTATTATTTTAGCTTCAATAATATCGTCGTTTAAATAGTCCTTAGTCAGATGATCGACTCGTATCAGCACCTCTAGAGGAGAAAAGGCAAACGTGACTAGAGCATTAGCGCCAAAGTTCACAACAACTGCTATGCTCAGACCTCGCCCTCTCATCCGTAAGGGGAAGATCTCTGAGATCATCAACCACCCGATCGGCCCAAATGACAACTACAAAAATAAATAAATCAAAATAATTTTAGACCTCTTTTACCTTTGGAAACCTTAAATTAAATTGAGACATTACCTGATAACACCCGACAAAGAAAAGCAACGCAACAACAGCCAAAGCAGGTACGCTACCCAGGAATGTGTAGTATGCTCCCAGAAGGAACAAGGAGATTGTCTGTCACATGATCAACCACCAAATGATTGTAAATATATGCCACAGAGCAGAGTGTGATCAAAGTATTCGTAATTCGGAAAAAAAAGGCAACAGGAAGAATATGATGTCCCTCAAAACTTTTCCCTTTCCGCTAGCATTTTGTTCAATTTTTATAGACAGGGTGAGGATATACACCTGATAGAACAAAAGGATAAGAGGAGTGTTAAGCTAGTGTATACCAATCCAGAAACACCGCCAAGAAGCAGAGGTCTTCTCCCAAGCCTATCAACAGCCAGGACGGCAACTCCCGTCATGATTAGCTGCAAAGAGTGATAAGAGTAAAAGCCAATCGGAAAGATAACTTTTTTGGCAATAGAAAGGTCATTTGCAACAAATACAGATATTTACCTTGAATACGCCGAGTAGAATTGACACCCTTGTTGAGTTGGATGCACCAGAAAATCCTGCACTCTGTATAATAGTTTAATTATAAGGTAAAGAATAATAACAAACACTTCAATATCAAACCCCTCCAAGCTAGCAAGTATACCTCAAGTATAGAAGCAGCATAATACAAGACACTTGGTTGCCCTGTAATCTGCCACAACAAAACCGGCAACGGATGCAATAAGAAACAGAAGAAAAAAAACCCAAAAAGTAACCCTGAATTATCATAGATAGAAATAATAAATGCACCTGTTGAAATAATACTAATCCGGTTCCAATGACAAGGGCTTTCAAGTATTTTCCTTGAAATAACTCTCTAATTGTCACTTGACTCGCTTCACTTACAGAAGCAAGCTCAGACAGAATCCCGTCAACTAGTTGGGGAGCTGTGTCCGCTAACATTTCCCCCCTCAGCCGACACAAGCAGCCAGCAGCAGTCTGTTTCATTTCTTGCATATCTCCTTTCCCTTGTATAGCACAAAGGAGAACCCATCTGGGGGAAGATGGAAGCCACCACATGCCAATGGCCATTACAACAGCTAGAGGAGAGCTAACTCCATACATGTAGCGCCAACCAGCAACAGTTTCAACCAAAAGGCTACCGATAGTATAACCAATCTAAGAAATAGACAGGCAAATTTAGAACTTCAACATAACAAACTCAGAATAGGATTCATCCAGTGTGTTTTCAACATACTATTATGGAAAAAGACATATATTTCAAGCAAGGATACTTACAACCATCCCAATGACTATAAAGAATTCTTTTAGCGATATTAATCGACCTCTTATCTGAGAAGCAGCAGTCTCAGCAATGTACATAGGAGCAGCATGCATTGCCTGAATGAGCCAAAAAAGGGGGAAAACTACATTGTTAAATCACAACTAGTTGCAGAATCTAAAACTCTCTTAAGGAGCTTATAGAATTATGTATCAGCTACTCTGAATGAGCCAAAAGGGGGGAAAAGCATCAAGAAACTGCATATAATTACTCCCGATCATCATTTGTAGATATATCAAATATGTATAGAGAAACAGTATTGACGGGGATCTGTGAGATTAGACAAACTGTTGAAAAAATATATATAGACTGAATTGTCCTAGTAAGCATCAGTATCAAATACCAGGCCAATCCCGATTCCAAACACAAAACGCCCAACCACCATGATTGCAAAATCAGGCGCTACTGCGGTCACAAGAGCTCCAACAAAATAAAGTACAGCAGCTGTTATTAGCTCTCTCCTTCTGCCAAGAAAATCAGCAATTGCAAAGGCCACAGCTGAACCTATCAATGCTCCGTACAATGATCCACTACTCTGTAACCAGGATTTGCAAACATCATTTGCAGATGCATATTAGAAGACGACACAAATTTTAGCCTTCAGTTAACAAACATATATCAGCTAAAGAATCGGGAGATGCAGATAACTTACTATGAGACCAATCTCGACGGAATTCAAATCATACCATGAAACCCCACTCAAAGTTGAAGACTGAAGGAAGAAGAGAGATTCAGAAAACATTGCTGCAACATCTTCAAGATTTCAATGGAAGTATAAAAGAATACCAGCACATCCAAATCCCACAGCGTCTAGACCCAAGAGAGTCGGCTACTGCACATGCAACATTCAGACTCAACACATCATACCTCAATAGAAATTAAAGCACAGGATGTGGCACCAATATCATATCCGTATAGCAGCCCTCCAAGTGCTGGAAACAGAAATCTGAAATAAACAACTCACTCCTTAGTACATGTATTTTTTTATAACATGAAACTGACTTCAACATCTTATCATATCAAGTATCTTTTTGTAAGGAAATATTTTTGTGAGTTATAAAACCTATGTTTTCAAACTAGAAATTTAGATTCAAACAATTCATATAGCACAGTATAATGCATGATCCTCCCCCTCCCCACCCGAAAATATAGCTTCATAACTTAGTGTGAAAGATTAACATAATCTGTCCAATTGTGAACTATCAATTCTGCTTGTACATTGGCATTATTCTCCTTCAATAATCAAGAATCAGTCGTGTATGAAAGAGAGTGAAATTGCTAACCAGATTATTGTGTTTGAGAGATGAGATAACATTATCTGGACAGAATCTGACGATTCTCTTTGCTATTCTCTTATTTGCAGCTTCTAATGAAACCAAAAAAGGAATATACCGCAATGCACCCAGAAAAACTAAAGAAAATGTTTGCATTAAATATATGAAAGTATGAAACTGACTCTAATGAGATGTGACAGTTTAGAAACTGAAGCCTGTATGCGCAGGGGAGCAAGGATAATCATAACAGATATTATATGCTTTGTGATGACCGGGAGTGTAAACGTTGGATCATCCCATATAACGGGTGAGAATCTCTGAAGTGAGAATACAAGACTAAACCACAGCCTAAATGCCAAGATTAATCTGAGGGTAGGAGAGTATTGTAGGCCCAGTAACCGTTCATTTAGGCAATTTAATTAACGTTTAGGTTGCTAAGGAAACACATTAAATAACGATTTACATGACTATTGTAATAATTTCTAGTTATCAAACATAATATATAGTGATTCAGATGCTAGAGACTCTTTGGTGTCAGCTAAGCAAATTGCACTTGCGGGGGCTTGGTTATGTATGTACCTACGTACGCTCATACCTGAAGTCTATCAACTACGAACTTTCATAGTTTGTTCTACAATCACCTTGCCTGCAGCTTCTTAGACCTATACTTAGCTTTGCTGAACCCCTAGGTTTAGGGACAAATTCACTCAACTTGCCCAAACTAAACTATATAATCGAAACTGGATTTGTTGCAGTGAAGGCACTCAAATGAACCTTTCCTAAGAAAGAAAACCCGAACTCACTGAGCACCATTACGATTAATTCTCAGGAAAAAGAAAAAGAAAAGAAGAAGATAAATCGAGCGGAAAAAAAGCTCACGGGAGTATAGCAGCAGAAACAGAGTAACTCTCCTCACAGCGGGCACCACCATTGAGGAGCGGAAGATGGACGTCGTCAGAGACCTCGCCGGAGGTTTTCCCGCCCTTATTCTCGCAGAAAAATCACCGAATTTAAGCAATTTACAATCCATCTTTTCTTTGCTTTCATAATGCCAAACATGAAAGAAAATGAATTCTAATGTAGCCAAAGAAAAAAGACAATTGACAAGCAAAGCCATACTAGCGAGGAGAAAGATAGGCGCTCAGGGTCTGAGCTGCCAGTTGCCATTTTTCCTGCGAACTTTCTTTTTCTGGAGAGAGAGAGAGCCAAAAATGCAGATGCTTGGTGGGGGTGGGTAGGTGGGATTGTGCAAACAAAAGAAAACGAACCGCCAGCCAAACCTTGGAAAGGGGAATTTTATAGGCTTTTGAGACGTGTATTTTTTTTTTTATTTCCATAGAACTCGACGTGGATTTTTTGCTATCGTTGAAAAAAATGCGTTCGAAAAGTACTCCAGCCGAAACGCCTAGTTTTCAAGTCAAAATAGAATTTTAGTGAGGGGTGCTCCACGGGTCGGGTCGTCCGCGACCAGGGATGGACCCAGAAATTAAAATTAGGGTGGGCTAATTGACCCTAAAAAATTTTAGGTGGGCTAAATTACTTTATTTTAACTAATTTATCACTAAAATTACCTTATTTTTTATTTTTTTAATATTAAATTTACCCTATTATATTATTTTTATTTTTTCAGGGTGGGTTGGGGCATACCCCAGCCACCCCCTCAGTCCGTGCCTATCCGCGACTCGTACTGACCCGATCCGTAATTTGCGGGTTGACCTGCGACCCGTGCGGGTCCGGTCGCGAGCCGATTTTTTTATCTTGCGAGTTGCTGGATGGGTCGGGTTAAACCCGTCGGGTCGCGGGTCGACCCGCACCCTATTTTTGAAAAAAAAATATGTATATATTAATTTTTTTTGGAGAAAGAGTCTTTAAGAGATTAAAGGGTACAATATTAAATGGCACACAGAAGACCCTATGCTCATGGCCCAATTTCGATTTCTCATTTCTGAACCCCCAAACCCAATGAAAATCTAGATCCATCCCTTTCCCGTTGTCCAACCGCCCACTCAATCTCACGCCGGCGACGCTCAATTGCCCCCTCCGGCCGACTCCACTGGCCTCTATGACCTCTCACTCCGCTTGCACTCTAGTCGACTTCACTAGCATCTCCTCACCTCTTAAGAGTTCTCGCAAATCGACGTGTTTGTCGCCCACCGTCGCCGGATCTAGCGCAGCCTCTCCCTCCGACAGTCCGACTCCACCGCCTAGGGATGCTCAACGGGTTTGACTCGCAAATCGACGAGTCCGACTCCACCTCCGACAGTTTGAATCTCGCAAATCGACGTGCTTGTTGCCCACCATCGTCGATTTGCGACGTGTTTGTTGTTGAGGTCCCAATTGCTGCTGGAAATTGAGTGGGCCTATATGGATGGCTATATATCATAGAAACCCTAGCCAAACAACGTCGAATTAAGGTCTTCCATTTTATCTATGTTGGTAGTCGTCTCCTGGGTATTCAAGTATTTCAGTGTTGGATTTTGATTTCTATTTGATTTTCTTGTGAACGAATGCAATGTTGTGTGTGAATGAAATGACAAACAAGGAATAACGCTTTGATTTCATTACTATTCGAATTCTAAATAGTTAAGTGGAACGGGTCGAACGGGTCAACCCGCGACCCGACCCGCAAAACTCACAACCCACGGGTCGGGTCGCGGGCCATATAAAAAAATTGCGGGCCAGCGGATTGGGTCGGGTCGACCCGTTGAGCATCCCTAGTTTTAGTAGACGTCTAGCAAAAATCTTTAAAAAACTGTCTTTTATAAAACTTTGTTCCCTCCTAGGGTTTTATTTTCGTGTCAGCACCGCCTATGGCGTCATTACCCAACCACCTATTCCGCCGGATCTTCCGTACACGGAAATGGAGGTGGATCCACCATTTATGGTGATGCCCCTCCCACAGCAGAATCCACAATCCCACAAGGCAAAACCTATTTCCCTAAAGTCTAGTGGCCAGATTGTAATGCCTCCACTGGCTATTTCTTTTTGTGACAAGGTTGCGGGTTCCTCTGTAAGGTCAATGCCTCCCTAGCAACCCTGAAAGAGGGGTCGGATTTATATGATACAAATGATGATGAGGTACCGGAGCATGACAACCCTGCTTGCCCTACAATCACTTTGACAAGGGAAGAAAAATGTGAGCTACGTCGTCCATGGGCTAATACTTTGATAATCAACATGTTTGACAAAGGGCCATGCTGTGTGCAACTCAAGAAGAAGCTCGAGCAAAAAGGGAAACTAAAGGGTGAACTCACCTTAGTTGATATTGGCAATGCTCATTATGTGGCAAAGTTTACGACAATGGAAGATTTGAACCATGTGTTAACACAAGGGTCTTGGATGATTGGTGACAATTACCTTATGATCCGACGTTGGGTTTCGAATTTCGACCCCTTTGAAGATAAGGCCAAGGTTCTTACAACATGGATCCGGATCCCAAGGTTAGCATGACTTCAATGCCAGAATGGTGGAATTGGTTAGGGCATCTCATGTTTGTGCCAAAGGTCGCAGCTTCAAATTTCAATGGGCACTCCTCTTACAATTTTTTCTCTTTTATTTCTAGAACTCATTGGTAAAGAGGCCGAATGAATGGGTCGAGTTATGGACTGATTTCCAAGCCCAATTCTCCTTAATGGAGATTAGAGTAGTTTAAGCTCAATATGCTCCGTTTGATTTGTTTTTGCCAAAACTCTTTCTTTTTAAACGTTAAAATTCGCTAATTTTTTATAAAATAATTTTATTTTTTTTCTATTTTAAAGACAAAAAAATCGAATTCCAAAGCCTATGTAACACGATTTATAAAAGTATTACTAAAGTATTAGCTATTCGTTTAGGAAGTATTAATTCGTCCTGCTATTGTTATCATCTTCAGGGGGATTTTGTAAAAGGAAGACTTATTGAGGATAATATTGATAGCTTGCATATAGGAGTAGTTTAGATGCATGTTTTATATATGTTTTAGTTAGTTTTAGGTTAGTTTTTATGTAGTTTTTAGGTTTTTGTGTTATCGGGTATTATGCGCTGGTTTGCTCGGTTTTACAGGTTTTTAGGTTCAGGAGCAACAGCGGGGCGAGATCTTGATGACCATGGCGGTGGTGGACGAGTGAAAGAAGCTAGGAGGTGTTGCAATAAAGATTGAAGAAGTAGATGTGAAGAACTAGAGCCCAACGGAATAAAGCAAGGAAGACACGCCTCAGATGAGTGTGGCGCGGGCTGGGGCCACCACTGACGCGGCCGCAGCAGTCTTGAGGAGACCGCGCCGTCTGTTCCGTTGCGAGAGGATTGGGCCGATCAAGTGGGCTTCGAGTTGGACCTTGGTTATGTATTTTCCGACTAGTTTGATGTAATTTCGGGATAATTTAATTAATATCTGGATTTCTTTTAGGGGTATTTAAACCTTGTTTTTAGTTTTCTCTCTCTATCATTGTCATAACTTTAATCAACTTTGGAGGCTAGGGTTTTTCTCTTTGAAGTCAGACTTTGAAATCTTTGTAAGTTTGATTTCAATTCAATTATGCATTGCTAATATTCTTTTGTGTTTGACTAGTTATTGAAATCATAGATTGCATAATATTGTGAGGTTTGATTGATTCTCATACACTTGAATAGGTTTTATTCCCTGTGCTTAATTGAATCAGAATTGTTCTAGGGTTTTGTTAGATTAGCTACCTAATAGAATTTCTAGGTTAATTTACAACTAATCTTATCAAGTCCCGTTCGGGATTGATTAGATAAAGTAGCAACTATAATTGTTTAGACCCGTTCGGGCTATTCAGTTGTAGAAGGGAATAAACCACAGATAACTTGATTAGCTGTTTGCGTTGAGTATTTGTTTCTATCGATACTTTGAACTTAAAGCTGTCGTTTAATTGAATCTAGGCGTTGTTCTAGATTATTAGATGATTAGGGTTGTTCAGACTGTTAGCTCTTTCAACTAAATATAAAGTTTTGGATTATAATCCACGGTAGATTATTCAAGGGAATTGAGAATCAAAAGAATCAATGATCAATAAGCATATCTATGATGGATGTAACTAGTTGAACACGCTTGTTCCTTAATTGATTTAAACTATCTTTTGCATTCATAATTACTTTTAATTTTGCATAGTAGTTTAGATTTTCATTCAATAAAACCCCCCATATTAGTTACTTGGCACTTAAGCAATAACACATTTACACGAGTCTTTGTGGGTTCGACCCTTACTTACCGCTCTACTGAGTTGGTTAAGCTAAGGATTCTTTGATAGGTATAAAACGACCACGAAAATACCTCATCAAATTTGGCGTCGTTGCTGGGGACTCGTCGCTATTTGTGTTTTTACATTTGTGCTATTCTTGGTGTTGTGAACCTATCTTACGGTTCATAACACCCGTGCTACTAATCTATGGCTTTGTTCGATTGTAGACAGTTGCAGGATGAACAGTTCCATGACTATTTTTCTAGATTTCAAGACCATGTGTTCGAACTTGGTGCTTGGGGATTACAATATAGTGATAGAGAGGTAAACATGGGAGTTATCCATGGTATGAATCTTGAGACGAGAGGATTGGCTGACTACATGAGCAATGAGAGGCTTTTATTTATGGGACTTGAGGAATGCTGGGATTTCTTCTGTTTCATGAGCCATCAAAGCTTTTTGGTCGAATCATCTTCCTAACCACCCCAGCCAATTGATACGTCTCTTGAGGATATAATCAAGGATCTCTCCAAAGGGGCGGATGCTTTAATCATGGAGCACTGTGAGTCATGTTCTTCAAGTTTTCATCCCACAATCTCATGCCCTTTTGAGTTGTGGAAGAAGTGGTGGAATCACGTTGGAATCAAACAATCAAGAGTCATATATTCAAATTCAAGTTGAGGAGCAATCTACTACACTTGATGTGAGTTATGAAGATGAATTTGATGCCCAACATGAATTCACACCTATAAAGCAAGTTGAGCAGATAATCACAGAGCCAAAGGAAGTCTGTGTAGGCATAGAGATTCTTACAGAGCCTAGGGAGCCTGAGTCATCTTCACTCACGTGGAGTAAATTGCTTGAGGGTTTTACGGTTTTGGAAGAAGACTCTTTTGTCGACCAAGATGACTTCTTTGTTGATGAAGTAGATAGCCATGAGGGAGAAAATCAACATGATATACATGTTAAGGTTCCCGTTGTCATGGTACACCCGATGTTAGGCCTTGACATCCCATGCTTCAGTTTCCCCACCTTCTCACATCAGGAGCTTATGGAGTTCCAAGATGAGGAGCCAAGTCTACAACACAAGGTGGAAAGTGAAAAATACATGGATTTCATCTTTGAAGAAAGTGGTAGTGATTGCAAGTACTTCAAACCATATTGTAAGTATTTTCTAAAGCCACCACTTGTGCTGAATTTATTTGAACAAATGCCATATCATGCCAACTGGGCACACATGTTTGATAAGTTAAAACGGTCTTTGAAAGTTATATTATGCATCTTTAATTTATCATGGTGTTACTTATGTTTTTCTGAGATGTGTGCACAGGGATTTGACAGGTTGCTAAGGGCATTGACAATGTCTAATCTTGTCAATTTATGCTAAGGGTCAAGCTAATGACATTAAACAAGCGCTTCTTGGGAGGCAACCCAAGGTTTAGAGTAGTTTTGTTTTTCAGTTATAACCTTTTGCTTTTTAGGTAGTTTTGTGTGTGTGTTAGGTATCCTAGGTCTGAAGATTGATAACCCGAAGAAGCCTTCACCACCACCGTCGGATTTCCCGCCCTACTACCCGCCAGATAACTAGATTTTGTGAGTTTTTCTCTTTCCTTTACTTTTTACTATACTTTGGGGACAAAGTATGTTTTAAGCATGGGGGAAGGGAATTACTTGTTTGCATTACATGTAGTTGCATTATTTAGGTCATATTTAAATTTTTGCATGCATTGATTAAAATTCTAGAAAATGAAAAAAAATCAGAAAAATTTGAAAAAAAATACAAAAATATTTCATTTAGGTTCTTATTTCCCCATTGTTTGATTCCTCTTGTGTTTCTAAGTTAAGTATAAATTCTAACCCATGATTTGCATGATTTACTGAAGTTGATATGATATGAGCATGATCATTGATTGATTACCTTGATTATAGGATGGAGCATGTATTTAGCTTGAGTATTTGATTCATTCTGAAGTTCTAGACAACAATTTGCCTTGTGAGATATTTTTGGCCTTTCATGATATATTTGTTTTCTACATTCTTGAGTGTATCACCATGATTATCTAGCTCTAGAACTTGCGTTAATACTCTTTTTCGAGGCTGCTTTATCTGATTGAATGCATGACATTAAAATGATTGAGGCAATGTTTCTTATTAGCCTACTATTTCCCTTCCTACCTTGACAAGATCCATGTTTTGACACCCCTATTTCTTTTAAGCTTTAAGCCTATTTTTGATAGCTCCACAAAATTTTCCTAGCCTAATAAGCTTTACCCAGGATCCGAGATTTAGGACTTTAGGTTTTGTTTTTGATTTTGTGTGAGTTATGTACAAGTATGGGGGAGTTGGAAGAAAAGGTGGAAAAAGAGGAAATAAAACTCTTGGGTTTCAAAGTGAAAAAAATGGAGATGAATTATGTTGCAAAGCAAAAGAAAAAATTGCTTAAATTATGTGTAGTCTTCATTAATAAAGCGAGAAGAGAGTTGAAAAGAGGCAAAAGAAGGAAAAAAGAAGCAAAGTGCTTAAGTGTAAATGTAAGGAGTTGGTAAAGTGAAGTTGGAAGTGTTATGAAAAAGTGTTGAGTTTTGGGTTTAGATTAGTTCTTTATCCCGGATTTAGCACCACATGCCAAATATAATCCCTTCCTAATTTCTCTTTACCTTGGCCCCATTACAAGCCTTAAAAAGACCTCATGATTTTTGTTATGTATTTGATCCCCAGCGGTGGAGATTTAGAACTCTGATGCAAGCATATGGTAGTCTAGTTTTCATGGTTGATTTTGAGTGAAACACATACCTTTAAACACTTGAGAGTTTGAGTGCAAACACATATACCTTGGTGAGGTCTAGAATGAATGAATGGTCTTTACTTATTGCTTACCATAATGCATGCTAGGAAGTCTTGGTTGGGTTTTTGATTATATGTGAAATGTTTGTTTGACTTGAGATGGATGTAAGTTGCATTTCTATGGTGTGATTGGATTTATGTCTTGCTTGAGGACAAGCAAGGGTTAAGCATGGGGGAATTTGATAGCTTGCATATAGGAGTAGTTTAGATGCATGTTTTATATATGTTTTAGTTAGTTTTAGGTTAGTTTTTATGTAGTTTTTAGGTTTTTGTGTTATCGGGTATTATGCGCTGGTTTGCTCGGTTTTACAGGTTTTTAGGTTCAGGAGCAATAGCGGGGCGAGATCTTGATGACCATGGCGGTAGTGGACGAGTGAAAGAAGCTAGGAGGTGTTGCAATAAAGATTGAAGAAGTAGATGTGAAGAACTAGAGCCCAACAGAATGAAGCAAGGAAGACACGCCTCAGATGAGTGTGGCGCGGGCTGGGGCCACCACTGACGCGGCCGCGGCAGTCTTGAGGAGACCGCTCCGTCTATTCCGTTGCGAGAGGATTGGGCCGATCAAGTGGGCTTCGAGTTGGACCTTGATTATGTATTTTCCGACTAGTTTGATGTAATTTCGGGATAATTTAATTAATATCTGGATATCTTTTAGGGGTATTTAAACCTTGTTTTTAGTTTTCTCTCTCTATCATTGTCATAACTTTAATCAACTTTGGAGGCTAGGGTTTTTCTCTTTGGAGTCAGACTTTGAAATCTTTGTAAGTTTGATTTCAATTCAATTATGCATTGCTAATTTCTTTTGTGTTTGACTAGTTATTGAAATCATAGATTGCATAATATTGTGAGGTTTGATTGATTCTCATACACTTGAATAGGTTTTATTCCCTGTGCTTAATTGAATCAGAATTGTTCTAGGGTTTTGTAGATTAGCTACCTAATAGAATTTCTAGGTTAATTTACAACTAATCTTATCAAGTCCCGTTCGGGATTGATTAGATAAAGTAGCAACTATAATTGTTTAGACCCGTTCGGGCTATTCAGTTGTAGAAGGGAATAAACCACAGATAACTTGATTAGCTGTTTGCGTTGAGTATTTGTTTCTATCGATACTTTGAACTTAAAGCTGTCGTTTAATTGAATCTAGGCGTTGTTCTAGATTATTAGATGATTAGGGTTGTTCAGACTGTTAGCTCTTTCAACTAAATATAAAGTTTTGGATTATAATCCACGGTAGATTATTCAAGGGAATTGAGAATCAAAAGAATCAATGATCAATAAGCATATCTATGATGGATGTAACTAGTTGAACACGCTTGTTCCTTAATTGATTTAAACTATCTTTTGCATTCATAATTACTTTTAATTTTGCATAGTAGTTTAGATTTTCATTCAATAAAACCCCCCATATTAGTTACTTGGCACTTAAGCAATAACACATTTACACGAGTCTTTGTGGGTTCGACCCTTACTTACCGCTCTACTGAGTTGGTTAAGCTAAGGATTCTTTGATAGGTATAAAACGACCACGAAAATACCTCATCAAATTTGGCGTCGTTGCTGGGGACTCGTCGCTATTTGTGTTTTTACTTTTGTGCTATTCTTGGTGTTGTGAACCTATCTTACGGTTCATAACACCCGTGCTACTAATCTATGGCTTTGTTCGATTGTAGATAGTTGCAGGATGAACAGTTCCATGACTATTTTTCTAGATTTCAAGACCATGTGTTCGAACTTGGTGCTTGGGGATTACAATATAGTGATAGAGAGGTAAACATGGGAGTTATCCATGGTATGAATCTTGAGACGAGAGGATTGGCTGACTACATGAGCAATGAGAGGCTTTTATTTATGGGACTTGAGGAATGCTGGGATTTCTTCTGTTTCATGAGCCATCAAAGCTTTTTGGTCGAATCATCTTCCCAACCACCCCAGCCGATTGATACGTCTCTTGAGGATATAATCAAGGATCTCTCCAAAGGGGCGGATGCTTTAATCATGGAGCACTGTGAGTCATGTTCTTCAAGTTTTCATCCCACAATCTCATGCCGTTTTGAGTTGTGTGGAAGAAGTGGTGGAATCACGTTGGAATCAAACAATCAAGAGTCATATATTCAAATTCAAGTTGAGGAGCAATCTACTACACTTGATGTGAGTTATGAAGATGAATTTGATGCCCAACATGAATTCACACCTATAAAGCAAGTTGAGCAGATAATCACAGAGCCAAAGGAAGTCTGTGTAGGCATAGAGATTCTTACAGAGCCTAGGGAGCCTGAGTCATCTTCACTCATGTGGAGTAAATTGCTTGAGGGTTTTACGGTTTTGGAAGAAGACTCTTTTGTCGACCAAGATGACTTCTTTGTTGATGAAGTAGATAGCCATGAGGGAGAAAATCAACATGATATACATGTTAAGGGAGAAAATCAACACTTGAATAGGTTTTATTCCCTGTGCTTAATTGAATCAGAATTGTTCTAGGGTTTTGTTAGATTAGCTACCTAATAGAATTTCTAGGTTAATTTACAACTAATCTTATCAAGTTCCGTTCGGGATTGATTAGATAAAGTAGCAACTATAATTGTTTAGACCCGTTCGGGCTATTCAGTTGTAGAAGGGAATAAACCACAGATAACTTGATTAGCTGTTTGCGTTGAGTATTTGTTTCTATCGATACTTTGAACTTAAAGCTGTCGTTTAATTGAATCTAGGCGTTGTTCTAGATTATTAGATGATTAGGGTTGTTCAGACTGTTAGCTCTTTCAACTAAATATAAAGTTTTGGATTATAATCCACGGTAGATTATTCAAGGGAATTGAGAATCAAAAGAATCAATGATCAATAAGCATATCTATGATGGATGTAACTAGTTGAACACGCTTGTTCCTTAATTGATTTAAACTATCTTTTGCATTCATAATTACTTTTAATTTTGCATAGTAGTTTAGATTTTCATTCAATAAAACCCCCCATATTAGTTACTTGGCACTTAAGCAATAACACATTTACACGAGTCTCTGTGGGTTCGACCCTTACTTACCGCTCTACTGAGTTGTTTAAGCTAAGGATTCTTTGATAGGTATAAAACGACCACGAAAATACCTCATCAAATATTCTTATAGCACATGAAATATTTCACTCATTCCATAAAAAGAAAAAACGGAAAAAAAAGGTTGGATGGCTCTTAAATTAGATATGGAAAAGAGTTATGATAAACTTGATTGGAACTTTATTAAGTTAATTCTTCTAAAATTTGGTTTTCATGATAAATGGGTTAGTCTTATAATGACTTGTATTACAATGTCTTCGTCCTCTGTTCTTGTTAATAATGAATCGAGGGACTAATTTACTCCTCAATATGGTATTAGACAAGGTGATCCGTTTGCTCCTTTTTTTATAATTGCAATGGATTATCTTGCTCGAACTTTACATTTTCAGGCAACTCTAGACTCTAAATTTGTTGGTATACAATTAGTTAAGAATGGTACGTGTTTACCCTTTCTAAGTTTTGCTGATGATACTCTGATTTTTGCTAATGCGTCTCATGATAATATTAACTACATCAAATCTTTTCTTCAAAATTTTACAAGAATTTCAGGTCTTTCGATTAATTACCATAAGAGTTCTTTTCAAATCTCTAAAAATGTTTTACGTTCTTCGACTTTATCTCTTGCTAGTGTTCTAAATATTCAAATCACTACTTCTATGCAAAAGTATCTTGGTATTTTTATCCTTAAAGGTATGATACAAAATTCAATATGTCTAGATTCTATAAATAACTTAAAACACAGTTATCTTAATGGAAAACAAATTCAATTTCGCAGGCTGGAAGAGTTGTTCTAATCCAATCTAATGAAATTGATAAAGTTAATAAATTATTTTTTTTGAATAAATTTCAACCCAATCATCACCCCCTTATTAGTTGGGAAAATGTTTGTTCTCCTAAAGAATTTGGGGGAATGCATCTTCGTTCTGCTGAGAATAGTAATTTATCTCTTCAAATGAAGCTCCTTTGGAAAATTATGACCTCTTCCATAACTACTGGGTTCGTATTATTTCAGAAAAATATATCGGCACCCTTTCGCTTTTTCAATTCCAAATGAAAAATTGCTCTTGGCAATTTGGAAGATTAATGAATATCAAGGATAAGTTCTCAAAAGGTATCTTATGGACTATTGGAAATGGCCATTCTATTAATTTTTGGTCTGACTAATGGATTCCTAATATTGATTTATTTCCTTATTTTGATGATATTAATATTAAGTTAAAAGTTTCTCCGTTTATAACTTCTTATCATTGCTGGTATTATGCAAAATTAAAGTTAATCCTTCCTGACTTTTTAATCGATTTAATATCAACTATTAGAATTCCGATTTCTCCTTCTCTGGATCGTATTGTTTGGCTTCCATCTTCAGATGGTGAATTTTCAGTCTCAATTGCTTCTTCTATGCTTAACTCGTCTCATCCTGATTTTGCTTTTGGTTTCTCTTGGATTTGGAAATCTTCTCTTCCACCTAAAATTAAAAATTTTCTTTTGGAAAGCTTGTGCAAATTGCCTCCCAACTACTGATCGCTTAAATCGATATTTCAACTGTGTTCTTAGTAATTGCTACTTGTGTGGTTCTGAAGACGAAAATTTAAATCATCTCTTCTTTAATTGTTCTTTTACTCGAAAAATGATTTCTAAATTAGAAGCAAAATTGAATGTTAGTTTTCAAATTTCTTCTTCGGATATTTTCACTGACAATTTGATCTCTACTTTAAATTCAAAAAAAATAGTAATGTCCTTTGTTTTCTGTGGTGGTTTATTTGGGGCCATAGAAATTTAAATTTTTTTAATCCTAATAAGGTTTTAACTACTTTACTTCCTTGTGAATTGACTTTTTCTCAGCATCTTCAGTGGGTTTCTTCCCAAATAACTCCCGCTCGCAAAAAGTTATCTTTTCCTGAAAGGAAAAATAATAGTGTCTGGAAGAAACCTCCAGTTGATTCGTTAAAATTAAATTTTGATGTTTCCAAATGTATAAATAATTCAAATTATACATGTTTTCTAATTTGTGATCATAATAGTAAAATTTTATGTTTTGATCGAAAACAAATTAGCTCCGTGTCAGTTCTCCAAGCAGAAGCTCTTGCCTTATTATAGGGTCTTAAAAGTGCGGCTAAAAAAATCCATCTCATCTTATTATTGAGGGAGATAATTTAATTCTTATTAATTCTTTAAACAATATTTGGAATGTGTCTTGGGAAATTCAAGCTATTGTTAATGATATTCGTCATTTTGTTTCTTTTATTCCTTGTGTAATATTTTTTCATTGTTTCAGGGAAAGCAATTCGGCGGCGGATTTCCTTGCTAGAAGGCGTTTTAGTTTTTCGCATCTTAGTTTTGCCATTTCTATTTTTTTTTCCAGTATCGTTGTTTAATTCTTTGGATGTTTCTCTTTTCAATGTTTGGGTCCATGATCATCCTCTCTTATTTGACTTTCTAAAGATCATCTGCCGTGATGATTTAGGCTGGCCTTGTAATTTACAGGCATCCTAGTATTGGCCATATAATAAAATAGTAGCTCATTTCTTCAAAAAAAAAATCCTACAAGAAAAAGGAGAACAAGGCACACAGGACATGTACAAGAAATCTAAAACACGTACAAGATATACGAAAAATGCAAAAAAAAAAAAAAAAACAAGACCAATCGAAACTTGCAAATTCTCAAATTCATGTATATATACAACCGCCAAACTAATTAACTTGATCCATCTTATCTACAAATTAATTTAAACTCATGCACTATAGCTAAACTATGTATTCTTATTATGGATGGGAAATTCAAATACAAGATAGGATGTCGACCGGATGGTGGTTAGAAATTGTGGATAGTTGGGCGCGGTTGGTGAATGGGGGAGACCGGAGACTAGCGGATGATGAGAACCATTGTTTTTTTTTAGCAATAGAGTCAAGGGGCAAATCAATCTAAGAAAACATTAATGAATCTTTTAGTTAATAAGATTATGAAGGAATATATTTAACTTTTACCGCTGTGAAAAGGTATAGAAAACCAAATCCGCCACAAATAAGGCTTTTTCTTGATCAAAAGCAAGCCAAGTCTCTACCTAACTGTTAAGATCGGCATGAGAAATCAAACGCGACATCAAAAGTCCAATATGTAATTGAATATGAAAAAAAGTGCCTCCGCAATCCAGATATATAAATGTGCTAGCCGAAAAGAGCCATTTTAGAGCAAGTAAAATTAGAAATAGCCTGCATTTTGACCAAAGCAATAATTAAAACATCACAAAAACAGGAAGAAAAAAAATGTTTTGACATAGTAGGCATCATCATACAAGTTCAGTTCTTATTTGATTTCAACAAGTGAATTATTCCTTCCAATAGCAACTCGTCTTTGAAGAAGACCAAAGCAAAAGCACTTTGCAGGAGCACAGCATTAACGTTTGGCGGGTTGCCATGAATGGTACCTCGTCCAGTCACGCTGCCCTGGGTTGAGGGCGTGTCCTTTAGAGTGATAGATGTACTCATCCCCTTCTCCAGAGAAATTCTGCCTGTGCTCAACCCCATACCTGCTCGGCTTAAGCATTAGAAGCTGCAATCAATCAATGCATCAGAAGCTCTTCTTTTAAGATATATTCTTTCCAAATACCGACAATGCAAAACCATTCAAATGCAATTGGACAAACCTCATCCCCTGTGTGATCAGTTATGTAGTGGAGCCAGCCATGCCATTCTGCTGGCACCTGGGAAGCATTGTAACGATCCTTGCTTCCATACTCCACCCACCTGTGCCTGCCTGCACAATGTACCCAGAAACAGCTACGCACGTTATTGAAAAGAATTACTAATGGTCTGTCAAGATTCAACAAGTATGATCATCCCATCCTGTACAAGTAATTTGAACCATAACTGATGTTTTCTTCTTATTTTGATTGATTTCTGATATATTTTTGTTCTGGGTGGTGCAGTAAAGGCAGATCCTCAAAGCAAGAGAGGGTTAAACCAGGCTAAGAAGGGCCGTAAAGAGGGGGTGGTGAGTGAGATTACTGCGGGTCTACCTTGGGGGTGGCATAAACACCAAATTACTGAAGGTCTATTATGGCTAGGAGTTGCTTTTCCAAAATTCAATCCCCTAGGAGATCCTTCTCTAGATATTTCAACAGAGAACGATGAGACTAGAAGCCAGATGTCTGAGATTGAGTTTGCGGCTTTTCTCTCAGAAGCATAGAGTGTGAAACTTAGTATAGAGATTGGAGAGAAACTATGTACTTTAGCAAAGCCCTAATTAGCTTTGCACAACTTCTAGAAAGATTTTTTCATGGTGGATTGGGACCTGAGAGCTGTGCTCATACAGGATGGGAGACCAATGGAATACTTCAGCAAAGGACTGTTCTCCAAGACATCAGATTTAAGTTGCCAAGCGTACTGTTTATGACTTCAGCCTTGAGTATAAGCCTGGGACTACCTATTGGGCTGCTGATACAGGAGGGAAGAGGAGGTTTGTTTACAAAAGAAAACATACAGGAGGAAGAAGAGACTGATAGCAATCTTAAGGCATTACTTTGCAGATGAAGTCAAGAATCCCCAATCAAAAGCTTAAGGCATTACTTTGCACTTTTATTAGGGAAAACTTAGATACCAATCAAAATTTCATCTTGGATTCCCAAACTCTTACAACAATGCATGGTGTCAAAGATTTTAGCCAAATGTATGGTGTCAAAGATTAAGTATGAAGCTATAAGGGTCCAACGGTTTTAGCTGAATGTATGGGGTGTCAAAGACTGAGTGTAAAGCTATGGCTCGAGCTGCTGGCCTTACCCACTTTACAGCAGATTTGGCAGACTTGTTTGTAGAAGAATTGACAGAGTTGCATGGGATACCCAGATCCATAGTCAGTGACAGAGACCCATCATTTATGAGTTGTTTCTGTAAGGAGTTGATCGCCAGACAGCTCACAAGAGAAAACTTTGACGAAGAGGTGCTTAAGATATCCTTAGAAACATATTTGAGGTGTTTTGCTTTTAAGCAACCTAAGCAGTGGGCTAGGTGGGATAACCTAAGTGAGCTATATTGTTATTTTGGGCAGCATATTGGTTCAACGCTTTCCAGAAGGCAGCTCAAAGAACTCTATTTGAATATTTGTATGGCCGATTTCCTCGGGTATTGAAGCAAATAACCTTCCAGGGGAATTCAAGGTGGCTACAATAATAGAAAATTTCTTAAAGAGGGATGAAAAATTACAGAGGCAGTTAAAGTTCAATTCGGAAAGAGCTAAAAAATGTGAATGGTTATTTCTGCAAATAAGAAGAGGGTGGTGGAACTTAGTTCACTTGAAACTAAGACCAAATAGGCATAATTCTCTTTTAAGAAGGGTAAACTAGAAATTGGCTGTAGGTCTTATAGACCCTTCAAGACTATACAGAAGATCAGTTTTCCATGTATGATGTATCCTTAATAGAAATGGTGAACAGCCTCTAACATGGGATCCTCATGCTTGTCATAAAAATCTAATACTATCTATGACAAGGAAATGGTAGAGAAGAGTCATCTTGGATGACTTGTACAAACTGCAAAGTTACTTGAAAATGCTGGTTCCTCCCTCCAAACTTGTGAACAAGGCAACCGGGGTAGAATTGTTAAGCGACCAAGGGGTTATATTACTCCCTTATGCCTTTTTTTACCAGAGGATAGTTATAGTGAGTGCTATTCTCCAAAGGGTTTCCTACCTTTTGATTCTTAATTTGTGCTTGTAGGCAGAGTTAGTACAAGGATTTAAGACATTATTTGTCATTGTCATGAGGGGAAAGCAGATGAAGATAGAGAAATACTTACCATACTGCAAGTCGAGGTTCTCATAATATTTATTGCCGAATTTGTCAACACCAACAACTTTTGCTCCAATATTGTGAATTTTCGTTTGCCTAAATAAAAAGATAAAAGGGTTGTCAGTCTATGCCATTTACATAGACAAGGAAATCACACAAAAAGAAGATATTTCAGAGACTACAATTTGACATATAAGAAAGTCTACATGATTAGGTATACATAACCAAAACATTATGCAGCTGACTTTATGCATCAGAAGGACCGCGTATGATTATCATTTATTCAAGTACTTAAGGTCAAAAACATGATATGCACAAGGTACCAGGGGCCAATTCCAAATAAGCAAATGGTTGTCTAACTATAGTATTACTATCTGATAACATCCACAAAAAAATCTTAAAGAAAATCGTAAAGCAACCTCTTTCTCCCATAAATATGAGTTTGGACCTCTTTGCCACAGTGCTTCTAGCTCTAGTGATATAGGTTGTATTAGAACCAATATGCATGTAAAAAAGCAGATCAGGTCACAACTTTTTCTATCTGATGACAATAAGAATACACAAACAAAACTACGAAATGCCAACTTATGGAGTATCCACGCATCATACAGCTAGCACGTCCTTCCATCGGAGGAGATATTCCATACAAGGAAAATAGTTAGTTATCAAGGGCATTATAGTCTTTGTAATAACTAATAATAGGCAGTAAGAGGTGTCACCCGAATGCTAGCTGGCATGTGCGAGGTTTCAGAGAGAGTTTAAATAGGGGAGAGGTAGCTTTGTGCTGATTATCCAGAAAAGTAGAGAGGATCAAGGCACACGCCTTTGGCCTCATTGGAGTTGTTCTCCTCTGAGATTAGGCTCAATTGGAGGTTTGTCTCCATTGAGAGGTTACTTTTGTCCATCTGTTTTCCAGATTATCAATCTACTAGTGATTTATGGGTTTGTGAGTGTTTTTGTATCCTCTAGTCTAACAGATGACAATAAGAATACACAAACAAAACCACGAAATGCGAGTTTATGGAGTATCCACGCATCATACAGCTAGTGTGTCCTTCCATCTTGAATTACCTTTCTTTAAACAGTTGAGTGAGTGAGGAGCAGGAGAATTAAAAAAATGACCTCATACTATTAAGATAAACGCATTTGTTACAGTTCTTGGTCAAGATCTCATGACTACAATCACTCGGCAGTCGGCACAATAAATCAAGGTCAATTTCACATAATTGAACCAAAGGGAGGTATGGGTTGTTATTTGAAAAAAAAAATATAGTTTATGGGTATGTAATTGCCTTATTTATGGGTGGATTTGTGGAGACTATCCTAATGTGCAGGTGGCTGTGTGTGATTCTTCACCCTTAAAACGAAAATTTGGCAACTAGCCAATCAACAAACAATAGCCAAAAATAACATGGAACAAAGTTAATATCATTCAATTGAAAGTTGCATCAATGCGCCTATAAAGAAAACTACCAGCTTCGAGAAGCCATAACAAGTAGGTAACTCAAATGCCCAATTTGAGAAGTAACTAGGAAAAACATAAGTACTGTTTCAAGGAGCAATGTACATAACCACTTGATAAAAGACAGCACAAAAAGTTCTTCTTTTCTCCCAAAATGAATATGGACAGTACACAAACAAATCAGCACGAATTATTCAAACACAAGAAGCTGCAGCATTGAGCTGCTATGTTTTGAACCACAGCAAAAGAGGGTATGAGATCAACAACAGTTATATTACAATGCTTACAAAATAAAAAGGGGAAAGACACTTACAAGAGGTTGCCATCGAAAAAACATTTCCTGCCAGGGGAAAAAGGGGAGAAAAAGTTAACCAAAGACACACAGTTGGATGAAATACAGGCAGTCAGAAAGCTGATTGAATAAAATAAGACAACCCCAAATCAACAATTTGGGATTTTAAACAGCTGCCAAGACCTTTCCAACAATTAGCTCGCTATTGTTTCTATAATTCTATTAAGCTAAATAAAAATATCAAATTCAAGGCCCTTTTCAACTCGCGTCAAGTTCAAACCAATCAGATTCGTTGAAAAATGTCAAAGGAATCCTAATCCTGAAAGGAAATCAAACCACAAAAACAGAAGAAGGAAAATTTCATGAAAACAAATAAAAGTATGTTACGTGTATCCTTCTTCTTTAAGCTCGCGAACGAAGTTGGAGAAGCCTTTCTCTCTGATCGCCTTCACCACGCCCCTCACAACAGACGCCATCACTTTCTCGGTCTCTGTCTTCCCTGCGTCTCCGATCTAGGGGAAGGGAAATATGGATTCCCAAGTATGTCTCTTCTTGTAGCGAATGGGCTATGTGCCCAGGCCCGTATCAGAAATTTGGCCCAGGAAACAGGTTAGTATTGTGGTGGAGAATATGGCATTGGATGATTGGAAGATACTCATATGGGCTATGAATTAGACATGTGTCCGATTCGGTTCTAACCGGGAACTAGAACCACAAATAAAATGACGGTGGTTTCGTTCCCAGGATCCAGAAACGACAGTTTGGACTCGGTGTTTAACCGAAGTTCGGTTAACCATGATTTCGGTTAGTTAAAATCATGAACCATAACGGAACCGTGAATTTCGGTTAACCGTAGTTCGGTTAACCAATTTTTCGGTTCGGTTTTCTCGGTTAACCGATAACCATTTATATAATTTTACCTTAAATAATTAAAACTAAAATAATAAAATTTGAATTAAAAAAGGGATCAAGCTTGACTTTTATTTTAAATATGTACTTATACGATATTGTTTCGGTTGTTGTAAACAAATATTGAGAGTATATACTATAGTGTCTGAAATCAAACATTGTGTGTATTATTTTTTATCCCACCAAATTTAATAAGCGAGTCTTATATCAATGAGAAGTGGGAAAATAGTGTAAAAATTGTTAAAATTGGAGAAGGAAAGACTCAAACTAGAACAACACCTTGAAATCATAGAGTTTAACCACTAAATAAAGTAGAGATAACTAATATTTGAATAAAATATTAATATATTTTCGGTTTTTCGGTTAACTGTTATATGTAAAGTCGTGAACCGAAACCGAACCGATAACCGAAAATATTTTCGGTTCGGTTAACCAAACCGAAGTTTAAAAAAAAGTCGATTTGGTTAACCTAAAAAATAATCAGTTTTTCGGTTTCGGTTTCGGTTTCTTATGGACACCCCTACCGGTGTTTGGAACCGGCCAAACTACCAATTCTTTTTTTAATAAAATAATTGGTGGTTCGGTTGGTTTTTTTTTCCAACCGTTAGAAGAGAGGAATTTTTTAAAATGCCAACTAAATCCTACCATTTAAATACCATATTTCACCTTCAATTTTACTCGCACAAATCTCATACTCTCTTCTCTCTCTACTTTCTCATTCTCATACAAGTTTACAGGTTGTGTTGGGAGAAAGAAGAGAAACCAGAAAAGATTGAGAAGATGAATTCTGTATTGATTGGTCAAGAAAGGATTACAAGCCTTTTATATAGGAAGGCCTATCACACGCTCCATTCTGTTACATTTACATCACTCATAACAGATTTATAATGCTGACTCATCATAACTAACATATCATCCTAACATCCCCCCTCAAATGGTAGGTGTATGTAATAACCCTAATTTGGAAAGAGTTGAAGAATGAGCAGGTCCTGATAAGGACTTTGTAAAGGCATCAGCTAACTGGTGTGTTGTGGGAACATGTGATAGAGTAATCAATCCTTGAGCAAGCTTAGAACGAACAAAGTGACAATCCAATTCGATGTGCTTTGTACGCTCATGGAACATTGGGTTCTTAGCTATGTGAATTGCGGCCTGGCTGTCACACTTAACAGGAACTTGAGTCACTGAAGGAACATCAAACTCATGAAGCAATCTTGTTAACCATGCCAATTCTACAATCAACCTTCTAATGGATCTATATTCTACTTTAGCCCATGACAGAGAAATAGTCGTCTGTTTCTTTGATTTCCAGGATAGAGGAGAAGATTCTAAAGTAATGAAGTAACCACTAACAGATCTCCTTGTACAAGGATAGGATGCCCAATCACTGTCACAATAAGAATGCAACTCAAAACCAAGATTGGAAGATAATAACAATCCTGAATAGATTGTGCCTTTCAAATATCTGAGTGTATGCATAGCAGATGCAAAATGTGAGAAGCATGGACTTGACATAAACTGACTAAGATGCTGAATACTGAAACTGATATCGGGTCTAGAAGTTGTAATGAAGTTCAATTTCCCAACTAATCTCCTATAAGGAGTAGGATCCGGAAGCAAATCAGTAGCTTTGATTGATAACTTGACATTAGGATCCAAGGACTCTTTATAGGAGGTAAATCATCAGTATCAAAATCCAATAAAACATCTTTGATGAACTTTTGTTGAGAAAGAACAATAGCTTGAGGAGTATATAGAAACTGAATTCCCAAAAAGTAACTCAATTTACCCAGATCCTTTATTCTGAAAGTTGCATCCAAGAAAGATTTAATATTCTCAATTTCAGCTGAATCATTACCTATAACTAGTATATCATCAACATAAACAGCTAGGAACACTTTAGAATCACCAGACTTCTTATAGAACAATGAATAATCATTGAGAGATTGAATATACCCTTGAGAATACAAAGACTCTGATAATTTGGAATGCCACTATCGAGAAGCTTGTTTCAAGCCATAAAGAGACTTGTTGAGACGACAAGCATAACCAGGATTTGCTGAAAGCCCTTGTGGAATCTTCATGTATACCTCTTCTAACAAATCTCCATGGAGAAAGGCATTGTTCACATCCAATTGTGACAAGATCCACTTGTTTTTTATGGCAACAACAATTAAGCTCCTGATTGTGGTCATTTTGACAACATGAGAAAAAGTATATGTGTAATCAATACCTTCCCTTTGTGTGCACCCCTTAATCACCAACCTTGCTTTATGTCTCTCAAGAGTACCATCTGCTTTATATTTGAGCTTGTAGACCCACTTAGAACTTATAGGTTTCTTACCCTTAGGTAATGGAACCAAATCCCAAGTATGATTAGTATCTAAAGCATCTAATTCTTTTGCCATTGCTTCCCTCCATTCTGGTGAAAAATTTGCAACTTCATAAGTCTCAGGTTCTATCAAAGAAGGAGCATGTGTAATCATACATTGACTAGCAAATGAAAGATCTGTGAAATTGATGACAGAAAAATCTAAAACTGAAAACACATTGTTGCAAGAGACATTATTGCATATTAAATCCTGTAAGTGGGTTAGTCGATGAACATTTCTCTAAGACCTTCTAAGAGCAACCACTGGAACATCTGCTTCTGCTGGTTCATGAAGCTGAATGTCAAGATTGATGTCCCTGTTAGAAGAGCTTTGTATATCCTCACTGTTACTATCAGACAAGAGAGGCACTTCTGGATCAGAAAAATCTTGCAACAAATGACTGTTATCCAGAGAAAAATCTTGTTGAGAGCATGGTAAAGTAGAAGTACTTTGATGAAGAAAAGTAGAAGCCATGATATTCTCATACAAAATGACATCACGAGAATAAAGAATCTCTTTGGTCTGAATATTTTGCAACTTATAAGCCTTCTTAGAAGCTGGATAACCAAGAAATATACAAGCAACTGCTCTTGGCATGAACTTATCTCTTCCAACTTTTAAAGTAGATGCAAAAGCTAAGAAGCCAAAGGTTCTTAGATGATCAAAAGAAGGAGCTTTAGAAAATAATACTTCATATGGAGATTTATCTTTCAAAACTTTTGAAGGATATCTATTAATAAGGTGAACAACTATAAGAACAGAATCTCCCCAATATTCCATAGGCAAATGTGCTTCAAACAATAATGCTCGTGCAACTTCCCAAATATGCTTGTGTTTACGCTCAACTACTCCATTTTGTTGAGGAGTGTAAACACAAGATGTTTGATGATGTATCCCTTCAGATAAGAAAAATTCAGAAATTGATTTGCCAGTAAATTGAAGAGCATTGTCATTTCGAACCACTTTGACTTTCTTATCAAATTGAGTATCAACCATAGCAATGAAAGCTTATAGTTTAGAAACATAATCAACTTTATTCTTTAATAGATGAACCCATGTTACACGAGAGAAGTTGTCTGCAATGGTTAAGAAATACTTGAAACCATGATGAGTAGCAACCTTTAAAGGACCCCAGGTATCTATATGAATCATCTCAAAAACAGAATGTGTAGAAATACTACTAGTAGGAAAGCTAACCCTTTGTTGTCTTGCTTGAGCACAGACAAGAAAAGGGTCAAAGTCTTCTTTATTAACATATATTTTACAAAGAGACTGAAGTTTATAATATGGAAGATGACCCAGTCTTCTATGCATCAATTTTACTTTGTCAGCATTAACCTTTTGAACAGCACTGAGAGAAACTGACTTCTTGGTTAAAACATCCAATTGCTCCAAAAGAAACCATCCTTTTGTTGCTTTACCAAGAACTAAAGGCTTGCTCAATTGAGGACCCTGCAAAGCACATCCATGATAAGTGAAAACATCCACACAATCCATTTGAGCAATCGACTTACCAACAGCCAGAAGATTGAACTTAAAAGATGGAACAAATAATACTCCAGTAAGAATGATTTCTTGTGTGATCTGAACACGCCCAATAACATGAACAGAAATGATCTGAGCATTAATAGAAGATTAATAGAGATAGGAACAGCAAGTTCTGAATAATCAAGAAATAATGCCAAATCATGACACATATGATCACTGGCACCTGTGTCGATCACCCAAACATGATTAAAAGAAGATTTTCCATAACCAACAAAAGTGTAAGAATTATTACCAGCAAAGTTACCGAATGAATACTGATTAGAAGTAGAAGCAGTTGTCTGGATCAGCATTTTCAACTGAGCAAATTCAGTAGGAGATAAAACAGCAATAGAAGTACTTTCTGAATTCTGAGTAGAACCTTGTGAAGGAACAAATCCTTGCGAATCAACAAAGTTAGATGAAGATCCAGATTTCTTTGAATCAGTCTCAACAAGATGGCCGGGTTTCTTGCAATGGGTACAATAGCAATGATTCTTGCCCTTCTAGTTGGCAGAGGGTTTCTGAGCATTAACATGGAGTGAACTGACATCAACAGATCCTTGAGATGGCGCCTTGATCTCTCGTTGATGCTCTTCTTGAATCAACATGTTGTAAGCTTGATTTATCTCAGAAAGTGGATTGATCATGAGAATGTTCCCTCGTATAATAGAATATGAGTCATTGCGACCAAGAAGGAACTGAAATAACTTCTGTTCTTGCTCACACTTGTGTAAGAAAATACCACTACCACATGAACAAACTGGAATGCCTCACAAAGTAGATAGTTCATCCCATAATTTCTTCAACCGAGTGAAATAATCGGTGATAGAATCATTACCTTGTGCTAACGTCAAGATTTCTTTCTGAACAGAAAAAGCTTGAGCACCACTAGCCCTGGCGAACCTTGAATCAAGTTTATCCCAGATCGCCTTTGCTGAAGTAGTAAACAACACACTGTTTGCAATTCCTTTGTCTAAGGCATTTAGAATCCAAGAGATCACAAGATCATTGCAATGATCCCATAATCGAATCTTCAAAGGCTCTAAATCAGCTCTTGGACGCGGCAAAGATCCATCAATAAACGCAGACTTGTTCTTCGCACTAAGAGCTATGAGCATAGCTCTTTTCCAGGTAAAAAAATCCCTTTCCATCGAAAGGTTTGGAAACCAGAACCATTCCTGGTGAATCACTCGGATGAATGTATAAAGGATCACTTAGATCGGAAGGAGTAACCCAAACCATTGTGAGAAACCCTAGAAAACGAAGTTCAGGTGATAAATGGAAAGATGATGAACAATTCTTCGATTGAACAGAAAAACCGAAGAATAAAAGCTGATTTCGATCAAAAGGAATGATAAGAAATGAAGAAAGAAAGTGCAGAAGCCATGAAAGGTCATGGTTCGCTCTGATACCATGTTGGGAGAAAGAAGAGAAACCAGAAAAGATTGAGAAGATGAATTATGTATTGATTGATCAAGAAAGGATTACAAGCCTTTTATATAGGAAGGCCTATCACATGCTCCATTCTGTTACATTTACATCACTCATAACAGATTTACAATGCTGACTCAACATAACTAACATATCATCCTAACAGGTTGCAAGCCACCAAGTTTACATTACAATCTTCAAATCTCTTTTTAAATTTCTTGTTAACTCTTTGGTTCACTTGAAAGCCACCAAGAAGTAACTGATGAAGGAAAATCTAATCCTATTACCCAAGTTAGAAACTCAACACTCCATCATGCTTAATGAACAAATAGAAATTTTTAAGCATCCATGCCAACATGTATATAACATAAGCAACTTGACTTTGTTAAGATATTACTAGTATGGGTGGTTTGATTAGGCTTCTACTAGTCGTTGTGCACAATCTTCACACAATATCATATACAATGGGTGGGGGCAACAGCTATCAGTATGTCGAGACAAAGAAACTCCAACTTTAGAAAATTATTAATCTAAAATGCCCAGTTACATACTTGCGAGTGACACTAAATTATTATCATCCCCCTAGTGAAGAGAATAAACAAGTGTAAACAACAACTAGAGTGATCCAAAAATTTATTTGGTATCTTTACCAGCATCAAGCAGTTACAAACCTACTACTAGGTAAATATTGTAGGCTATCGAGTGGTCAATAAAATAGGACCTAATAGGTTAGCATAACAGACTATGATACAATCACACTAAGTGTAGGGCAATAATCTTACACTTAAAGCCACGTGGAAGCAATATAATTAAAATTCAAATTATAGGCCTCACACGATTCATTTTTACGTTTCAATCCCTCACTAAATTATTTCATTTTTCTTTTTTAATTTCGTTCTCCCTCATTAAAGTTTTCATTTTTTTGCTTAAGACTTTTCAGCTACCCATTATACTCCATCCTTCCTCCTCTCTTATACTCCAGCAGTAGAAATATCCAAAATATTCATGGATATAAGCCTTTTCAACCCATCAATCTTTGATGACACCACTTGAAACCCTAGATCTGAGAGCACCATTGTCGGCTTCTTATCCAAATAAACCTGGAGCAATGTAGTTGTATAAGGAGCCAACGATTGAATACATGCACTCGCCGGGATTGATCAAGAACTTGGCTAATCCGAAATCTGCCACATGAGCCTTGTGATTTTCCAGATTCATTCATCAATTTCATGAAATATCAAACACATATTTGGATAGCACATTAGCACTCATAAGCAAATGCAGAATTATCCTTTCCATATATCAAATAATCTATAAACTTTGGCAGTGTAGAATTATCCTTTTACAAAGTCTTTGAAAATCAATTGAAATTTTATTATGATTAATTGCAAAATTGTAACTCCGCCATAGAATCACACTCGAACAGTATTTGCATAAACTGAAGAAAATTCTATGTATAGAAGAATTTATCAAACACAAATTTTCATCTCAAATTCCACACCTCAATACTTGCTTTACCATAATCCACAGAAACTTCAAAAGAATTACACATCAAAGAAGGTTGGATGATGAAACTTATACCACTGACCGACTGACGGTGTTGTTCTTATCCGAATTTCTGGAACGTTTGTACATAACAATAGAGCTGTTGAAGTTGATGTGGTAATGAACTTCCATCATGTTCTTTCTTCTTAGGTATTATTTTGTTAATCACAATTCTAGGTAATGATGGCTTAAACTATTCCTTTTTAGTCATAATAGCTTTGTTGTAATCCTGATCTGAGCTCTTCTATATTGAAATTCTTTCCCACTGAGAAACCTTGAAGGTAAATTGCTTAAATAATTTCCTTTTTTAGTCTTTCCCACCGCTTCTGCTCCTCCAGTTTATATAGAAAGATCGAGAAGCAATGGCAGCGATGATACTGAAGAGATTAGTGGCTGACGGACATCGTTTCGTGGCGGCGAGAAGTGAAATGTCCATAATATGACCCAGAAGTGAACAGGAAAAAATAAAGTGGAGATAACAATAGAGGCTTGGTATTGGTAATCAAATTTACCAAAATTATGCTTATATCTTAAACAGCTTTTCAAAATTCTTTCTCTGCTACTCCTATCACAAACATGCGATTCAATTATAATTGGTGGTATGAATATCAACTAAATCTAATCCTATTTACTCCATGCGATTTAATTTCTTTGTCTAAATTATCTATATAATATATATATTCCTAATATGATGCTCATATCAACACATTGTTTCAGGCTACGCATTGATGAAATTTTTACAACTGTAATGACACGGCTGACTAAAGTCTCACGTCAATACTTTCTTTCCCAATCCACTAACACAAGTGATAGTCCTCCTTATAACCAGAGTGGTAGGAATACAAAATAATGTAGCAATCCCCAATATAGAACTTTCCAATGTCCTCCTTTAGAATTGATGTTTGGCTCTACCATCGACTCGCCATATATAGGAAACAAATATATCAACAGAGAAATGGTGCAAATTGCAAACAAAAGAAAAGAGATAGCCAGATTAGTTGATTTCATTGGTACCTCCATTTTTCCACCAACTACAAGCAATGGGGGAACTTCCTCATTCACAGGAGCACCTTTTGTTGCGCCATTTAAACCAGCACCTTGCTGCTTTAAAAGAGCTGGATGTGAAAGAAAGAAAAACCAATAAGAAGTGTGTAAGATCTGGCAAAAGCAATTTTTAGTAAAAATTAGCACAATCATAAAGCTTGCTTATGCAAGAACTAAAGAACTCAACAGTTTGAACCATCTACTCATCAGCAACTGCAAGAGTGAGATCTCTTTTTTTACAATATTTCATGGGTTTACCAGTCAAAATAATAACCATGATTAGAGTTTTAATTAGAGTAATAATCAAAATCACTCAAAGATAGACATGATTAGAGATGGAATTTAACTTTCAATATAGCAAGTCTTGTAAAGAAAGTGTGTTAAGGCCTAAAACCAAAATGCTCACGTACATTGGCGTACTTGGAACATATGATTCCACAAAAAGCTGGCCTTTCAAAACCTACAACATAGAAAATCAACATGGTTAACATTACAAATAGAAAGAGCATGTAGAACCCATATCATGAAATCAATGCAAGAACCTTTTCATGATCTCTAAGCGGCTTAACAAAATTCACAATGATCAGAAGAAGGTTAAGGAATAGCGTATTATTTTGGGTTCGTTATTTTTGTTTCTATTGAAATCAAAACACTTGATCAATGAATTTTCTTGTCAAGGGTCATTTATAGAAATTTTAGGCATAATAATCTTGATCAGGCAAGAAATTGGTGTTGAATTCTTATGAATTTATTAATGTATACCAATTAGTTAGAGTGACTAAGCTTACCTTGCTTCCAGACTATTGTATAGTTAACGTACGTAACAGGCTTTCATCTTGGATTCAAATTGTTCTTCACAACTTCAGTTTTGCATATTGGCAAAGCTTGTCTAGCCTCAACAATCCTAGATATTTTTAAAAAAGATCTTGAAATGAACCAAAAGGATGAACTAAATAGGAGAGGCAAGAAGGTAAAATCATGAGAGATTCAATGAAGTACTCATGTTTTTCACATGCACTTTTAGACAACATATCTTTATTATATAAATGCTTACAAGTTGCAATTGAATTCAAGTTGCAGAACAGTTCTTACTGAAACAAACTCCTCTACATGCACAGTTAACATGCCTAAATGTTTTTGTTGTCCATACCCATTTTTGTTGCCAAGTTTCATTGTCAAACTACAATCACGTTTAGTAACAATCTGGTAGAGATGAAAGTATAGAAGCAAAAATTAGGCAAAATCCTATGATAGTTGTTAAGATATGATAAAAGACGAGAATAAAGGTCAAATGGAAGAATTAATGCCCGTAAACGTAATCAAAGGGACAACCGAATTTGACATAAATAATTAGAATGATTAAGGACCATTGTACCTTTGGAGGAGCTTCAGCGAAGAAGAAAGAGGTGTTGAAAAGTTCACTTCCTCTTACCATTCGTGAATTGGAATATGGAGCTAACCTATTTACTTCTACTGAACCAGAAGTAAAATTAAATGCACAAAACTCGCCCATGTAAGGATCTGGTGTGGAAGATGGATCAGGACAGTTTCCTGGCTCATCAACATGGGTGATCGTTTCTCAGTTTCCACCATCACCAACCGTAATATGAACGGGTCCACATTTTAACAAACAATTTGTGGGCACAACCAGATCTGAAAAAATGGAAATCGGTATATAGACGATTAAGAGAGGGGGGAGACTTCATTGAGTGGTAAAGAAAATCTGCATCGAATGGAAACAAAACAACATTTGTGTTTTTGGAGCTCTTAAAAGGGGAAGAATTTACCTACTGCAAGAGCTGTTTTGTTGTGATTGCCTAACATTTAGAATTAGTCATTAACAACAACTTCATTGTAAATTAGCAATAAAATCTTAATTTTATAAATTCGTCTTTTACCGGGTAAACTCCACAACTGGAATGAAAATTGCCATCAACACAGTACGGAGGGTGGAATTTACAGAAGAATCAACAGATTAAACAATGGGATTGGTTAGTAAAATGTTGGTATCCTATCTTCACTCAAGAAAACACTAACCAAATGTTCCTAAGTTTAATTGTTTAGTAGATTCAAAACATAACTCATTGTAAATGCAAGCAGCACGGAGCAATCTTGTTATTAGTAATTGTCAAGGCAAAGGAATTTTCAACTTTTGACAAATTGAACAAAGAAAATACACTAAAATCATCTACAATTGAACAATTTCAATTTCCTGCATTCTATTGCTATCACTGTGCAAAAGAATTTACAGCTCTAAATTCCACAAACTGAACACAGAAAATCACCCTAAAATGTACCAAAATCATCTACAATTCAGCTATTGTCTATGCATTCAATTCCTCTCCTTAAAACCCCCCAGACAGAAAACAATTTCACTCAATTTTCTTAGGATGAAGAAATTGAGAATGTTGATCACCTGATTGATGCCAGAAGCGTGTTGATCAAGACACCGAAACCGAAGACTAACGGAATCCAATAACCGAAAAAGAAATTCGGGTTGGAAATTCTCGTTCCTACCCTGATCTGCCCTAACAAGAAATTGAATCCGAGATGGATCCCTGCGAATGATGCGACGGAGCGCAAATGAAACGCGGAGGCGGCGGTTGCGCGAGGTGAATTTTAAACTCCTCGGTCTTTGTAGTCTAGCAACTTGCCAACACCCTAGACAGAAATGACGCTGTTTTGTGTGATTGGGTTTTGATTCGTGGGTTATTCTGGAGCATTGACCAAACCTTTTAATTCAACAAAATTCCAAAGCCGAACACGAAATCAAATCTTCGGGATGAAAGATGGGGACATAGAAGTTGCAAAGAGCTACACAAGGAGAAAAGCTCTGGTCGAATAATTGCAATTTTAAAAATCTAATTAGAGATCAAAATTGAAAAAATATTAGACAAATATGAAATCAATAAATGCGAATGAACACCAAACTTTTAAATTCAACAAAATTCCGAACCGATTGATGCTTGTTGGTAGCCCTAGCCTTGATCGAACCCAATTCCTGAAGCACGATATTGGATTTGTATTGACTACTTAGCATCAGTTACCCACAAATTTCATTATCGGACAGTGCCTAGAAGAAGGAGATTTATCTGCTTCTCCTAAACTTTGCCCAACCGAGCAATTGAACCGGCGAGGAAGACGAAATTGTCGTTACCGACCTCCATGAAGAGGATGATATCATTGCATTGCGTTATTGTGTCTCTAGGTGAAATACCTAAAATGAAATATGAAGCAATGTCCGAATTCGAATTGTTTCTGGGCCGAAATCTTAAAATTGGACGGTTTCATGAGAGAGTTTAATATAGGGACATGAACATGGAGCAACAGGGAGAGTTCGAGAAGAGGGAGTTAGGACAAGAAGAATGGAAGTTAGAGAGAAACTGTGAGCGTTTGAGGTACAGTTCACCGGCTAAAAGAGAACGTGGCTGAATCAGTTTGGCCCAAACTGATTGGGAGTAGAGACGAGCAGTTTCAGAAACATCGTGGTTGAATCTATAGAGAAGAGAAGAATAAAACAAATAAAAAATAGGCTAAAAGTTTTGTACACGTGACAAAAGGAGAAGGCTGGAAGCCTAATTGCTTTAATTAGTTAGTATGATTAATTTTATGATAGACACTTGGCAAATTTTTAATGGAGTGTAAGAACCAAAATTTTACACTGAGTGTCATTGTAGCCTTTTTCCTAGCATAACTCTCTAGCATTGCATGATCGTCTACCAAGAAATTCTAAAATTCATAAATACACCCTTATCAAAAATACACATTAGCCTTGGAATACGAATAACACTACAATTTCACCATCATAATTATGTTCATATTTTCTAAGTTATAAGGTCATTCGGTACAACAAGTGCATCAAATGAGAGTGCATTAGTGTCTTGTTCAAATCCAAAACAAGTGTGAATTTACGCAGGTTCAAATCCATATTAGGGAGTAACTTCTCTGAAAATGGTTCCATGGGAGTGTCCTATTAATTAGTACTATAGTATAAGCATTAATTAATAGCTACTAAACTCAAGAATGTGGCATAAGAAATTGTAAGGTTCTTCATGGTTACAATTACACATTCTTCAATAAAAAAATCATAAGTATCTATGAATAGTCAACACATCTACCACAAAGATTAGATTTGAAAGTGAAAATGAAAAATCAGGTAGTAAAGAAAAAAGGTAATTTGAAGGCATGTTGCAATACAAAAAAATGAAAAGCATGTGGTTAAGGATTTAAAACATCTACAAAGATTGATCAAGAACATTTGTTTATTTTATTCTCAAATTATAATTATATTAAATGAGATATTTGCATTAGAAGACCGAGTTTAAACATTTCTACATGTGTAATGTTTCCTTTCTACATTAGAATAGTACAAGGATTTGTACCATCTCAAATTCACACATTATTTTTTAGGATTTTTTAATTCATTTTTTACCATATGCATCTTCCTGGAATCCAATTAGAACCTAAAGTAGTTCATGTTTTCAAAAAACCTTGCTTCATTCTTCAAGGAACAAAGAATATATACAACTTTCACCAAAACATAAGCAGTATGACAATGTAAGGAGGACATATTAGTATTTCTTTTTAATTCTTTCACAAGCCAAAAAACAATAAAGATTCAACATACTGAAACAACAACAAAAACATTGCAATTATGTAGAAGAGGGGATGGTGATATGAGAAATTAAATGAAGATTTGCTATAAAAAAAAAAGGTTGCTCCTTGAGATAGATTTTATCTACTTTTATAAAGAATAAAGTCAATAGACTTTACCTAGTTCCCTTCAATGCCTACAAAATAATTTCCTAATTCAATTTTCCTTCGACATGAATGTGTTAATTTTAGGTATTTATTATAGTTTAAGGCCACGAATTCCAATTCTATCTAATCACACACCAAAAATAAAAATAAAAATCAACCAATAAACTATCAATCAACGAATAAAAAACCTGAAAAGCAATCAATTAAAAACAAGTTGTGAAGGTTTTCTGGATAAAAAGAGGAGAAAACTTGAAGTTGTGAAGGTTCTATTGATAAACTTGATAAAGTTGATGCCACATTAATCTGCCTAAAGGTGACCAAACACAAATTGTTGTTCTTTTTCTCGAAATAAAAAAAAATCAAACACAAGTCAACAAGAGAGCAAAAAGGGTGTAATGTCCCTCTATTTTTATAAAAGAATATTCATAGAATTTTTTTATTTAAATAAGGATTCCTTTATTTCAGAACACTCGAATTAAAAATCCGTCTTTATAAGAGAAATAAATAAAATTTGCAAATAAACTATTTTATAAATAATTTGACAAATTTTCACATTTAATAAAGATAGGGGACTTTTGGCAAATTTAAAACCGAGCATGCCAAATTAAATTTGACCCACTCAATAAATTTTATTACATCTAAATCACTTGAAATGGGCCTATGGAATGACCCATTTCACGTGGCCTATTACTCAGCCCAATAGAGGCCATCTAGTAGTCCATTTGCTAGATAAAAGGAAGAAAAAGGTATGTTGGGGGTTCGATGTCGAGGGCTCACGACCATACAAATGCAAGGCATGCCTACCGCTCTGCTACTTGAGTTTTCTTTATCCTTATAACAGTTCTATTCTATTTATTTTCTTCCCCTACCAAAGCTTCACCTTACAAGATGCAAAAACTATGGCTGTCAACCACTAAAATCTCCACATGCCATCTCATCCCTGTAGAGCCACCCAATCTAAATTCCTCCTTAATGTTACCCCCTATCCTCCTATAATATAATCGCCCTTCTCCCCTCAAAATTAATCTACAAACGCGTTCTTTTCATTGAAGCAATGAGCATCCAAATTCCGTCCCTTTATTAGTTAAAATTATACATAAGCAAAAGCAAATTTTCTCCTTTTAATTACTTTTATGCCCCTTTGATTTATGGTAAAGATTTCAATTGTTCTTTAATTTTTTTTTGTTGTTGAAATTTAGTTTTTTTTCCCGAAATTTGGCCTCTTGCCACCTGCCTTGACCACCAGGGCTCCACCAAAGCCATCGCTATTTGCGCGTGCCTCTGCTCCATCATGCACTAGATGTAATATCCACTCTTTTAATAAAGAGATATTACTTTAATTCTTTCGAGTTGATAATAAGTAAAGAGTTACACTTAATTTAATTCCGTTATAAATGAATAAAACTTGCAAAAATAAAATTTATTTTATGTGAATTATTGCAAGTTAAATTGTATTTAGCGAAAAATTTACATACAAGTGTAAAAAAAAAGATGGATTTTGGGTATATTTTAAGGCAAATGAAAAGGAAATTTTGCAAGTGAAAAAAAGGAGCGTGTGAGGATTGAACCCATGACCTCTCGCAACACACACATAAGACACCCAAAGCCGCTCCACTAAAGTTTTTTTTATATTAAGTAATGAAATGGATTTGTTTTGAACTATTCATTCCCGCCTTGCTTTGTCTTCTTCCTCTTCAAGTAAATTGCTCGCACCATATCGTATGGAGCCGCCACCTTTGTCACCTAGGCGTCATACCGGCGTCATGAATGCCACCTCAGGGAGCCTACCCTGTAGCCCGCCATTGGTGGCAAGCCTCGCGAGCGCCGTCAGCTTTGCTTCTGCCTTGTGCCGATGGTGTGTCTCGAGGAAAATTCAGCCACGTTCAGGCCCTCCTGATGCAACACGTGGCTAGGAAGAACTAAGAGAGTATCTTGGTGGATAAAAAGAAGGGGAAATTGATCGAAATAGCCTAGGGGTGCTCGAGTTCGGAATCGAAATTCCGATCTCGGTTTTGACCTAGAATTGTTCAAAACTTTAAAATTCGACTGTGATTTCGTTTCTCAACCAAATTGGATGATTCAATTTGCTAGATTTCGAGAATGGAGTGCTCTACAATAACCCTCAATCAATTGTGGAGAAATGATGCAAGAATCGAGCCAAAATTCACCAAATCAGATCGTGGTACTGATTTTCCATTTTTTCAAAGGTTGGTGACGAGTGGTTTTTGCGGAATTCGTTCTCCGTTGTCCAGCAACTATTCCCGGGGTCGTTGCCAATAGTTGGAAGGTGGAAAGGTACTCTTTCAAATGTTTCAATTAGCCGCGCCAATCCATGCCTGGTGTGGCCACCAATATCCGGCGAAACTAACTCGATGAACATTGAGTTTCAGCCCATAAATTTCGTTGTCAAGGAGCTGTTTTTTGCGAACCTCGTGCGCCGCCTACCGGCAACCTATATGGCTATCACAACAATCGTAGATAGATGGGGAGTTTTTGTTTCAGCTTTCACAGATGTCGTTGCCTCCCCGGCCCTGGTGTCGCCTCCATGAGTCGGCGAACAGGAGTTCACAACCAGATTTGTTGTTGGTTTATTTTTGCCCAAAAATTCAGCTTCGATGAGTGATTTTCGTCGCCTCTGTTCTCCGTCATCCTTCAATGAATTAAAGACCAGTTACCGACAATAGAAAGAAGGTGACGAGTACTTCAAATTGTCGCTTGAATCGCCCAAAACGGATGTCACATGAAGCCGCTAGCTATCGACGAAGTTGGTTTGTCGCTCATTGATTTTACGGGCCTTTATATTGATTTAAGTGAAAAGAAAAGGGGAAGAAAGAAGGAAAAAGGAAAGGTGTGTGGACCCGAGTTTGCCTCGGTATGCGTGCCATGGATTTTGATGGATTGTCTTGATTCACATATCTCGTTTTGCGTGCCTCCTCGATTTGTGTGCAAGAAAATCTTGAAAATGAGTCGATAGGTACAACCCGAGCTTGAGTCTTGGATGCATGTCGTTCGAGATGGAACTAATCGCCTTAAGAAGAGTTATCTCGTGTAAGGCCAGTGGACGGTTCTCTCTTGCATTAATATTATTAAATGAGCAATTGAAACCCATTTAGTATTTGTATTGGGAACAACTTGTGTGATTAATAAAATATGATAGGTTGTTTTGTTAGAAATAATGACAATGTTGTTATTTATTCAATTTCGCGCTAGAACTAGATTTAGGTTCGTTGTTTGTGACCTTGTGTGTTTAGTTGTCTCATGTTGGAACATTGTTTTAAAGTAGATTAGTTTAAGGATGATGATCACGGATGAAACAAACCCTCTGATCTCGGTTGTTGGCCGAATCTCGATTGTTAGTCGAGCATATGTAAATGATCATGGATGAAATAGGCCCTCTGATCTCGGTTGATGGCCGAATCTCAATTGTTTGCCGAAAATATGTAAATGATCATGGATGAAATAGGCCCTCTGACCTCAATTGTTGGCCAAATCTTGCACTACAAAAAAAGCGAATTTAGCGACCATATTTCTGGTCGCTAAATGCAAAATCTGGTCGCTAAATGCATTTAGCAACCATATTGTGGTCGCTAAAAGGCCGATCGCTAACCACTTGGCGACCATATGGTCGCCAAAATTAGCGACCACATCGACCATGGTCGCCGTTGGTCGCCACCAATGCGGCGACCAATTTGGTGACCACAACGACCACGTGGTCGCTGCTTTTAGCGACCATATGGTCGCTAACTGTGACCAAAACTGGCGACTATTGGCGATCAGGTGGTCGCTAAAAGCACCAGAAAAATGCACGACCCTAGCCTTTCTCTGGTTCAAAGCACACGATCGTGCGCCTACTGGTGCACGATCATTTGGTAAATTAGCGACCATATGGTCACAAATGTTTTTCTTTTAAAAAAAATAATTACGAAATATTATAAATAATTACGAATTAATATAAATAATTAATATTTAATAATTCATTAATTACTAAAAATTCATTAATTTCCAGAAATTTCAATAATTTGCATACATAAATTCATTAATTTACATAAATTCAAATAATTTACAATAATATAATAAAACTACGCTAATCTATACGGCTTCACCGGAGCCGTCCTCGTCGTCGGAGCCGTCGGGACCGGACGGGCGGGACCCACCCTCACCCCCTCTGGACTGGCGCATCCACTCCTCGAACTTCAACATCTTACACTTGAGCTCATCCACATCTTGCCTAAGGCTGACGTTTTCCTGCGATAATTCCGCCACCCGAGGAGCTGGATGACACGGGCCGTCAATCGCTCGCCGTAAAACTCGTGGGCGACGTTGCCAAGGCCGAAGACGGCACCTCCCGGGCCAACCCCCCAGCGGTCGTAAGAAAGGCATCACAATGGTCCTGAAAGGACAGCGGGGTGCCCGTTTCCGCCGACCTCTGGGTGAGGATCTCCTGGGTCCGAGCCTAATAACGCAAATAATTAAAATAAAACAACAACAAATCAAAAACAACAACAATTAACAACAAAAACAACAAACAACAACTAAACCATTTACAACATCAACAACAAACAACAACAACATCAAAAATCAACAACAACAACAACATTTAGCGACAACAATCAACAACAACTAATCCATTTACATTTACAACAAATCAACAACATCAAAAAAACAAGAACAAAATTCAACAACAACAATAACAACTTCTCAATCAAATCAAGAATAACAACAAACAACAACAACATCAACAACATCAACAACAACAACAAACAACAACAACATCAACATCAACAACAACATCATCAACATCAACATCAACAACACCAACAAACAACAACAACATCAACAACAACAACAACAACAACATCAACAACAATAACAACAACAAACAACAACAACAACAACAAGAACAACAACAACAACAACAATAAACAACAACAAAAATCAACAACAACAACAACTTCTCAATCAAATCAAACAACAACAACAACAACAACAACAACAAACACACAACAACAACACAACACCATTTCATTTTCAAATAGAGGAAAAATAATTAAAACTTACAGCGATTAAGGATGACCGCTCGTCTATAAAATGCCGATCAGCGCCCTGCGTGTGCGTCTCGATGAGAAGCTCGAGAGGCGTGATGCGGCGTTGCAGGTGTTGCTCCTACGAAATTCATTAAGGGTGTTACGAACTATTAAAAAAATTAACTTAATTTAAATTTAATCAAATTAAGATAAAATACTTACCAAGCGATGCATGGTGTCGAGGTGGGACCTCGAACCATTATTGTGGTTCGCCGGATTGGCATTCCGGATTGCCTTCTGGCGGGCACACTTGGGTTTGAACGCCTCTGTGGCCCAATTCGTCGTCTGCCACTTCTCCCAAGTGGCAGATTCGATGAATGTCGGTCTCTTCCCTTCCCGACAGTGCTTCCCGATCAAGTCATCGTATATCTTCCTCGCTCTCTTCTCCCACAACAACCGGACGGACTCGACGTCCATACCCGGCTGGAAGTCATCCCACCTAAAGTGCGTCTAATTAAATCCAACAAACAATTAATTAAAAATAGTAATTAATTAATGCGGAAATTGTAAAAAGAAATACAAAAAAATAAAATTTACCTTCCAAGCATCAAACCAACGTTGCTTCGACGCGGCAGAGGCAAAGTCGAACTGCGACGCCTTATCGTCGGGTTGACTTTGTAGGATGCTTGTCGACTACCGCGACACCACTCCCGACGGTTGCAAGCTGCGAGATTTCAAAACACATGTTATAACATATTTAAAAGTAAGAAAAGACGTTAAATAAAAAATTTGTCTTAGAAGAAATTGTACGTACCACCCGCCGACAATATAAAGATCCCAAACGCGATTGGGATCGAGCCCTCGACTCGATCCCGACGAGGATGCGGACATAGTGGCTCGGGACTACTCCGCTTGGGTGCCCACCTCCTCTGTACTAGGATGGCGGGCCCCGTCGTCCTCGGACAAATGTGGTGTGTCCGTGTGGGTCGCCTCGGACGAGTCCTTGTTCGATATCCGGGACGAGCTCGGCTCGTCCGGACGAGGACCTCGTCCACGTCAGCGTGATCCTCCGGCCATAATAACACAACTAAAAACAAACAATTCAATACAAATTCATTTTTCCCAACATTTGCACAACAACAGTCAATTTCATTCAAACTTGACAAATCAACAATCAACTTGTTCTAATTTATTCAAACTCTATCAATTTCATTTTTCCCAACAACAATCAATTTATTCAAAGTCTATTCAACAACAACAATCAATTTAGTGTAATATTTTTCCAAATCAAACTCTATCAACAACAACAATCAATTTAATCCAATTTTTTTTCCAAATCAAACTTTATCTCAATCAATCAAATTTTGCTCAATCAATTTCTAAAACAACAACAACAACTAACCAATAACAAAAACAAACTACAACAACAACTTCTCAATCAAATTTTCTCAAATTCAACAACAACAACAACAACTAAACCATAACCCCTAAACAACAACAACTAATCAATTTCTCAAATTTTCTCAAATTCAACAACAACAACAACTAAACCCTAACCCCTAAACAACATCAACTAATTAATTTCTCATTCAACAACAACAACTAAACCCTAACCCCTAAACAATACCAATTTTCTCAATCAATTTCTCAATCAAACAAATTCAACAAACAATTTCTACAAAAACTCAATCAATTTCTCAATCAATCAAATCCCCAATCAACAACAATAAAATAAATACCAAAATCTACAACAACTACAAAAATCAACAACTTACATGCAAATGGCGGGGAGAGGTGGCGGTCGGACGGTGAGGAGGAGGAGGCGCACGGTCGGAGGCGCCGGAATGCTCGGGCAGAGGCGCAGCGGCGCAAATTTCGGGCAGAGGAGGCGGAAGGTGGCGACGGCGGGCAGAGGAGGTGGGCAGAGGAGGCGCAGGGGCGAGCGATGCCGACGGCGGGCCGAGAGAGTAGCCGGAGAGGCGAAGACGGGCTCAGAGGCGGCGGCCTGCTCGGGATCTCAAAAGAGGAACAAAGGATGGAGAAGGCGGAAATAAGAAGGAGAACCCGCGTTCTCCTTCTTATTCAGGGTTAGCGACCATATGGTCCCAAATCGAAATATTTCGCCACTTGGCGAAATAAGAAGGAGAACCGTACATTTTTAAGTGGTGGGCCATGCCGCCACTTGGCGACCATATGGTCGCCATGTGGCGCGAAAAATTTGGCGAAAAATCGAATTTTCATATTTCCCCCCCATGTGGCGCCATAAATTTCGTTCTTGGCGACCATATGGTCGCTAAATAGCGACAATATGGTCGCTATTTATGAAAATAAATCAAACTACGTGCTAAAAACCCAAATTTCAAGCTAAAATTTTAAATATAGCGACGATATGGTCGCTAAAAGTATTCAAGGTCGCGACCATGTGGTCGCTAAATGTGGAGGACTCAAATGTGGAGCTAAAATTATAATTGAACAAACACTTTCTACCAACAATATTTGGCTCGAGGACTCAAATGGGAGAAAACAAACGAGTTCAAATGGGACAACAACTACAATCCGTTTCAGTAAATCGGAATATATATGGTAAATGATAATAATGTTATCAGAAAAAATAACTTATGTGATAAAAAACTCAATTGTTTCAAAACAAACAACGCCGGTCAGTTTCCAAACTAAACCCAGTTACAAACAACTTTATTCACTTTACAAACCGCTCTCCATTCAACATCTGCACGCCTCACCTTTGGGTAATCGAGGAAATAAACTTGAGTGGCTTGATGTGCTAATATGTAACGATCTTTTGTTCTCAACATTTTATGTCGATGCACATCGACAAGCTTTAGGTGAGGGTGAATGCGTATTCCTCCACGACTTCTAGTGTCAAACCACGAACAATTAAAGACAATAGGGCGCTTTACGGTTGGAGATAGGTAATTCAGCTCAATGATTTCCTCTAGCACACCATAGAAGTCCTCCTCGTCGGTGCCGAAGCTTTGTCCTAAAACACAAACTCCACTACTGTCAGTGGCCCTGGTTGATGTGTGTGCCCTCGTGTGGAATCGGTAACCATTGACAAAGTAACCAGGATATGTCCTCACTTTTTTAGAGGGTGCACGAGCAAGTGTTGCAATGTTAGGATCTGTAACTGTAGGACTGTCGGCCTGCAATTTTAAATCAACATGTATATACAATTTGGGATTCAACATATATATGTACATTTTGAAATTAAATAGAAATTAATATAAGAAATCCTTACATGGGAGTAGAACCAGAGGCGGAAGTTTCTTTCCAAAATGTTTTGCTCTTCAACATCGCTTATTGTTGGATTTGACGACCGCACGAAGTTTGTCAAATAGTACCTACGACAGAATAATTGAATGAAATACATACTTTACATATATTGAACCTACTTTAGTTGAGATTATAAAACGTACTCAATATAGGGTTCCACTTCGACGCAGTTCATGAGAATGTAAGTTTGGATCACATGGAACTCATCATCTGTGAGGAAACGACCAGTTGATTTGCTACCCAAGGTTCGACCAGTTGTTGTGAAAATAGACAAATCGCCCGGATCAACCCCAATTGGAAGTGTGCAACTAACGTTGCGGGCGATATCCATATGAGTACTCGCCACATGTGAGCTAAAATAATACGAGCAGAATGTGGACGTTTCCTTAACGAGATAGGCACTACAAATTGACCCCTCAACATGGGCTTTGTTGCCAAGTGAGGCCTTCAGCCTTTTTAAGAGCCTACATGATATACATTGAAAACCATTAATATTTATTATACAAGTTAATTATATGAATCCAAAACTGAACAACTGCATACCACTGTACGTACCTTTCTTCTGGATACACCCATCTATAATTGACAGGGCCACAAAGTGAAGCTTCCCGTGGCAGATGAATAAGCAAGTGCTCCATTGAATCAAATAACGCAGGGGGAAATATGCGCTCCAGCTTGCACAAAATTATTGGTATTTCCTTGTGCAATTGCATAACCACCTCAAGCTTCAGCTCGTAACACATCAGGTCTCTGAAGAACGCACTTAGCTGAGCTATGGGCTCCCATACTTTGTCATCAAGAAATGGACGAAAAGCAACAGGCATCAACCTTTGCATGAACACATGACAATCATGGCTCTTCATCCCCAAGAGCCTAAGCTTGTGCAAGTCAATGCAACGACTCAAGTTGGACATATAGTCATCCGGGAATTTTAAGGATCTCAACCAATCTAGAAGCACTTGTTTTTCATGACGATCTAGTGCATAGCAAGCCTTTGGGTACCTATTGTCCTCCTCATTAGGTTCCAACTCCGGACGCTTGCACAATTCCTTTATATCCTTTCTGGCCGACCACTTGTCTTTCGACTTCCCCGGAACATCGAGAATGGTGAAGAAAATATTATCGAAGACATTTTTCTCAATGTGCATGACATCTAAATTATGTCTTACCAGCAGACTAGACCAGTAAGGTAGGTCCTAGAAAATGCTTTTCTTCTTCCAACCCGAACCTCTACTGACCGCGACATTGTGTTCCTCAGCTCCCACTTCAGTTATCTTCATCAAGCCCATATTCTTTATTTGGTCTAATATCTCGTATCCATCACGAAGTACCGGGGGACCACGACACACCCGTCTACCTTTCTTGAAATCAGTCTTGTTGTTTCGGAAGCGATGATCAGGTTCTATAAACCTCCTGTGACAATCGAACCAACACATTTTGTGTCCATGTGTTAGATAAAATGCATCGGTGTCCTCCATGCAATAAGGACACGCGTATTTCCCAGAAGTGCTCCAGCTTACACAAACATATATTTTGTATCACACATTAAGATAAGGGACACAAATCATATATATGCATTATTATTATATATAATAGTTTCAAATTGATTAGCATATGTAAAATTAACAACATACCAAACAACATCGAATATGCGGGGAAGTCATTAATAGTCCATATTACAGCTGCACGCAACACAAAATTCTGCTTCCTCCAAGAATCGTATGTGCACACCCCATTAAGCCATACATCCTTCAGCTCGGCTACCAACGGCTGCAAGTAGACATCCAACTTCTGCTTCGGGCTCTTCGGTCCAGGAACAATAACCGTAAAAAACATAACCTCTTCTCGCATACACATCGACGGCGGAAGGTTGTAGGGTGTCAGAATCACAGGCCAACATGAGTACTGGCGCCCGGACACCCCGAACGGATTGAAACCGTCCGTGCACAAGCCTAGTCTCACATTTCGTGTTTCTGATGCAAAATCTGGCCACACAGCATTGAAGTGCCTCCATGCCTCTGCATCTGAAGGATGTCTCATCACCCCATCTTGTGCGTGCTCTGCATGCCATCTCATGTGTTCGGCGGTCACCACAGATGCGTACAACCTCTGCAACCGTGGAGTTATTGGCAAGTAAAATATACGAGAATAAGGAATGAGCTTTGTCTTGCCTTGCTTCCATCTAGGATAGTCACATATCTTGCATGTCGCGTATTCTGCATCTGCACCCCAATATATCATGCAAGAGTTTGGACAAGAATCAATATCCTCCTAAGGAAGACCGAGACCCTCAACCAATTTTTTCGTGTCGTAAAACGTGGCTGGTAATGTCGTCTCCAAGTGAGAAACGCGTCCGCAAAAATCCGAGATCATGTCAAATCCGCGCTCCATCATCCTTAGCTTAGACTTTAGGCTCAGTAGCTTAGTCGCAACCTCCAACTGTGTCATATCACATCCAGGCCACAAAGGCCTATTTGCGGCCGACAACATGTCGTACATACGTTGTGCATCGGGATTGGGCGCTTCATTATAATATTGCTCCCCTTGCTCATGCCTTATATCCGCATTCTGTACGGGATCCTCAGCAGTGTAATGACTTCGGCCATAATTAAAACCATCATACACCATCTATTCCATTCGATTATCATTCCCACCATTTAGTGGTGGTGCTGGGTCAGAACTGCTACAGCCTTCATGCTGTCTAGACTCGGCCAACAATGCAGCGAACCTTTCATTTGTCTCCCCATGCGAAACCCAATGGTAATAGTTCGGAACAAAACCTTCCTTAACAAGGTGATAATGCACATCATCCACATATTTCATTTTCTTATTCTTGCACCTCCGACATGGACACCTAAATTCGGATGGGTTATAGGACGGCATAGATTTGCAGAATTCCAGAAATTGCTCTACGCCAGCTAAAAACTCGTTGTTCAAAAAACCATCTATATTACGCACATACATCCACTCACGCATTTTTTCCTTCCTGCATTTCAAAATAAGAGTACAATTAAATTAATTCAATTGCATATTATACTGAATCTGGCGACCATATGGACGCTAATTAGCGACCATATGGTCGCTGATATGCAATTAGCAACCATATGGTCGCTAATTAGCGTCCATATGGTCGCCAGATTTAGTATATCAAAACAGATATTTACAACATAACCAATTGCTATTTGCGGTAAAATTCTGTAACACAATCTCTTATAAATATATAAACGAAAGCTTTCTACCGTCAATATTTATCTAAAACAATATAATGACGGAATGAAAAATTAGGAATAAGATTTAAATACATACCTTTAGTGAGGATGTCGGTAAAATTTGACGGAATTTCTTCCTAGAATCAATTCACAATTGTGGTTGATTGTTTCTTTCTTTTGTGAATATTTTGGAAGAGAGCGGAATGAGAGTGAAGTTGTGTTGAAGCGGAATGAGAGTGCATTTTTTAGCGGAATGAGAATGCTATATATGCTGAAATGGTGGGAATTTTAGCAATTACTACTTTTAGCGACCAAGTGGTCGCCAAAAACGCGGGATATTACCCGCCAAAATAGATGTGACGTGCCAAAACATCTGATCCATTTCAGCGACCAACTGGTCACTGCAGTTTGCGACAAATTGGTCGCCAGATCCTTGGCGACCATATGGTCGCTGAGTGTAGCGACCATATGGTCGCAGATATGGGTTCCAATGTTGGCGACCATATGGTCGCAAAATTCAGCGACCATATGGTCGCTACATGCTGGCGGGAAATTTCCCCGCGCTCTTATTGCGACTATAAAGGACCAACGACCACGTGGTCGCCCATTGTTGCGACCACGTGGTCACGAATTTGGTTTTATTTTTTTCCGCCGTTTTGACGTCCAGATTTGCGACCATTGGTGTCCATCTGGTCGCTAATTAGCGACCATATTCCATGGTCGCTAAAATATGGTCGCTAAATCAGCAGAATGGTGTAGTGTTGGTTGTTGGCCGAGAATATGTAAATGATCATGGATGAAATAGGCCTTCTGATCTCGGTTGTTGGCCGAACTGCGTAAAAACTATTAAACGGTGTGAGTGCACAGTTTGAAAGTAATGAAAGATAAATGCGTTAGGTACATTAATGTACCAAGCTGGTTAGTCCATTTGATAACCATTCTTGCTCCCAGTTATGAATGATTCTTAATCAAACTTTGATTGAGTCAATCTGATTAGTCGACAAAGGCTTTTCAAAAGGTTGTATGATTAGTATAAGTTCCAAACAGTTGTTCATGTTTTGTAAAGGAACCATAAGTTGTGGTGTTCTATCTCTTGAATATGCATGCCTCATTATTATCTTCTATGGGACTGCTAATTGTTGGTTCATTGACCGGTTATCATTCGGATTACGATGCCAACATGTTTAGTCACTACCATAAGAACCAGTCAATTTCTCCACTTGCTTAGTCTTTCATTAGACTAACCCGACCACTTTATTCAATTGCATGGACGGTTGGTGTCCACCATCTTTATACGACACATTAGGTATTTCTTGGAAGTTGTTTTGAGAAGTGGATCAAGAAGTTTGAAGTCTAAGAAGTTGAAGAAAAGTTTCCAAATAGTCCCAGTCAACATCGCCAAAAACTTGATAGGCCAAGTTGATGCAATCAAAACTAACCCGCAAGTGAACAGGGTCAATCGTAATACCTCAAGTTTCGATTGCACAAGGATTAATGTAATACAATTGAAACTTTGCTAGTAAGCTAGGCAAAAATATAAGAAAATTGAGAAATCTGTATCATAGATAACAAATAATAATACAAATAAATTAGATAAACTTTGTTAGATAAATTGATAAATCTACCATGAAAATAAAACAAACTAATAAAGGACCTGTTTGGTTAGATAAACTTTGTTCCAATCCATTTACGATATTGTTTCACCTTTTCTAACCAAACATGTCCTTAATTATTTCGTTTTGTGTGTCTAGTGATAACATCCTTACAAAATATTCCCTCCCTTTCATTATACATGTGCTTTTAGCCTTAATTTTTTTGTTCACAAAATATAATCTTTTACCTATTTTGGTTTCTATTTTACATATTTTCCCTTGTAATTATTAATATGTTATTAGTAGTGGTTCTCAATAAAATAGAAAAGTAAGTAATAAATGAGGGTATAATAGTATTTTTCATAACTTTCTTAAATAATGTTCAAATTGTTAAAAGGACAAGTTTTATGAAACGGAGGGAGTCGTATTTTTTTTTTACGATGGACCCCCCTTTGGTGGTAAACTAAGAGTTCGTGAACTAGCCGCCAAAGCAATAAACCATGTAAACTAGCTTGCACCGACCAGCTCAACCTAAAGGAAGGAAGTATAGTGAGACTTGATTTTCCAACTAAGCGAAAAGAAAAAGTAAAAAATTGAACCTGGAACCTTCCAACATCTTCATGCTTCCTACTACTAGGCCACCTAGTGCTTGTTTGGTTAACAATGGTTTCTTTTGATTTCATTAGAAACAAGAAATGTCAGGAGATTAAAGCGGGGACATTGGAGAACAAGAAGAAGGTATTGGAGAAGTGGGTCATTGCGCAGCTGAAGAAGAGCCGAAACTCCGATAAGCAATCGAACTCATAACCTCCATCATCACCCTCTCCTACACCATTAAAGTCTTCTTGGCCAAGTGGAAGATGATTAGGGACAAGTTGAAAGAGCTTAGCGTCGGCTTAGAAGTAGCGGGGGACTTGCCATAGTCCCATTGCAAACCAGCCTAGGCCGCCGGCAATCTTGATGTAGTCTTGACGAAGCTCGACGCCCACATCCGGCGTCTTTCTGCCGCCAACGTTCTTTCTAATTGCCGAGAGCGATGAGATTTTGGGGCTTTTGCCCCCAATTCCTTGATTCCCCATAGATTGAAATCCGAGAGGAATCAACCAAGGTAACCTCTGTGATTTGTGGGTTCAATTCCTACAAAGGTTTGTTGGTAGGCGCCGGAATTATAGCCCAATTTGTTATGGTTTTAGAATGCAGGTCTGTGAAGGGGAATGTTCAAGGGAAGAAGAAAGAAAAAAAGGAAAGAAAAAGAAAAAAGAAAATGAAGCAATCTTTAGTTTCTCACTCGCCCAAATACTCTGCCAAAAGAGCGTAAATGTACGCGAGTTGCCAAATCAACGACTAGGGTTCAATAGGTCCCGAAGTGAAACTACAGGGGTTCAATCGAATAGGGCCAAAGTATAGGGAGCTAAGTGACTAATGGGCACAAATTCAGGGGGTGGTTTATGTATTTTGCCGAATTTAATATAGAAAGTATCAACATATATATAGATCAAGTTATTATAATATAAAAAATTGGATGTATAGAAAGAATAATACAAGTTATTACTTAAAAGTTTGACATTATTTTATTCAAGTAATGCCATGTTATGCAATTTTTTCAACATACATAGTTTATGCTTTATAATGTATTAGGTAGATTTTCTCATTGTTCATGTAAAATCTTAACTTTTTTTTATTTTTTTAAAATTTTAAAGTTTACAATTCAACCAAATACATTTTCTCAAATCCATAGAATTTCAAATCATAAAAATTTAGTTCTTGAGAACTAACTTCTTAGGAATTGTACTTCTAGGTAGGGGTGTCCATAAAAAACCGAAACCGAAAGACCGAACAGAAAAACCGGAAAACCGATTATTTTTTAGGTTAACCAAACCGACTTTTTTGAAATTTCAGTTTGGTTAACCGAACCGAAAATATTATCGGTTTATCGGTTCGGTTTCGGTTCATGACTTTACATATAACAGTTAACCGAAAAAACCGAAATTATATTAATATTTTTTTTCAAATATTAGTTATCTTTGATTTATTTAGTGGTTAAACTCTATGATCTTAAATGTGTTAAAATAGTTTGAGTCTTTCCATCTTCAATTTTAACAATTTACACACTATTTTTGCACTTCTCATTAATATAAGTCGCTTATTAAATTTGATGAGATAAAAATTAATACATACAATATAGTATATACTCTCGACATTTGTTGACAACAACCAAAATAATATGATATAAGTACATATTTAAAATAAAAGTCTTGCTTGATCACTTTTTTATTCAAATTTTATTATTTTAGTCTTAATTATTTAAGGCAAAATTACATAAACGGTTATCGATTAATTGAGAAAACCGAACCGAACTACGGTTAACCAGAATTCACGGTTCGGTTTCGATTCATGATTTTTACTAACCGAAATCATGGTTAACCGAAGTTTGGACACCCTACTTCTAGGTGGTTCGACCAAACAAGCTAACATAGCGGCGTTGTTTTTTAAAAAAGCTTCCGAATGTATGGTGATAACAAATGGTAGGTAATGTCTGATTCTGAAGGGCCCAATGGGTCAAATGATATTATTAACCACACTAACACCCACGAAGAAAAGATAAACCATAAGCCCACAATCACATGTTTCTTCATCTCTCGCCCTCTCCTTATTTGTTGGTGGTGGTGGGTGTCTAATGGCGCCGCTGTCGTTGCCCCGAAGCAACCAGCTCCTCTTCCCAATCTCACATTCTCCATCTGCAAACACCACATTCCAACCCCCCTTCCGACTCAAAAATAAGATCACCAAAACCCATTGCAATCTCTCAAACTACATCTTCGAGTGTTGTGCCACCGCACCTAAGCCCATCGCCACCACGAAGAAGCCCGTCCGATTCTTGAGATCTACCCAAAAAGCCCCAGAAGAAGAGAATCTCATAAGCATTTCCACAAACATGTGGTGGGCGGACCTCAAATCGGCGCTTGGGCAGAGGTTGAACCCCGAAGGGATAGTCTCCTCTGTAAGAGTCGTGGCCGAGCAACCCCAGCTGGCTCTGCCCCACGCAAGCGTGCCCGATATCCGGTGGATCGATTGGTCGGAGCTCCGGAAGAGAGGGTTCCGAGGGGTTGTGTTCGACAAGGACAATACCATCACCGTGCCCTACGTTCTGGCCCATTGGCCGCCGCTTGGCCCCTCCATCCAGCGGTGTAAAGCCGTGTTTGGCGAGGATAATGTCGCCGTCTTCAGCAATTCCGCTGGGTTGTTGGAGTTCGATCCCGCTGGGTCCAAAGCTAGGGTTTTGGAGGGGCAGATTGGGATTAAAGTCATCAGGCACACGTACGTGACAATTTTTGTATTCAAATTTTGATCTAGGGTTTGTTTGGTTTTAGTGGGTTTGGAACCTTAATTTATTTATGTGTGCTCTATAGGACGAAGAAGCCGGCTGGTAATGCAGTAGAGATTGAGAAACACTTTGGCTGCTCGGCTTCAACGCTTGTGATGGTGGGCGATCGACACTTGACTGATATAGTGTATGGCAATCGCAACGGTTTCTTGACGATTTTAACCAAGCCTTTGAGCGTGGTGGATGAGCCCTTCATTGTGAGGCAAGTGAGGAAGATTGAGGAGTGTCTTGTTAGTAGATGGCGCAAGAAAGGTGTAAGGCCATTGGATCATGCTAGCGGATTGCAGGAGCCTCAAGATGTTGTCTGTATGCAGCTTCCATTTACAGGGCCACCCTAACACTCTCTCTAGTAAAGACATGGGTGTATCATTTTAAGTCTATTTGTTGGGATATATTGGTTGATTGGGAAAGCTAGCTTAGGTTGTCAACCTTCTGATTGTTGATTGATTTATATAAATATGTGGACTAAAAAATGCACAGATGGGAAGCTCTTCTGATTATTAGGCTTCGATCTACTCAATATGGTGTGGGTCAATTTCTTAGATGAAATTATTCCGATGATCTATCTGACGGTTGAAAGAACATTTGGGTTCAAACTTCCGTATAACACATTGGCAGATGGGTAGGTAATGGTTTTATCATCATTTTGAGAGTTGTTTCAACGTTGGAAGGTAATCTATCCGAAAGCATTCTTATAGTTAAGAGATTCTACTTGTTAATTATCACAAGTATTCATCTTTGTTGAAGAAGCTAAGTGGCTTACATTTGATAGTCTTTGTGCCACTTTATCCGTCTCTTTGAACCTTGAAGCATGGGGCTTAATTAGAAAGCTTATTCATTTTTATTACCAGTGAAGGCTATGTTGGAACCATTGATGATGCTTGAGCTGAATGAGTAGACAGGAGTAATTGAAGTTGTTCAGCTTATTAAAAGCTTCAACAAGCTGGGGTTGTATTGAAATGGCTAAGTGGATTTGAAATTTGGTTGAACCGTTATTTTTAAACGCAATGCTTGATCCAGAATGTGATTTGAATATAGAGTAATTTATTTATTTACCATATATAGTAGGTATCTTCTTATCTACGTAGTTCAATAGAAAGAGTTGGGATGGTGAACATCTTCGTAGATACATCAATGCTCTCCAACATGAACACGTCGTTCTGATATTGAGACACCTCTCGTCGTATGTAGATCAAGATGATGGGATCGTGAACAGAGAAGAGTTTGCCTTTGAGGGCTAGACATTCATTCAGACAAAAATATAGAGGATCGAAATCATCCTCAAATTGCGTGCAATTAGTTGTCAAAGAAGTTTGGTCTAGAAATATGTGGCTTCTGACCTACCAAATGATTTGAGAAAGCATGATCATATATGGAAGGCTGTTTGTATAGCTTGATCTCAAAATTATGGCGTGATCAGCTCACGAACCGGAAGGACTCGACAGCCTGCAAAACGGCATTTGTTTGCACAACTTGAAAAATTAAACCAAAAACCCTCTCATCAGTTAGACAATAATTTTAATTAGTTGAACACAAACACAAAGCTCTAACCTTCTCTACTTTTGAGCCATACGAATCAGCTTCCTCTTCAAAAAACTGGCCTGTGACAGTGTAGAGCCGGTTGTACCAACCGTTATTTTTGACACCTAAAGCCGAGTAAATGTGCCTTCGACTCTCTCCCGGATTTTGCAGTGTGTATTCTATGTAATAGAGGCCTGATGTGCTCCAAACCCCAACTTGTCAAGGGAAGAAAGACTCGAAACAAGAAACATTGTTGTTTCCGGTTATCTTAGAGCAAAATGGAAATATGGCTAATTGCGAGGTTTTGATTACCTTTTGCTGCTTTGTAGTCTATCAGCTTTGCTGATACCCCGGCTGGCCTCTGCCAGCTCCGGTCCAGCCCGCTGACCTGCCATGGACCGACTTGGTTTCATCAACTTATGAAAACAGAAGCCCAAAGTAAAATCGAACATCAAGACGGAATTTTTGTATGAAAAATGAGGTGTCTTGAGCAAATGATATATAATTATAGTTATGAATGATGTCATGTCATCAAAGTGGACTTGGCCATTTGTGATCGAACGATATTGCAAGCAAGCAAGCAGGCAGAGAGGGAAGAAGGGGGTTCAAACCAAGGTTTCGGCAAAAGCATCTACTTTGCCGAAGGATTCAAGCCGTGTGAAGTCAGGGCCAAGCCCTGTGATGAGGACACTAACTGCACGTAAAACACGCTATAGGAATCAACCAGAATGATCGAGTACACAAATTAGAGAGACCATGAAAATGATTAGATAAGGTACCTACCATTGGAATTCGAGGCTTGTTGAGGGTAGAACGCGGTTAGTGATCTCACTCCATCTGATTCCCCTGAACCAACCTGCCAATCTACACAGACCAGTGCTAACAACTTGATCGAGCCACCATTCACATGAAGCAATCAGCAATGGAAGAAGAAACTGTAATTAATGAGCCACCATTCACTCACCATTAGGAATAACAATCTTGTACTTGTTGGTATCATCAGTGTAGGTTCTCGAGTCTCCTGCAGCATCATATGATGATATATGTGGAAGAAGATATAATGTTAAAACTTGACTAGAATAAGAACAAAAAAGAATTCAAGTTTTAATTTAGCTTTTCGAACCATCGTCGGCACCATAAGCAGGGGAGATACAAGGCAAAACAGCATCAGAAAAAATCAACAAAGCACTCATCTTCAGGATTGCCTCTCGTCTTCCCCCTTTCGCACTCAAATCTAAACTGTCCAATGAATCTGGGCCTTGGTGAGGATGACACGATATGGCCTTTGGAGTTAAAGTGCATTGTTGTGTGAATTGGGCTCTTGGGAATATGAATGATAATAATCCTGAGGTTGAATGAGATGTCAACCCTGTGGATGCTGTTAGAGGAGCCATCGTCCCCAAGCTCCTCATTTCTCTTCTCTTTCTTAATTGCCAACTTGTTCTTGCTGAAAATAATTGGCAACTTGTTTTTTTTTGTTAAAAATAAAAAAACCAGGATGAAGTTTTGGGACATCTTCTAGGATAAGGTTTTCCTGCCACGTACTCTATGGTATCTCAGTTGTGGGGTAGGGTGGCACAGGTGACCCGTAAACCGACTAGCCATACCGTAAGTCACGGGCCGGGTAACGGGTCAATTTTTTTGTTATTATCGGTTATGGGTCGGCTTGTAACACTTGTAATATTTTTAAAATATTTTTTCCCTTAAGCGGGTTATCTACCTAATATATTATAAAGTAAAAATTATCTTTATTAAAAGAATTGTGCCACGTAACATAACTTAAATAAATAACTTTAAAACACAATATTTATTAAAATTGTTTTTAACTTTAAATATAACATTATCATATTCATTACGAATTAAAATATAAAAAACTCTAATACATAACCTTAATAAACTATTTTAATAAATATATTTATAAATTATATATTACTTTCTAGACACCTTCCTCTAATTATTATCTTTATAAAAATCAAGCATTTTATGCATTTCGATATCTCAAAAATATATAAAATTCGAGCATTTTAAGTAAATCAATTTAAGTGAAATTAATATTTTAATAATTTTAATCTAAATTTGGGGAAAGATCTAAACAAATAATGAAAAATATTTAAATATATCCCATTAAAATATGGGGTAGGATCTTTTTTTTAATTACATAATTTTATTACAATATTATACACATATATTTTATATTTTATATTATTATCATAATATTGTATAATATTTAGTAAAATCATCCCATGAGTATCACATGTTACTCATTAGAACAATAGAAGGGAAAGAGTGAAAATTAAATTAATTTCCTCTCATGCTTCACTTCCACCTCTCGTTCCTCTCATGTGATGATATCTACGAATCTCTCACTCTCTCCTTCTCTATATTGCTCTCGTTCACTCACCTCTCTAGAATCTTGATCGAGCCTCCTCATATATCCTCCTCAACATTGGCGACCAACGTTGCTCTCTCTTTGAGAACGTTGATAACCTATACAAGATCGACAAACGATCTAGATCTAGAAACCCCACGATGTGAGAGCTAATCAAATGCATTGCTCTAGAGAATCTAGAGATTGAAAGAGAATCTATAGAAAGGGAATTTTGGTAATATTTCTTGATTAATTAGGGAAGAAGTAAGAAGCGGCTTAAGTACATCATTAACAAACTCAGACCGGAACAAACCAACTAGTTAAATGTAATCAAGCGAACCGGAGTAACCCAAATTTATAGTTCTAGATAGAACCTAGTTGAAATGCAATGTTTAGGAAAAAGCGAACATAACAAACTTTTAAACATATCACAACACTAGCTTAGTGAATCTTGTATCAATACTCCCATATCGAGAAGATTCTCGACCTCAAGAATCAAAACCTGGGTATTTAGTCACAAAATCTTGATAGAATTCCTAGGTTGAGGATGCAACATTCCACTTGAACAAGATCTTTGTAGCTACAACATTGCCTAAACGAACCATCTTGTGCTCTATAATTTGAATAAGTTTTTTGTCCTTCCCCGAATCGAGCATAAACTGAGGGAGATGAGCTGGCATATGGGCAGGATTTGACATCTTTTCAGTTGACTGACATGAAACACGTTGTGGATTGAAACTGATGGTGGCAATTTAGGTTTATACGCCATAAGACCAATTTTGTCTATCACTTGGAATGGCCCATAAAACTTGGGAGAGAGCTTGTGGGTGTGTTTCTATTTTAGAGAGTTCTGCTTCTAGGGTTGAAGCTTCAAATAAACCTAGCCGTTGATAGCAAACTCCCTCTAAGACCTATGCTTGTCACTGATTAGTTTCATCCTATTCTGGCCTCGAAGAAGGTGAAATTTAAGCATGGAAATGATATCTTCTTGCTTTTGAAAGCTTTTATCAATAGTTTGGGACTTGCTTTCTCCCGATAAGTATGGAATATGTAGATGGGCAGAGTAGCCATATAAAACTTCAAAAAGTGAGGCTTGAACTGTTGAGTATGAGTGGTTGTACCACCATTCAGCCAAGGAAACCCGTTTCCCTAGGTATGGGGTGTTTTTGCACACATACACTCGAGGTTGGTCTTAAGAGTGCTATTGTTTACTTCAGTTTGCCCGTCAGTTTGAGGGTGATAAACCGAGGAGAAGTTTAGATCAACTCCATGCACACGAAATACTTCTTGCCAAATCTAACTTAAGAAAATGGGGTCTATGTCACTAATGATTGTGAGTCGCATGCCATAGATCTTAAAGACATTGTCCATGTAAAGTTGAGCAACCATCAAAGTAGTGAAAGGATGAGCTAAAGCCAGGAAGTGTGCATATTTGCTTAATCTGTATATAACCACTAGTATGGTGTGTTTACCAAAAGATGGTGGCAAGCCTTCCATAAAATCTATGCTAATGGATTCCCAAACTCTTTATGGGATGGGGAGCAGTTGGAATACTCGGTTCGTACACAGATATACGAGTATAGATACTTACGGGTTGGTCACATGTCGACCCGTTTGATCGGTCAAACGGGTATAATAGACTTGTGGGATTAAAAAACCTAAAACTTCTAAAATAATCGCTAAACCCTATTATGGTACAACCATGTGGATAATCTATATTCATGATTTTGAGTTGTATATGCATGCTTTTGAACGAATGTATTCATGTTTTTAAGTTACATCATTCTTTTCATATTGCACTATGTTCATGTTTTTAAGTCACATATTCATATTTTTATACTCCATCAGTCCATCCGATCCAAAATAAGTGTCGTTTTAACACTTTATTTTTGATCCGCTTTATGTGTCATTTTAAGTTTTCTAGGCAATTGATTCAAAATGAGTTATGAGATGCTCATTGAAATATGTTTTTATTAACTAAAACTATTTATTCATTGGTCCAAAAAGGTGGTGAGTGATAAGATTGAGAAAAAGTTTTAGATTTTGAGGTTAACTAATACTTTTCTTAAAAGGTGGTGGTAACTAATACTTTTAGATTTTGAGTTTAACTAATACCGATTGGTCTACAGAGGTTGATTCTGGTGGAAATGAGTGTTAAAATGAAAACTAGAAATAATTTTGGAGCGTTAGATTGGAAAATTGAACGAACGAGATTAAAAACGGAGGAAAATATTAAAATAATAGAGGCACTCATGTGTATTTTTTTAATGGCAATTCTGTTAATATGTTGATACATTCTAATTTGTCTCAAAAATACCCTTATTTCTCTTCCCTTTCATCCACCCCAAATCCTCAAATCCCCAAATACGTAAACCTCCATTGAAGATACAATTTCAATCTCAAATTTCCATTGAAACTATAATCTCCCTACAAGCTTTAGATCTCTATTATTGAAGACAACAAAATCGTTAGCTTGGCTTGTAAATCACAAAAGAATATAAGAAACACAATCTCTATTTTGATTTTTGATTTTATGGTTCATACATATTTCTAGGGTTCATTGAATAGATTTTGGATATGTTTTTAGAATTGAAACTAGCATAAGTACCCGTACCATGTACGAGTTTGGTTATATATAAATAATATAATTTAAAAATAAATTAATTTTCAAAAATATTTTATTTTGTTATTATTTTTATGTCAATATGAATACAAGTTGTCAATTTTTTTTTTCAAAAGTTAGATAAATGGATTTTTTTTCAAATTATTTTTATAATGGATTAAATAAAAATAAATTAGTAAAATATAAATCAATCAAATATAAATACCAAATAGTTAGATAGAAATAATTTCAAAACCAATCAATTAAAATATATACACAAAATATACATAAGTTCAAAAATATTGTTATATATTAATGTGTTAGGTTAGGTTAGAAAATTAAAAGATAAATGTAAAAGTTAAAATTATTTTAAAATCAATGTTTGTTCACATTAAGTTTTTCAATTAAAACATAAATACCAAATAGTTAGATAGAAATAATTTGAAAATCAATCAATTAAAATATATACACAAAATACAAATAAGTTCAATAATATCGTTATATATCAATGTGTTAGGTTAGGTTAGAAAATTATCATTGATAGGTTAGGTTAGAAAATTAAAAGATAAATGTAAACGTTAAAATTATTTTAAAATCAATGTTAGTTCACGTTAAGTTTTTAGGTAAGTTAGAATCTTAAAATCAATATGTTAGTTCATGTAAATTTGTTAAGTTAGTTAGAATTTTAAAATATAAATAATAAAAAATAAAATTATTTAGAAATAAGTTTATTAGGTTAAAAGATAAATATAAATCAATTTGTTAGGTCAAGTTAGAAATTAATTTATTAGCATAAAAGATGAGTGCAAATGAATTGGTTAGGTTAAAAGATAAAAGCAAATCAATTTGTTAAATTAAGAGATAAAAGCAAGTATTAAGTATTTTTTTTAAAGGGTTGAATATGTGGATAATAGGTAGCGCCACATATGCAAATTTAACCACGGCTCGACACATAGGCGAAATCAACCAAAGGTTGACATGTGTCAAAAAGGCTTCTTCTTTAGTATATAGATAGATTGTTTGAATATGAGTTTTACATATTGGATGTAAATTTAATTTGATATTGTTTGAATTTGGGTGTTGATTTTGCACACTTGTTTGAATTTGAGTTTTGATTCAAGGGTTCGTAATAAGGTGAGAAAATTTTATAGGATTTGTGGTTCAAATTTCATTGGATTCATGTTGTTCTATGTGGTTCATGATTCATCGTTTATAGTGACTATGTTATATTATCTAAGTGCATGTATTTTACCTATATGTTCTTGTTTGGTAACTATAAGGTTCACGTTTTGTTATGTGAAGGATTTTGCAAGGACATTGAGTTATGCGTGTGAAGAAAGAATTGTTGGTTGAATAAGATTTAGAGTGTGATGTAAGTATGAAGTTTCATTACGTGCAAAAGGTTGCTATGGGAGGTTCTTTTCCTGAGCCTAAGATCTCTACTCGTACAATGTGGTGTATCTCAACTCTCTCTTGGTACTTTTGTATATTTGTCGCAACTTGACTACATTTTTGTGCTTGATATTTATGCTTAAAATTGAGTTGGGGAAGCAAAGTTCTCAAATATGCACTTGATGTTTATGCAAGGCTAGCTTAATGATTTTAGGATATGCTTAGATTAGATTCTAGTATATACTTAAATTAGATGAGCAATGAATCCCTTGTTTTATGGTAAGTGCAAGATAAAAAAAACTGTATGAAAGGAGAAATGAATACATCTAAGCACCCACATTCGTCAAAGTGGAAAAATGTCCCTCCTTTTTTGAGGGTTTAGAGTTGGGTTCATGTATAACATTAGAATGTTCATATATAATATTCCAATGGTCATATTTTTCCATTTGAAAAATTTTCATTTATTGTGTTTGATTTTGTCCCTCTTGTTGTTAATTTCTTTCAGGTGATTGTCCCTCTTGATTGCTTCTGTATATGTTTTGGTCATTACAAACCTTTATCACTATCTCACCCAACATATTTGTTGATTTTGTCTTTTGTTTTGTGATGGCCTATGCTAATTTTTTTTATTGTTGATGACTTAAGCTATTTGATGTTTCTCTTTCATTATTGTACACTTGTTATTCATTCTTCTTTTGAAATCTACTTTATGTTTGCTACATTTTCAAAGTATTTGATTATATTCAGGTTGGCTTCATGTGGTGTTAATTTTGATGCAAAGGTAGTTGTTGTTAAACTCCTTTATGTGATATTTAACTCTTTGTTTTGTGCCTCATTTTTGTCTATTGTATTTATGTTCAATTTTAATTGATTTGTCATAGCCTTTTAGCTCAAATGGTAGAGCAATGTGTTCATACACATGGATGTGGGTTCAAGTCCCTCATAGGCTACATAGTGTGCCTATGATATCTCAATTCAATGTTGAGTTTTCTTGTATCATGTTCAAGTTAACATATATTGCCTTAACGTTCACATATTGACATTGTATGTTCACATATTGACGTTGCATGTTCACATAATCACATATTTTCAAACAAGGTCCTTATATTTTACAAAGTCATCAACTAAGATTCAAGCCTTTATCTACAATTTCTCATCCCTGACTTTCACAGTGGTCTCTCTTATTACATTAACCTCATTCAAAGTCTCAATGAGAACATCTCTTAGCTTCTTTATTTCCTCCCTTGCTATAGTTTAAGAACTTAGTACATGTTTAAACTAGTGGATTTTATATCAAATTTATGATTGCACAAACATTATTCCATGTTCACGGATATATTATTACCTTTACATTCACATATTGAATGTGTATTGATAGCTTGCATGTAGGAGTAGATTAGGATGCATATTTATGTTAAGTTTTTGCATAAGTTTAGTGGTTTTAGTTTAATTGTTAGGATCCTGTGTTTTCGGGTAGTTGCACTTGTTTTGCTCGGTTTTGTAGGTTTCTAGGTACTTGAGCAAAGACGGGACAAGTTACAGTTGAGTATGGTGGTGTGATAGAGGATTTGAGCAAGCTAGAAGGTGGTGCAAGAGATCAATTGAAGAGCCAAAGTGAAGACAAAGAACAAGGAAGAAGTAAGAAAACACGGCTTACAAGCATTGGTGCAACCCGAGTTTTGGCAAGGATGCAAGCCGTGTAATTCCAGCAGAAGCCAATTGCGCGGGTTAGCAGGCAAAAGCGCGATCGCGCTTTAGGATGTCAAGCCCCGCCATCCAATTTTACACGGACATGATTTGGGACGACTTTGGGCTTTAGTTTTGGGCCTGTCTTTATTAATTCCGACTAGTGCTTGTTTGTATGACTTATGAGGATTGTTTCCTTGGATATTTTTAGAAGTTTTAAGAGATACTTAAATTCTTGTTAGTTTTATCTTTTCATAACTTGGAACATAATTTTGGAGGCCAGGTTTTCTTTGGAGATAGTTTTCTCAAAAGAGCAACCTTTGAACCTTTTGTAAGTTTTCTTAATTCAATCATGCATTGCTAATTCCTTTGTGTTTGACTAGTTATTGAAATCATAGATTGCATACTATTGTAAGGTTTGATTGATTCTCAACAACTTGACTAGGTTTTATTCCATGTGCTTAATTGAATCAAAGTTATTATAGGGTTTCTTTAGATTGGCCAACTAATAGAATTTTAGGTTAATTTACAACTAATCTGATTAAATTCCGATTGGGAGTGATTAGATAAAGTAGCAACTATAATTGTTTAGACCCGTTCGGGTTATTCAATTGTAGAAGGGAATAAACCACAAATAACTTGATTAGTTGTTTGCAAACTTGATTAGTTGTTTGAATAGAGTATTTGTTTCTATCGATACTTTGAACTTAAAGTTGTCGTTTAATTGAATCTAGGCGTTGTTCTAGGCTGTTAGATGATTAGGCTTGTTCAGACTGTTAGCTCTTTCAACTAAATAATAAGGATTTGGATAATAATTCACGATAGATTATTCAAGTGAATTGAGAATCAAGAGAATCAATGACCAATAAGCATATCTATGATAACTAGTTGAACACGCTTTTCTCATACTTGTTTAACACAATCATCTTTGCATTCATAATTAGTTTTAGTTTGCATCTTAGTTTAGAAAATCATTTAAAAAAACCCCCATCTTGGTTACTTGGCATCTAAGTAACCACACAAATACACGAGTCTTTGTGGGTCTCTGTGGGATCGACCCTTACTTACCATTCTACTAAGTTTGGTTAAGTTAGGATTCTTTGATAGGTAAATGACTGAAAAATACTTCAACAAATTTGGCGCCTTTGTCGGGGACTCGTCGCTATTTGTGTTTTACTTTGTGTGTTATTCTTGGTGTTGTGAACCTATCTTACGCTTCATAACACCCGTGCTACTAATCCATGGCTTTGTTTGAATGTAAACAGCTGCAGGATGAACACTTCCATGACTATTTTTCTAGGTTTCAAGACCATGTGTTCGAACTTGGTGCTTGGGGATTACAATACAGAAATGGAGAGGTAAACCTGGGAGTTATCCATGGTATGAATCTTGAGACATGGGGTTTGGCAGATTACATGAGCAATGAGCGACTTCTGTTTATGGGACTTGAGGAATGCTCAAATTTTTTATGTTTCATGAGCCATTAGAGCTTTTTGGTCGAGTCATCTTCCTAACCACCCCATCTGGTTAATAAGTCTCTTAAGGATATAATCAGGGATCTCTCCAAAGGGGCAGATGCTATAATCAAGGAGCATTGTGAGTCATGTTCTTCATTTTTTCATTCTACAATCTCATGCCCTTTTGAGTTGTGTGAAAGGAGTGGTGGAATCACGTTGGAATCAAACAATCATGATTCAGACACCTAGGTGCAAGTTGAGGAGCAATCTACTACACTTGATGTGAGTTATGAAGATGAATCTGATGCCCAACATGAATTCACACCTATAAGGCAAGTTGAGCAGATCATTACAGAGCCAAAGGAAGTCTGTGCTGACATAGACTTACTTACAAACTCTAGGGAGCCTGAGTCATTTTCACCCATGTGGAGTAAATTGCTTGAGGGTTTTGTGGTTTTGGAAGAAGACACGTTTGTTGACAATGATGACTTCTTTGCTGATGAAGTAGATAACCATGAGGGAGAAAAACAACATGATACATTTGTTAAGGCTCCCGCTGTCATGGTGCACCCTATGTTAGGCATTGAAATCCCTTGCTTCAATTTCCCCACCCTCTCACATCATGAGCTTATGGAGTTACAAGATGAGGAACCAAGCTTACAACACAAGGTGGAAGATGGAGAATATATGGAGTTCATCTTGGATATAAGTGGTATTGCTGCTTTGATTCATACTGTAAGTATTTTCTCAAGCCACCACTTGTACTGAATTCATTTGAACAAATGCCATCTCATGCCAACTGGGTGCACATGTTTGATAAATTAAAACGGTCTTTGAAAGTTATATTATGCTCAATTGATTTATCATTGTGTTACTTACCTTTTTCTAAGATGTGTGGACAGGGGTTTGACAAGTTGCTAAGGGTATTGACAATGTCTAATCTTGTCAATTCATGCTCAGGGTCAAGCAATGACGTTAAACAAGCGCTTCTTGGGAGGCAACCCAAGGTTTAGAGTAGATTTCTTTTTCAGTTAATCTTTTGCTTTTTAGGTAGTTTTTTTAGTATAACAGATACCCCAGGTCTGAAGATTGATAACCCAAAGAACCACCACCAATGTTGGATTTCCCGCCACATGACCCGGATCACTATAGTTTTGTGAGTATTTTTCTTCTCTTTACTTTTTACTATACTTTGGGGACAAAGTATGTTTTAAGCATGGGGGGAAGGGAATTACTTTTGCATTGCATATAGTTGCATTAGTTTAGGGCATATTTAAATTTTTGCTTGCATTGATTAAAATCCTGAAAAATGAAAAAAAAATCAGAAAAATTTTAAAAAATACAAAAAATATTGCATTTAGGTTCTTATTTCCCCATTGTTTGATACCTCTTGTATTTCTATGCTAAGTAGGAGTCCTAACCTATGATTTGCATGATTTGCTGAAATTGCTATGATATGAGCTTGATCGTTGATGATTTACTTTGACTATAGGATTGAGTGTGTATATAGCTTGAGTTTTAGATTTATTTTGAAGTTCTAGACACAATTTGCCTTGTGAGACTTTGACCTTTCAATTATTATATTTGTTCTCTATATTCTTGAGTGTATCACCTTGATTTACTAGCTCTAGAAGTTGCGTTTAGACTCTTTTTTCAAGGCTGCTTTATATGATTGAATGCATGACATTAATATGATTGAGGCATTGTTTCTTATTAGCTTATTATTTCCCTTCCTACCTTACAAGATCCTTGTTTTGACACCCCATTTCTTTAAGCTTTAAGCCTATTTTTATAGCTCCACAAAATGATCCCTAACCTAATAAGCTTGACCCATCCGGGATTTAGGACTTTAGGTTGGTTTTGTTTTATGTTAGTTTGGTATAAGTATGGGGGAGGTTGAAAAGAATGGTGGAAAAGAGGAAATACAACTCTAGTGTGCAAAGTGAAAAATGAAGGTGAAAGATAAGTGAAAAGAAAAGAAAGAAAAAATGAGCTTGAAAGGTTAATAACCTTCATAAGTAAGAAGAGTTGAAAAAGTGAGAAAAAGGGGGAAATTGCATTTAACCACCCCTTATTTTCACACATTTGCATTTAACCACCTCTTATTTTAAAAGTTGCAAAAAACCACCCTTTATATCTGTAATCTTACAACTCACCACCTCTTTTTTAACAGATTTCGTTGCTATATTGCCCTCTTTTTTTATTTTATTTACATATTTACAAATAAAAGTAAATCTAGAAAAAGTACAATGAAGAACAAGATGGAAGCTCGTCTTCTCTTTCTCCCTCGTTGTCTTCTTAGCTCTATCTGCTCTTGGATCTCTCAATCGGCTCTTCAAATCCCTGTATTTGCCTTCACCCAAATTGAAGGGGAACACAAATCGATGGGTAGTTGTGTGCTTGGTCACAGGAGATTTGAGATTTGAGCTCACTAATAGTCTATTATTGGAAGACTGATGAAAGATTTGAGATTTGAGATTTGAATTAGCCACTCGAATACGAACGACAACTTTTAGTCTGCATCCAATCCCTTGTCTAATTCATTTTGATTTTTTCAATTAAGTCTTCTCTTTCTCGTGATTTTCTCTCTTCTCTTCAACAACAAATTGGTCAGGAAGACCACATATATTGGTTGTTCAAGAATCAAGAGTGACTAATCTCTAATGGAGGACGAGAAAGGGAAAATTCTCACTGTGAGAAGTCGTCTCTAGTGGCGACAAAAGCCAAGACCGGTGGCTGGAGGAGAGAGGGTTGAATGCTGGTGCGCGGTGTTTACAACGGTGGGATATGGCACAACAACGGTAATAGGGTGCGCGACCGGCGCAGAGCGGAAGCGGTAGATTGTCTCGCTGGAGAAGGAGATGCAGAAGGACGACAATTCTATCCGCAGAAGGAGAGGAGGGGAAGAATTCAGTGGCGAGAGAGAATAGGTGCGCGTTGCCGGAAGAAGAAAGAAAAGCGGCTGCCGGTTGGATTTGAGATAGGGTTTAGGGAGGGGGGGGTCCAAATCACGTTATTGAATATGTAATTAATTCTTTAAATATAGAATTTTTATGATTTATTTGTAGAAAATTTTAATGTTAACGGAGAGGGTGGTTGTTTGCTAGCCAAAAAGGAATTAAGGGTGTTTATTTGTAACTTTTAAAATAAGAGGTGGTTAAATGCAAAAGTGTGAAAATAAGGGTGGTTAAATGCAATTTCCCCGGAAAAAAAAGAAAAAAAAAGAAACAAAGAGCTTAAATGAGTGTTTATGGAGTTGGTAAAGAAAGTTTGGGAGTAGTAAGAAGAAAAAGTGTGAAATTTTGGGTTTTAGTTAGTTCTTTATCCCGGATTTAGCACCGCATGACTAAATATGAATTTCTCTTTAACTTGGCCCCATTACATCCCTTAAAAGACTTCATGATTTTTGTTATGTGTTTGGTCCACAACGGTGGAGAATTAGGACACTGATGCAAGCTTATGGTAGTCCAGTTTTTCTTGGTTGATTTTGATTAACACACGTACTTTAAACACTTGAGAGTGAGATCAAACGCATTACCCTTGGTGAGGTCCAGAACGGATGAATAATCTTTGCTCTATGCTTGATATAATGCATGCTATGAAGTCTTGGTTAGGTTTTAATTATATGTTGATTGCTTGTTTGATTATGAGATGGATGCATGATTGCATTTTTGTGGTGTGACTTGGATTTATAACTTGCTTGAGGATAAGCAAGGATTAAGCATGGGGGAATTTGATAGCTTTCATGTAGGAGTAGATTAGGATGCATATTTATGTTAAGTTTTTGCATAAGTTTAGTGGTTTTATTTTAGTTTTTAGGATCTTGTGTTTTCGGGTAGTTGCACTTGTTTTGCTCGGTTTTGCAACTTTCTAGGTACTTGAGCAAAGACGGGGCAAGTTACAGTTGAGTATGGTGGTGTGATAGAGGATTTGAGCAAGCTAGGAGGTGGTGCAAGAGATCAATTGAAGAGCCAGAGTGAAGACCAAGAACAAGGAAGAAGTAAGAAAACACGGCTTATAAGTATTGGTGCAACCCGAGTTTTGGCAAGGATGCAAGCCGTGTAATTCCAGCAGAAGCCAATTGCGCGGGTTAGCAGGCAAAAGCGCGATCGCGCTTTAGGATGTCAAGCCCCGCCATCCAATTTTACACGGACATGATTTGGGACGACTTTGGGCTTTAGTTTTGGGCCTGTCTTTATTAATTCCGACTAGTGCTTGTTTGTATGACTTATGAGGATTGTTTCCTTGGATATTTTTAGAAGTTTTAAGAGATACTTAAATTCTTGTTAGTTTTATCTTTACATAACTTGGAACATAATTTTGGAGGTTAGGGTTTCTTTGGAGATAGTTTTTTCAAAAGAGCAACCTTTGAACCTTTTGTATGTTTTTCTTAATTCAATCAAGCATTGCTAATTCCTTTGTGTTTGACTAGTTATTGAAATAATAGATTGCATACTATTGTGAGGTTTGATTGACTCTCAACAATTTGAATAGGTTTTATTCCCTGTGCTTAATTGAATCAAAGTTATTCTAGGGTTTTGTTAGATTTGTCACCTAATAGAATTTCTAGGTTAATTTACAACTAATCTAATTAAGTTCAGTTTGGGAGTGATTAGATGAAGTAGCAACTATAATTGTGTAGACCCGTTCGGGCTATTCAGTTGTAGAAGAGAATAAACCACAAATAACTTGATTAGTTGTTTGCGTCGAGTATTTTCTTCTATCGATGCTTTGAACTTAAAGCTGTCGTTTAATTGAATCTATGCGTTGTTCTAGGTTGTAAGATGATTAGGGTTGTTCATACTGTTAGCTCTTTCAACTAAATATAAAGTTTTGGATAATAATCCACGATAGATTATTCAAGTGAATTGAGAATCAAGAGAATCAATGACCAATAAGCATGTCTATGATGGATTTAACTAGTTGAACACGCTTTTCTCATACTTGTTTAACACAATCATCTTTGCAGTCATAGTTATTTTTAGTTTGCATCTTAGTTTAGAAAATCATTCAAAAACCCCCCATCTTGGTTACTTGGCATCTAAATAACAACACAAATACACGAGTCTCTTTGGGTCTTTGTGGGATCGACCCTTACTTACCAATCTAATAAGTTTGGTTAAGTTAGGATTCTTTGATAGGTAAACGGCTAAAAAATGCCTCATCATGTATTTTTGTTTAGATAGTTCATTCGTGTCCGTATATATTACTTTCATGTTCACATATTAATTATGTATGTTCACATATTGACTATGTATGTTCACATATTTTCAAACAAGGTCTTTATGTTTTACGAAGTCACATATTAGCATTCAAGCCTTAAGTTACAACTTCTCAGCCCTGACTTTCATTCAAGCCTTGGTTTAAAAATGAATGCATTTCTTTAATATGTTAAATCACATTTCTCGAGTAGGTTTGATTTCATTCTGGCAACCAAGAATAAAATATGTTGACCTTCCTTAAGAATGCTAAACTTAAATCTTACTACTCAATACTAATGCCATCAACAGTGTCCATACTCCATTTATGAGACAATTCACCTCTCACATTAACTTAGGATGATGAACAACATGCAATAAAACAATAATGTGATAATAATGAACAAAAGTAGAATATGTTCACAATATACTACTATAAGGTTCACACGAAAATATACGAGGTTCATAAAATATAAAATTAAGTTTCAACTTTACCATGTATAATAGTATTAGTTTTCTACTCTTGGAAGCTAGAATTAGATGAAGATTGATTGTTTTGAGACTTTTCCTCTTGAAAACCCAATGAAGACTCAAAGACATTAAGAAGATTATAACTTTAAATGCATGCAAATCATGATTATGTGCATCAAACCTAATGTATTTCAATGCTTTATTTACAATTTTAAGAAGTTCTTGACTCTTAATACTTTCATCAAATAGCTTATTTGCATTTCATAACTCTTCCACAAAAACATCATAGAAACAATTTTCGAAAATGGACAATGGTAAATCAATAGGAAAGCACTACATACTCGAAACTTAGGATCAAATCGCACACATATTGATACCAATTGGGATTTAAAAGGTGTAAACAAATCCAAAATTAAGAAAAACGAAAATCAAATTCAAAAGAGGATAAACCACATACATGAGCATGAATCCATAGCAGTAGAAAATTTGATTGAATGAGAGTTTATAAGTTAAGGAACAATCAAAGATCAAAAGGCCATAAAAGAGGACGATCGAAGGTAGCCATGGATGTTCGTATGGGGAGATTAATTGCAGAGAAGACTAGAATAGGAAAAATGACAATTTTGCCCCCTAAGACTTATAAGTGGGAATAAAAAGCGCGTTAATCACAACCCTTAATATGACATGATCTAACGGATGAGAGCCATTTTCAGTTTTCATGGTAAATTCTATTTTCATATGATTCAAAGCCTTGGTCTACATAGTTGTATTATAATAGTGGTCTTACTTAAACTTAAATCACACAAAGGTGGTTAAATGCAACTTTTAGTGAGAAAAATATCCATGCAACTTATATCGCTCCCTATTAATAACTACAACCCACCGGAATCTGGAATGTAGATTACATTTTTTTCATGGGTGAAACAATGTTTTTGGTTTTACACTATATCAAATAAACAAATCTGCAGTTTTGGAGTTGTGTATTACATGTAAATTTAGCATCCTTTTCTACTCGACATAATTACCCACATGACTTTTTCTTTATACTTGTGCTCCTGCTTCACATTGTGTCCTCTGAGATGATTTGAAAACTATTTCTTTTGGCCATTCCGCAGATTGCGTACGGTCATTACAAGTTGCTGCCTTTCTCCTTCAACCTCAGCAAATCGCAGGCTAACCTCCGAATATTTCTCCTGCATTTCTTTCAGATCGCTCTCCATTGATCTGTTCTTCTCCTTCAGTTCTGCAACTTCAGATAATAATAACCTAAGCTCACCTTCACTATCTGAGTGCACGTCAGACACTTTTGGATCTTTCCGGCTGCTGGAGCAAGAAAAGGAAGAATGAGTAAAAAATTTCATGGCAATCGAATTTACATACAATCATCACTCTGAATTTTCATGAGTTTCAGCTTTTATTACCTTTTCCCTGATCCTCTCGTAGTTACGTTCTGCGATGGGATGCCTTCTGGTTGCAGCTTTCTTCCAGTGTTTCTTTTTTCCTCCACTTTGCTTCCATTTTCTGGAGCCGTTCCGGTGCTTCTTGCAGTCTATGTTGAAAATGAGAGATTCAGATCAACATCATCACCCAGTATAGTCCCGCCCAAGCGGGATCTGAGGGGTCAAGATAGGGGCACCCATAACCTGAACATGTCATGAGGATGCGCCCGATAGACCCAAGGAAAACTGAAATTCAGCTATGTGACAATAATAATTGAATTTAGTTAGAATGCACCAAAATTGATATAGGAGCTAAATCCATCTCAAAGGCATAGTGTAAAAGCCAATGAGCCTGAGGATGCACCCCATAAATTTCCTCGGATGTTAATGATATTTTTTCACAAGAAATTTCTTCTTTTTACATGCTTTACTGAATACTTTACCTTGTGCTGTTTTACTTTTTCCCTTGAGCCATTTGCTTCGTTGTTATTTTTGTACTTGTCCTGCACGTGGACTATTTCCTGATCCTTCTTCTGCAGGTCTTCGTTCTGCTGAATCACCTGTTTCTTCAGCTTTGCATTTTGCAGCTTTTCTTCAGACAGTTGATGCTTCAATTCATCATGTTGTGCTCTCAGTTGTTTGAGTTCAGATTGGAAAATTTCAATCATTTTATTCTTCTTTTCAGATGAGGACCGTATATTGGCCAGCTCCTCTACTAATTCTTCTTCTTCCATTTTCACTGAAGCACACTTTACCTCCAAGTCCTCCTTTTCTTTTTTGGCAAATTCAAGAAGCGTTTTGATTTTCTCCACTGATGATTTCATGACCTCCAGCTCCTCGGTCTGTTTTGACAAGTGATAATTCTCTTCTGTAAGCCTCTCCAACTCAACCCTAAGAGCATCATTCTCCTTTGAAAGGGTGTTGGACTTCAATTCGTGTTTTTGCTTTGCACTTTCAATCACTTTGCATTCCTCTTGAAGTTTCACTAGTAGTTGTTCTAATTGCTTATCTTTCTCCATCAACTCTTCTGAGAGCTTCTCCACTTCAATATCATAATCTTCCTTCATTGACCGGAAATCTTCATTAGCTGTTACAAGTTGTTCTTCAAGAGTTTTCACTTGAAGGCCAAGTTCATTGGCTTCAGTCTGAACTTGGATGGTTAATTTTTCATTCTCGTCGAATTTGGATGCTAGTTCAGTAGATAGGTTTTGGAACTCCTCTTGGATACGCTGGGCTGCAGCTGCATGGTTTTCTGTCGCCTTTCTCAACTGTTCCTCTGCCTGAAGGGCTCTTTGCTCCAGCTCAATTTTCTCATTTATAATCTCTCTGAGACTGCCTTCGTATTCTCGGGTCTTATTCTGCAACTCATTTTCCAGATTTTTTATTTGGGTTTCAAGACTTTCAACAGTGTAAGAAGATTCAGAGAATTCTTCTGCCTGCGTTTCCATTACTCTCTCCATTTTCGTGATTTCAGATTCAAGTTCCTCTATTGCATGCAAATAACAGTTGCATTGGTTTTCTTTCTCAACCACCTGTCGACGTGCATCCTCAAACTTTGAGGAGATATCAACATTTTTCTGTTTTGAAACCTCATAATCCCGAAGAGCCTGTGACATTTTCTCATGCAGATCTTTCTTTTCTTCCATTTGATTCTCCAGGTCCTCCTCCAGGTCCTCAATCTTTGCTTTTAACAATTTTACCTCTTCAGTACGACTCCCATGAGTGTTCAATTCTTCAGTGAGTCCTTGATTATTTTCCTGAATGCCCGTTTTGTAAGGAGAATCCCTGTTCGAAAATTGGAGTTCCTCACTTTTCTTACTCTTTCTGAACTGAGTAGAAAGCTGAGCCAATTCCTTTTCTTTCTTATCTAGTCTTTCCTCAAGATCTCTCACTACAAGAATGAGTTCGGAGTTAGAATCCTGTGTCTTTCCCAGTTGCCGCCTAAGCATTTTGTTTACATTCTTTGCATGAGCAAGCTCTTCTCCAAGCTGATCTGTCGAACCTTCACTGTCTTGATGCCCCATCTCATTCTTCCTCAGACTCTTGTTCTCACACTCGGCTCTGAGCACATCTTTTTCCTCTTTCAGAGAGCTAACCTGCCTCACTAGCTCTTGCCCTTTTTTGGTTTCCTTCACAACTTGTCTTCTGAGGGTTTGTAGTTCAAGATCCATTACTTCCACCTGCCTCTCCAGGGAGAGAATTTCCTTTTTGAGGTGCTCAGATGAAGCATCTGACAGTGTTTGACGTTTGCTTGTAACTTTGTCCTCTGGATTTCTTGACATTATTCTACTAGACAACGTGTTAGAGCTTGGAGACGGCTCTGAGCTCGAACTTTCTAGATACAACGAATTCCGTTGGTGATTCAGTGCCGATGTTTGGTCAGACTGAGAGTTGAAACTTGTGTGCTCGTTGAAGTTTGTTCTGCTTTTGTCATCATCTCGAAAAAGGATATTATTCCAGTAATCATCCTGTTACAGAAATCAACTATGCTCAGTTCCAAGTAACTTAGAGGTAATATTATTCTGCATAGTTTCAGTTTCATTTGATTTTTTTTTCATGAAATTATGAGTAATGAAATCATAAGAACTTAATCTAGTTGGATCAGCACAGTTGCCTTTTGATGTAAATGACAGTGTAGCCTAGTAGACAGGATTGATTTAGGCCAACAATCAAGAATAAATAAATTAAAGTCATATTAGATAATAAGCAGGACGAGGTAGCACTTAAACATAAAACCACTCTTTCACTCCTTCTCTGGAGTATTTTTTTATTGCTTAGACGATTAATTGCCAAGGAACCTCACTTCAGTTGAATCGTGATCGCTGTTTCTGTCTATTGTAGAGCTGCTTAGTTGACTCCCCAATCGCCTGTCCTGAGACTCCACCATCAATCCTCCATTTTCTTCACTCTCCCTGAGAAGTTAACCTCAACAAAATAAGGTTAGATGGATCCTCTGCTGTTTCCACACAAAAAGAAACGTATCAAATAGAGTGAATTGTTTATTCACGCATTACCTTGAATCATCCCCTCCTTGCATATTCTGAATGGTAACCTGCCTCGAAAATAGACTCCTATTAGAGACATAATAAAATGCTATTAAAAATAAAAAGATTATTAACTGGGTTGACCCTTGTAATATATCCCAACCTTGTTCATCCTTATAGATGAAAAAGGAGGTGTGGTTTTTATTCAAAATTACTTTATATTAGTGAATTCATTATGCACCAGTGCTTAATTTTGACTACAGCCAACTAAGCCTTGCATACTTGTAATCTATGAAAGCACAGATGATATTGGCTTACATGCAAAGCTGCATCCGAGTTGGAGCCATTGATGGGCTGCCAAACCGTAACAGGTGCTGCTACAGCCTCTACAAAATCAGCAAAATTGAACAGAATCTCTCCCACGAAACCTTTCTTGGATGATCCCTGTAAAGAAAACCCCATTCTATAATCAACAAAAACAAAAACAAAAACATGATTGAAACCACCACGTAAGCTTTGAGCAATCGAAACACGCTCCTTACGGTTGCAACAACAAAATGGTAAAATTTGTCCTGGACTTTTCCGGATTTGGTCTCTTTTGTGAGTTTGAGTGTTTCATACACTGGATCCTCCCATTTGCAGTTTCCGTCTTCTCCGACGGCCGCCTTTGCCAGTCGGACCGTTGGCCGCCCAACGTCTTCCGGGATCAACGACACCATCAGCTTTGTTCCTGGATTTGCAATCTGAAACAAACAGCTATCTCGGCTAAATTCATCCTCCTCTCCTCTAGATCCTATTGATACTAATTTACCGATATTTCATGATTTAATTGAAACATTCCGGGATTCAGTGGTAGTAATTTGTGTCCAGCAATTTTGTCGGAAGGGGTCAGATTTGTACCTGAGTTGCTTGAAATTGCAACTTGAAGACGATTTTAAACTTGTCATGTCGCCGTTTTCCGACCTTAAACATTTGCTCTAGGCTTCGGAGAGAATTCTGAAACTGGAGGGGTGGAAGAAGGAAGAAGATGCAGTTTGCTTGGCCTGGATCTTTGTTTTCCTTGTAAGCCTCTCTCCCTCTCGTCCTTGAGTTTTACTTGCTTTTATGATCTGTGAAGCAATGAATCAGCAATGTGAAAAGGAAACAACATTTGCTTTAGTACTCGTTGCCTTTATAAATATAAAACCATTTATTTATATTTATTCATAAATGGTTTGGGGGTAGGATAGAACTTACAGCTAGTAGTAGTACAACTGGACTTTTGGAGCTTCACACTTCAGCCTTGTTCGGTGCTGCTGCACACACTACTGGTCTGACTTGTTAGTTTCTTCTTTGGAAAATGGAAACATAAAAAAGTCTAATCGAGTAGATATTGGTTTTGTTTATTCTACAATGAAATACCCGGCACTGACCAAAATCATTTTTTTAACAGGCCGCATCCGCCGCATCCCACCAATTATTTATGTCTCAATATGTTTGTTTATAAAACACAAATATATAAAATTTAAGAAAATAAAATAAAGAAAAAGTAATTAATAGGAGTGAGAGAGATATTGTGATGTATTTTTTATTGGGAACCGCCGTCCGTGGGGTTCGAAACGGTGACCTCGGTCACTACCCAAAGGGCTATCGTTGAACCAAATGCCCAAAGGCAGAGAGATTGTGATGTTGATAGATAAAGTTGAGAAAAAAAAGAAGCAAAAAAGAAATGACTAAAAAGGGTATTTGGGTAGATTTTTGATTGGATAATATGGTAGAGATGATATTGAATGGGTGTAATATTGTAAGAAAAGTATAGATATGAAAGGAAAGTCGACAAGTATTTTAGAACAACGGAAAAGGAAAGTGGACAAACATTATGGGACGGTGGGAGTAGTTTTCATTTTAATTAATCAAGTATTACTTATATATAGCTTGGATATAGCTAGTGTTTAATATGCATTTTCTGTTTCTTTTGCGTTGTTTTTATGTAGTTTTAGTTAGTTTCTTTAGTGTTTTAGGTTGTCTAGGAGTTTTGGGTTTTTGCACTTGTTCTATGTTGTTTTACAGGTCTTAAAGTGAACAAATGTGAAAGGAATGGAAACTGGGGCAAGGCAGCGGATTTTGGAGAAGTTGGAGTCCTGAACCGTTGTTTTCATGTTTGTGTACCCTTTTAAAGGAAAACCAAACGTCTGATTACATCCCTCTACATACTTGCTTGCTGGATTCCAAAATTTTGGTGAACGCACAAGGAAGTGGGACGTTGGACCGGTAACAAATTGGGCCATTTTTTCCATTGCCATCTTCGCGATTCTACAAATTTGTTACATAAAACTGCTTTCAAAACTGAAGCTCACACGATATCCCTGCATATTGCACATACATGATTACTCAAAACAGTTTCGCAATAATTGTGTTCTTTATTTTGCGACCACTAATCGTATTTACGTACATGATTATGGTATTGATAAGCTTGCCCTTGCGCCAATTCCTTTATAAATTCCGTTCTATTCGAATAGTGGCCGCTTGGGCGATTCACCTACCACTAAAATTCATAAGATTAACACTAGAAAAAATACAGGGAATGCATTCCTTAACAACTCGTTTTCTTACCTATTGATTAACATGCGTGTATGGTTGATGGGAAGACAAGTATGTTGGCTGGGATGACATATGTGGATGTGGGTGTTTCCATGTATGGGTTGCAGCTGCAGATGAGTAACCTGATGGTGATGGAGGTTCGGGTTGGGTATGTGTATTTTTTTATCAACTAGGTCCAAAATGAAATTTCCATCCCCAATCGAGGCAGTTTCCTCGTTATCTTCCACTACAGGGCGTTGAAAGATTTGCATTTTGGAATAGCATGTACCCACGTTCTCAATAACATGTGATTGCAAACCATTTATGGATCCTACCCTGGAATTCCCTCTTTCAATTATTTCCAACACAACATTCTTAGCCGCCTGAAATAAACTGTCATCGGTAATTGCAACATCAGAAACTTGGTCCCATAATGCACTCAACTCGTCCACCTTTTTAGCTAATCCAGCTTATTATGCATATCGCCATTATATGGGAATGCCACCTTAACATATTTTCTTGGCACAACTTTTCGCCACCTATTAAGGATGAACTTATCAGGAACAAATGTCAATTCCTCTGCGTGAAATACACTCAAAATGTGGCTACACAAAATTCCCTTGAACTGAAAATTCTTGCACTCACTTTTCACATCCACATTTACCTTATCATAGGTCACCCTCGCAGTCATGCGGATGAAAATACTGGGTTTGTTGGGCTTTTTCTTTTCAATTACGTACTCAACTTCGTCTCCACTACCATCGTTAGGTGTGTTTCTGCTCGCGACTATAGTGTATAAAAGTTCAGCAACCTCGTTTCGAAATTCCTTGAACTTGCTTATGGTGTACACCTTTTGATAAGCATCCTCAAATACATGAGTTGTCAAGCATTACTCTGGGGAGTTAAGAGACTTAAAATCCTCTCTTTCCTCCGACTCGACCCTACTAGCCACAACAGATGCGTGCTGCTTCACAAAAGTGATCAAGGTTGTGTTACAATTCACGTACCCTTGGAAGAAGTTGTTCATACCCTCACTCCTTTGCGTGCTGGACATACTTGCCCAGAAGTCATTCTTGAAATAAATAGGAACCCCCTTATCTCTAATTGCATACATGTCACGACACCAATTGTTTTCCCGGAGGCTATACCGGGTTAACATAGAATACCAAGCCATTTCAAATTCAGATACTGTTAGTGAATCGTGAAGAGCAATCCGAAGAGAATTGGCGATCTAGTACCATCGGGTGTGCTTTCGTAAATGTTTGGAGGCATTTTGCAATATGTGTCATATGCAAAGTCGATGCATTGTGGTTGGGAAAACTTCCCCTACTGCGTCCTATGCCCATTGTCATACGCTAGGAATGTCAATTAAATGCTCGTACATATAGACAGATAAACATAACGTAACATATATATCGATCAACATGAATCGGAGTCTTACAAACATATTGCTCGACACTGATCCATGATGATTCCTTTGGGAGGCTTGCCACCCATGCATGTAATCCAAGTTTCGAACAACCATATAAAAGTGGGAATATCTTCCCCTGATAGTAGAGCACATCCAAAAAAATGGGCTGCCCGTGCTTGTTAACTCCTATGAAAGGGGCAAATGGAATTTTATATCTGTTTGATACATATGTGGTGTCAAAGAAGACAATATCCCCAAAGTCATGGTATGCTTCACTATTGCGACCATCAACCTAAAACACATTCTTCAACCGGCTGACGTTATCCACGTCGGCGCTGTGGAAGAAATTGGTGTTACTCGCACTCATTTTCTCGAAGTACTTCCTCATTGTTTCATAATCTCCACCCTTCATTTCCAGTCTTCTCACACTGCTTATTAAATTCCTACAATCCTTCTCACTAAAGGGAACATTAGCATGGCCCCCTCTCTTAAATACAATTGAATTGTAGTTTTTCGATGTTGGCACACCGACCTTATCATTTTCCGATATTGTCCTCCTATCGACTGCGCTCATGTACCTGTACAATGGAAAGAATCTAGTGTTCTTAAGTTCAAGAGGATGGTTATGCTCAAGCTTTACTGCGGATATCGTATAGTATCCAAAACCTGGATTCTTCCTTGTTGAAATCCAGACTGGACAATCTATCTTAGAGGTATTGTCGGGCTTTGATGGATCTTTTTCCCTAGAAGTGAACTTACCCTGTTTTGAACAAACTGTGGTGGCATGTCTTACTAACTTTACTTCTTGACCGTTATAATGGGTATTGTGTTTTCTTATTTGAAATCCGATCCTTTTTCCTTGTGCAAAACAAAAATCATAAAATTCTGGATATGATGCAAATGTGCCCCCACAACTAGATCACGATCAACCTCTTGTGCTGAAATACCATCGCCTTCGGCACCGTCGTTAGCACGAAAATTAGAGCAAGGGTCATTCAAATCTAGAATATTCGAATTCTGAACTGGAGGATCAACATCCAGGTCTGGTCTTGGGTTTTTGAACATATTCATCATCACTGTTCTCCAAGTCTATTGGTTGAGTCTGTAATCCAATAGTTTGCTCGTGCTCTTCCTCATCCACGGGTAAATCGTTACTTCCTTCAAATACTTCGTCGTCCGAATCAGACGACGACTCGAAATAGACGTCGATTTCAACAATGAACTCCTCGTGATATGATAAAAGTTCATCTTCATCTGCATTTACCACACCATTATATACGATTACACATTTTAATTTCCTAAATACAAAACCCAAATCAAAATTACAAATTAGAAAACACCCACCAATCTCCAATGTATACACCTGATTTAGATCCATTCGGTGATTGTGTCCTTTAATTTTCGTTAATCGAAATTTCGTGGAATTTTGGATTGCAACTACAACCTAGAATTCTGCTAAAAATTTAGCTAAATTGATACTCCCTCCGTCCCATATTGTATGGGTTTTTAGCCCAATTTTTTTGTCCCACAATATATGGGGTTTTGAGTTTATTTAAGCATGTCTTTCTTGGTAATTGTCATTCTAAGCAATTTTATCCAATGGAAATGAGGATGACACTCTTTTCAAGTAATTGAAATTTACTTTTTAAGTAAAAATAAGGATGGTTATTTATTTTAAAGCAAAAGTAAAATATTTCTTAATATGTGTACACAAGGCTAAAAAACCCCATATATATTGGGATGGAGGGAGTAAGTTTTTATATTTTGTCTTTCTCTTAAGGATTAAGAATGGTTTGAGCGGGAGAAAAAGTTGAATTTACCACCATTTTACCAAAAAAGTCCTTTTTATTAGTTAATTACTACTCATTATTATTTAGCATTATATATCTTTTCCCAAAAAGTTAATTTTTATTAGTTTTTATATGTTCAAGCAATCAACTTTTTGAATAGTAGAAAACTTGCAGAGAATGTGGTAAAGAGAAGCAGAGGTACTTTTTATTTGTCTTATTCATTCATCGACGACACTGTTGTCCCCCAAACATTCTCCGGGTTTTTTTATACAGTCGGTACAATACTTACTACTACTATTTGTTCCAAGATCATATTACCCACTACACAACATCAATTTCGAGGCCGGGCCTTTGAATACGATACAAAAGAGAGAAAATTTATAGTTACAACTCAGTTCTATAATATTTGTCTTTTTTTTTTCCGTTGTCCTAAATACTTGTCATATTTTTTCCTTTCTTTTTATATCTATATTTTTATTACAATATTACCATATTTAATATCATCTTTATCGATATTATTTAATAAAAAAATCTGATTCAACAACTTTTTAATCATTTTCTTTCTCTTTTTCTTTTTTCCCATCAACATGAAAATCTCTCTCCCTTTTTATTGGATACTTTTTCTTCTCTCTTCCTTTCTTAATTTGTGTGAATGTTGTCCTTCTACACAAACAAAATGGATGGAGAGAGTAATAAAACACAAAGTACTCCGTAGTAGGGGTGGACACGGTCGGTTCACCGGAGTTTCGGTTAACCAGAACTTTGGTTAGTATATTTCAATAATCATAATCATAGTGTTCGTTATCGGTTAACGGTTAACCGTGAAACTCAGTACGGTTTATCGGTTATCCGACTTATTTTAAGGTTTTTTTTTTCAATACAAAATTCGATTTCTAATATAAAAATTACCATTTTTTCAGTAAAATAAATTTAAGATTTAATTAAATATAAAAAATTATCCAAAATACAAACTTGTTCCATTTTGTCACTAATCATCCTACTGTAGCAAAAACACGCCATCATGATCGGTCCAGTCAGCTTTAGAAGTTTGGAAACCAGGAGTTAGCAAACCAACATACTCGGTGCAAGCAAGGGAAGATTCAAAGAGAAGGGTGAGGCAGAAACAAAGGGCACCTCCACCTCCTGGTTGGCTGAAGATCAACGTGGATGGCGCGTCAAAGGGCAATCCAGGTAGAGCTGGTGGTGGGGGTGTGGTTCAAGATAATGTTGGCTCTGTTTTGTTGGCTTTCACTTTTGCGTGTCGCTCGTGCTCGGCACTCTCTGCTGAACTGTTGGCTTTACTTCATGGACTGCAACAAGCCAAAAATATGAATGTTCACCAATTGATTTTGGAGACAGATGCAGCTGTAGCGCATAAACTATTACAAACAAGATCAATTTCTACACATCCGGATTATTATGTCATTAAAAGATGTTGGGGTTTGCTTGATGATTCGTCATGGGAAGTTCGTATTCTCTATATACGAAGGGATGCTAATAAAGTAGCAGACGCGTTAGCACAGTGGGTTGTTTCTCTTAATTCCCCCTTTAGTATTCAAAATGTTCTGCCTTCATTTGTCCTTAGTTTCATTAATGCTGATGTTGTACGTCTTTATGGCCAAAACTCTATTGCTAATTAAATAAAGTTAGTACCCTTTTAGATAAAAAAAAAGAAACAAATGGCAATGATCCAAGAGAAGCTAGAGATGCCCTGAAATCATGTCCCAAGTTGGGTTTTGGATCATCCCTAGAATTTATACATGAGCATGAAGATTCATTCAATTCCACTTAATCACACATACTAAACACAAACTATGAACAAAAATTATAATGGGTAGTTTACTATTTATTAAAATACATTTATTTTTAACTAAAACTAATTAAATATATAATTTTATTTTTAAAAACATATAATATATATTATAAATTTTATCAGTTCATCGATAACCGCCCGTGAAAATATTGATAACCGTATCTGAACTGTTGAAACGTTTAAAGTATCGGTTGGTTAACCGTAACTGCTTAAAAAAATTTTTAGTTCAGTTAACCGTAAAAAGTGATCGATTTATCGGTTAGTGTTTTTCTCCCAGCTCTATTCCGTAGTATACTAGCTAGTTAATAAATTGTGGGTAGAAATTGGAAGCTGAGTTTGCATCTCTGGCTGAGGAGCTGTCTTTGAGTTGCGCATGTGAAACAGTGCTCTCTACACTGGCACTAATTAATGTGCCTGAAACACTTTGTATTAAATTAATTACTAGTAAGAATTATTTTTTTGTTCCGAATTAATTAAGGATATTTAAAAATACACAATAAAGGGCATCGAGCTAAAATGGTTACAATATTTGATGTATTGTTTTTAATAATAACGTATGTATTGTTCAATTTCGGTGAGAGTGTGTACTAATATTTTTATTATATTTAATACAATGGGCAATTAATATATGTTGGGTTGTCAGAATTTGGGCCCAATACTGTTAATTAGAGGCTCGAATCAACAAAGAGTAAAGGCCCAAAACGCTTGTTCAACGCGCATCAAGATGTGGAAGAAAGGAGTGAACGGCTTGCGACAAACTCGTCGGTAACGGCTAGGCCATTAATGCTGTTGGCGATATTTGCGGGATTGCTAGTCGGCAAAAGGCAACGATTGATTGATAGAAGAGGACTATAAAAGATCAAGAGAAAGGAAAAGAAGCACACAGAACATCCAGACTACAAGCTCCAAATCATTCAATATAATTCTTTGAGCTCGTTTGTCGAAATATAAAGAAGCAATTGCCAGTCGATTTGTTTTGTAAACTCAAAATGACATCGTCATTGTTCGATCATCATTTTATACATTTTAGCTACTTTTGTTGTTTCCATTCATAATCATTTCTTGTATTTTTGCTGAATCATATTCCATTTACGAGTTTAACGCATTTAGACTATTTATTGGCTGAGTTTCCCTCGTTATAGCAAGTAACACGTTTATGTGTTAAATCTACCAAAAACAATTGGCGCCCACCATGGGGCTTTGCCAAGAAGATTTGTTGAAAACCGTAAACTCTGCTTGCACGAAGGATGGACGACATCAACAACAATTACGGTCACGTCGATGATCCGGGGAACAATGAGATCACCCAAGAAGTCGGCGGCCAGCAAGCCGGGAATGTGCTAGACGGAAATGAGCACAACTCTGGGCATGAGACCAGAGAACCTACCACTTCCGCGCCAGCTGCTGAACGTGGGACGACGATAGAATCTGACATCATCGCCGAATTGCGCGCATCCATGCTTACTCTCCAAAAGGATCTAGAAAACCAGAAAGAAGCTCATGCCAAGTTCACCGAGGTATATGAAAAACAAATCAAAACCTTAACTAATGAACGAAATTTGCTTCAATCTCAGGTGCAGTCAGCATCGAATCGACAATGCGTTACATGAGCAATGGATGGCGTCGCTCGATGATTAGATCTGGACGATCCAAATCTAGTAACCCTAGAGGAAGGAAGACAAGTAACCGGATATCAGGTAAATGGTAACTCTCTAAGGGCTATAAGAGAGGATGTTGAGGTAGTTCAACTACGAGAACGCCTTAAAGCCTAGAGGACCGAATTACTGAGGTCCCAGGTGCCCCGCATTCGATAGCTATAGAAAGGTAGAATGGGTATATCGATTCCCCCTTTCTACCTGCTATTGGGAGGGTAGAGATCTCTCGAAAGTATCACGTTCCCGACGTACCAAAGTACGAAGGGGTTACAGATCCGTATGAGTACATAGCCTCCTTTAAACAAGCCATGAATATTAGCACGATTGCTTTTGATATGAAAGAAATTGTAATGTGTCGTTGGTTCAGTAACACGTTATATGGACCAATACTAAACTGACATTCTCACTTACCATTTGGGAGTATATCATCTTTTGCTGAGTTGGTTGACAAGTTCAGGGTCAGTTTGCAAGTAGCTGACATGCTAAGAAGCGCTCCAATGATCTGTATCGTCTAGTCTAGAGGTCTGGTGAATCCTTGAAAGCTTTCTTAAACAAGTACAATGAAGAATTGGTGACCATAGAAGGATATGACGCGGCCACAATTGTTGAAGCATTTTGAAGAGGCATCTCCTCGGTAACCCTGAACTTTATCGTGAATTAACTAAGTACCCTTGCTCAAATTTCGATGAAGTACATGTTAAGGTGTTGGCGCATGTACGATTGGAAGAAGACAACCTTTTCTCCAACATGACCACTAGATCCTATCGACGAGAACGCCGACAGGGTTGGCGAGAAACTAGATATGTTCCGTACCCAAACTCGTCTCATGCCAAGCCCACTATGAACATGATGTCATCTAAGGGGCACGAGTGATACGAAGATCTGAAGCTACCTCCAAGATTATCTTACTACAACTTCTGGGTGGACGCAACAGAGGTGGTCCGAACGCTTAGCAAAATGGGAGATACTGTTAAGTGGCCAAGGAAGAGTAACACACATTCATACCAAAAAGACAAATCGAAGTGGTGTGATTTTCATTTCAACCACAGCCATAAGACAGACGAGTATATCGCGTTGCGAAAAGAGGTAAGTGAATTGTTACGCAAAGGGTACCTTAAGGACCTAATATTAGAGAGAGCAAGGGAACAGATGGAACACAACAAGGGGAAAGTAAGTCCGCCACCGTCGCCAAAGCACATAGGGGTAATTAATGTCATCGCAGAAGGATCCAAAGTATGTGGTGTAACCTATTTTGCAGCCAAAAGAATCGCAAGGAGTACTAGGAGGGAGGAGCCTAAGTTTATTGTTCGGAGAGGCCAAGACGTGCTGCCCATTACCTTTGACGACATTGAGAAAGATGAAATCCGTCATGATTGCTTGATTATTTCATTAACAATTACAAACTTCCTTGTTAAATGCGTGTTAATCGATAATGGAAGTCCTACTAACTTACTCATGTTGGATGCTTTATATAGCTTAGGTTTGGGGCTTGATGACATCACCAAGAATTCTACAACATTAGTAGGCTTTAGCGGTGAATCGCGTAACACGTTGGGAGAAATTTCACAGCCTACCATCACGTGTTGAGTAAATTACCGGGTAAAATTTCAAGTACTCGATTGGCCATCACCTTTTAACGTTGTTTTGGGTAGGCCCTGGCTCCACAGAATAAAGAATATCCCTTTGACATATCATCAATGTGTGAAGTTCCCATCACCATGGGGAATACAAGAAATCAAAGGAGAACAGAAAATAGCAAGAGAATGCTATTCGATGGCCATGAAGGTGACAACTTCAAACAGTCCGCAAGCCGTCGTAGAGAAAAAGTTGTTGGCATAGCAATTAAAGGACTGTAAAACTCCAACTTGCTACATGAAACCCGAGACGCCAAAGATAGAAGAAGTCGATCTTTATTCACTCGATCCTTCGAGAAAGATTTGGATCGGAGCAAACTTAGAACCAGAATTGCGAGAACGGTTAGTTGGTTTCTTACGGTCCTATAGTGATTGTTTTGCTTGGTCAAATGAGGAAATGGTTGGGATTAGTCCTGACGTGATCACCCATACACTCAATGTCGACCAAAGAGCCCCACCGGTCAAATAGAAAAGGCATAAGTTTGCCCCAGAGCGTAATCAGTTAATTAATGAAGAGGTAAAATCTTTACTCGATTCTGGCAAAATAAGAGAGGTAAAATACCCCTACTGGTTAGAAAATGTTGTTTCATGAAGAAAAAGAATGAGAAGTGGCGTGCTTGCATCGATTTCACCAATCTAAACAAAGTGTGTCCTAAAGATTCATTCACGTTGCCTCATATCGATGCATTGGTGGATGCACCAGCCGAACATGAATTGTTGACTTTCATGGACGCGTTTAGCGGATACCATCAAATAATGATGCATCCTGACGATTAGGAAAAACCGCATCTGTAACAAACCAGGGGACTTATTGTTATAAAGTTATGCCTTTCGGATTAAAAAACGTAGGTGCTACTTATCAGAGATTTTTGAATAGAATGTTTCAGGAAAAACTAGGGGATACCATGGAGGTCTACATCGATGACATGTTGGTCAAATATTTAAAGGGGGAAGATCACATTCATCATTTAGAAGACGCGTTCAAAATCTTGCGAAACTACTAGATGAAATTGAACCCGACAAAATGTTCCTTCGGAGTCATATCGGGAAAATTTCTCGGATACATAGTTATGCAAAGAGGAATTGAAGCTAGTCCAGACCAGATCAAAGCTATCAAGGAGCTACAATCACCGCGATGTGTGAAAGATGTCCAGAAGTTAACAAGACGAGTAACTGCACTCAACAAGTTTATATCCATGTCGTCAGATAGAAACAAGCTATTTTATGACATTCTGAAGTAGAACAAGTCATTCGAGTGAACGAAAGAGCACGAAGATGCATTCCAAGAGTTAAACAGATACCTATCTCAACCAGAGATACTGTCAAAGCCTAAACCAGGAGAAATTTTGTACGTCTACCTGGCGGTGACAAAAGTTGTTGTAAGTGTTGTCTTGATACGAGAAGAGGAAGGAAACCAGTTGCCAATTTATTATGTAAGCAAAACTCTACTTGATTCAAAAAAAAGGTATTCTCCCATAGATATACTTGTGCTATCACTAGTTATGGCGTCAATTAAATTACGTCCTTATTTTGGAGGTCATTCTATTACTATGAAGACTAATTTCCCAATGAAGAGTGTTATGTCAAAGCCAGAGCTATCAGGTCGTTTAGTAAGGTGGTTGATCCACCTAAATGGGTACGACATCATCTATGAACCAAAAACAACAATGAAGTCTCAAGCTTTGGCATATTTTGTGACTGACTTCACTCCTACCCTACCAAATGGTGAGGAGCACGAGGTGTGGCAAGTTTGAAAGTCAATGAGCGCTGGCAAGTGGTTGATGCATACTGACGGGGCATCAAATCAAGTAGGTGTTGGGCTGGGGGTAGTATTGAAGTTTCCACATGGGGATAGGATAGCTCAAGCTATTCGTTGCACGTTTAATGCCACAAACAACAAAGCAGAATACGAAGCACTCATTGCAGGGCTAATCATTGCTAGGGATTTGAATACCCAAGAAATTGGGGTAATATGTGATTCTTTGCTCATCGTCAATCAAGTAACGAATTCATATGGTGCCAGAGATTCGAAAACGAAAGCTTACTTGGAAAAAGTTCAAGAAATCATCAAAAGTTTCCAACATTTTGAAATAAAACAAGTGCCACGAGACGCCAACGCGCAAGCTAATGCTCTAGCAAATCTCGGCTCATCAATTGATCCAAGGGAGTATGACAAGATACCGTTCGCACACTTAGATGCGCCTACTGATATACACAATTATATTGTGTATTTAGGAGGAGTTTTAGCATTAGTTTATGGTGTTTTTAGGTATTTTATATGCTATCTACAGCTAGGAAGAAGAAGACCCGAAGATGCATATTATTGGAGTTTTAGAGCTGGATTGAAGAGAAGATGAAGATCAGCGTTTTGCTGCTGGCGGCACCCGCCGCCCCTGCCAACGTGGAGATCTTTTGAGCGACACGTGTTTTATTCCTATTGGCTCTTCTTATGTCAGCTTTATTACGAGATATATGTATTTTTGGATAGACTTTTTAGACCTAGTTTCATATATTAGGTTTTAGAGAGTTGCATCTCTCATTCATACACTATTATCATATTTTCTTTCAGAGTTTTTAGCTTTTCTCATGGAGAACTAAGCCTCTTTGCTTAGTCAGACAATTTGAAGCTTCGTTTTGACTTTCAGTTGTGAGATTTCTACTCTTTATCTATTGCATGGAATTATTTTTCTCTCTTGTTTGAATTGTTTATGTGATTGATTTCAGCAATTTCTAGGGTTGTTGTTATTGAATCTCAATTGCTAGATCTAGAGAAATTACTGGTTGAGTTTCTCTATTTCATAGTAGCAAACTACATTGTACTAGTATCTGGTTGTGCTAGTCTATTGTAGAAGAGAGTTAAATTGCATTCTTGTATAAAAGCTGGTCGTTTTATGCTAGAATTGTATCCTGATTATATTCCTATTCTTAATGCTGCTTTTGAATTGAATCTTGATAGTTTCAGGGTTATTCAATTAGTTAGAATTGATAGTATCTGGTTGTGCTATTAATTATCTTTGAAGAGGAATTGGAATTCTATATGCATGCGATATTGAGTGAATCAATGATCAACTTGTCATACGAATGTGGATCTCTGGTTGACTAAGCGTTTTCCCTAAATTGATTAAAACCCAAACTTTAATTGCTTTGTTAGTTTTTGCATGCTAGTTAATAGTTTATTTCATAAACCCCCTTTTACTTTAACTGACATAAAACTTACATAGAAAGATAAATCTCCTCCTTGTGGATTCGACCCTTACTTCCCTAAGATTACAGTCTTTAGGTTGTTAGGACTCTTTTTCATAGCCGTGATTTGCACGACCATTTCACGCCTATCAAATTGGCGCCGTTGCCGGGGAGGCAATAATTGTCTTTTTGCGTAATTTTTGTGCCAATTTTGGTGTGAACCTATCTTATGGTTCACACCCGTGCTACTAATAATTCACTACTTGTTTTTGATCCAAAAATTGAACGGACTCTTTTCAGAACTCGTCGAGCTGTGCGTGCACTACTGCAAGGAATCCGAACAATGGGTGATCGAGTTACTCTTGAGAGCTTGACAGCTCCTAATCTGAATCAGCCTACACGTGCAGTGCAATTCCCAGCCCTTGGTGATGGGGTGAAGTTTGAGCTCAAGACAGGAGTAGTCTATCTACTCCCAAAATTCAACGGAACTCCACTTGAGGATCCCATTCAACATCTTGATGAGTTCCTTGATGTCTGCACCAGCATGTGTCCCTCTGATATTACTGAAGAACAGATGAGGCTGAGAGCGTTTTCTTTTTCTCTGAAGGAATCCGCTAAAGACTGTATCATGCTCTACCTCCTGGAAGCGTTACTACTTTGGTGAACTTGAAGAAGTTGTTTCTGGACAAATACTTCCCTGCAATCAAGTCTAATCAAATCAAGAAGCAGATCTGTAACATAGAGCAACTCCCCAACGAGTCGCTTTATGAATACTTTTAGCGCTTCAGGAAGCTGGTAAAGAGCTGCCCCTACCATGGTTATGCTAATCATGATCTTATTCTCTATCTCCATGGAGGACTTTGTGAGGAAGACAGGCGATTGGTCAATTCTTCTTGTGGTGGAAACATCATGAAAAGAACCTATGATGAGGCTCTAGACATTTTTTCTACGCTGGCTGATGAATCTAGGCAATACACTGGAAGAGGTTCTAAAAACTTGTCAGCCGCCAACTCTCACTCTAAAATTGATCAAGCTGACTTTGATGTGCTGAAAGAAGAAGTGAGGCGGTTGAAGTTGAAGGGTACTGCTCAACAGGCTAAGGCATGTGGAATCTATAATGACGCCTTTCATCCGACTGATTCATGTCCTACACTACAAGAGGAAGTGAACGCAGTTGGGGGGTATCAAATGAAGCCAAGAAATGACCCCTATTCAAACACCTACAACCCTGGCTGGAAAGATCATCAGAACTTCAGGTGGAGAGAGCCTGAGTCAAAGCAGCAACAGGATCAGTTTCAACAAGCTAAGCCATATGTGCCAAGGCCTCAAGGACAGAATCACAATGCCGCTCCTTCTATGGACGACATGATGAAGATGTTGGTGCAAAGTAACCTCACTCTTCAAAATAGTATGACTCAACATCAAAATAATATGACTCAACTGGCTAAAAGTCAAGTGAAATTCCAGGAAACTACATCAGCAAGCATTCACAACTTGGAAAGACAAATGAGTCAAATCTCCGAAGCTGTAAGCAAACTGGAAGCCAGAGATTCGGGTAAACTTCCTTCTCAAACAGAAGTCAACCCGAATATTCGTCATGTCAATGTTGTCACTTTGAGAAGTGGGAGACAACTTGAAGGCGGATTAGTGGAAGAATTTGACGAAGGCGAGAGCGGCGACCGCCGCGAGGATGGCGGCACCCGCCGCCAAAAGGAGATTGGCTACGGCAATTTGGAATTAATTAGCGGCGACCAAAAATTAATTGGCGGCACCCGCCGTTAGGACAGCGGCACCCGCCTCCAAGACGGCGGCGCCCGCCGCGACGGTGATGACCCGCCGCCCACTTTTTCCGAAACAAGCGGCGACCGCCGCCCTTCTGATGGCGACCGCCGCCAAGCTGCTGAAGCCTCCGATGAAGAAAGATCTCCAGCTATCCCTGAATGGAAGCCAGTTCCTCCATTTCCATCTGCATTAAAGCGTACAGAGCCCCTGAAGCAGGACAAAGACATGTTCGAGATGTTCAGAAACGTTGAGGTCAACATTCCTCTCCTTAATTTGATCAAGTCAGTCCCACGCTATGTAAAGTTCTTGAAGCATATGTGCACTACAAAGCGGATTTAGGACAAAAACAGCAAAAAGAAGGTGAAGGTAAGCGAGCATGTTTCAGCTGTGTTTCAAAAACGCTTACCTAAGAAGTGCGGGGATCCAGGTATGTTTACTATCCCTATTACAATTGGAGGTACTAAAGTTAAAAAAGCCATGCTAGATTTGGGTGCTTCCATCAATGTAATGCCTTCTACACTCTGTGAATCTCTAAAACTTGGACCTATGCATGCCACTAATATCTCTATTCAATTAGCTGATAGGTCTAATGTTCGTCCCATAGGTTTTGTAGAGGACGTTTTGGTTACGGTTGGTGATCTCACTTTTCCTGCTGATTTCTATGTGCTTAAAATGGAACATGATGATCATGCAATTCCTATTCTATTAGGGAGACCTTTTCTGAAAACAGCCAATACCAAAATCAATGTGAGCACTGGCTCTTTAACCATGGAATTTGATGGTCAAATCATTAATTATAATATTTATGAAGCCATGAAATATCCTTCTAATGATTACTCTGTTTATGCTATTGATATGCTTGAGCCTGTGGTGCAAGATGTTTTTGATGAAAATCAACTAGATGATGTGCAATCTATTATTATTGATTCTAGTTTGGATTTTACTTTATCAACTGATATACAAGAGATTGTAAACGAGATGGATGCTTATTATAAGCTTCCTCTTGAGCCACCTGGCAAAACTCCTTTACCATTAACCCTGCCAAGGGAAAAGCTTTTGCCTTCTGTTGTGCAGGCACCGGTGATCGAGTTGAAGCAACTCCCAGACCACCTCAAGTATGTATTCCTTGGAGACAAGGAGACATTACCAGTGATCATCTCCAGAAAGCTTACAGAAGATCAAGAAAACAGGCTAGTGGCGGTTCTAAAAGAGTACAAGACAACAATTGGTTGGACCATTGCTGACATCAAGGGAATCAGCCCCACCACTTGCATGCATCGTATACTGTTGGAAGGAGAAGAGAAGCCATCTAGACAACCACAGAGGCGTTTAAATCCACCTATGATGGAGGTGGTGAAGAAAGAAGTTCTGAAACTCTTGCAAGCAGGTATGATTTTCCCTATCTCTGACAGCAAGTGGGTTAGCCCCACACAGGTTGTACCAAAGAAAGGAGGAATTACAGTGGTGGAGAATCAGTAAGGAGAATTGGTCCCTACAAGACTGCAGACAGGCTACAGAGTCTGCATTGACTACCGCAAGCTAAATGCAGCCACTAGGAAGGATCACTTCCCCCTTCCTTTTATTGATCAGATGCTTGAGAGATTGGCTGGCAGAGCATTTTATTGCTTTCTAGATGGGTATTCAGGCTACTTTCAGATAGCCATTGCCCCTGAAGATCAAGCCAAGACAACTTTCACTTGCCCAATTTAGTGCTTAATTCTGAAAAGTGTCACTTCATGGTAGAACAGGGTATTGTACTTGGTCATATAGTTTCAGCTAAGGGTATTGAGGTCGATAAGGCAAAGGTTGAAGTAATTCAATCTTTGCCCTATCCTACTAATGTGCGCGAAGTTCGTTCTTTTTTAGGCCATGCAGGTTTCTACCGCAGGTTTATTAAAGACTTCTCCAAGATATCAGCACCCCTGTGCGAATTATTGAAGAAAGACATGCTTTTGAGTTCACAAATGAGTGTCAGGCAGCCTTTGATGATCTTAAGGCTCGCTTGACAAGTGCCCCTATTATTCAGGCTCCTGATTGGTCTAAGCCCTTTGAAATAATGTGTGATGCTAGTGATTATGCGGTGGGGGCTGTGCTAGGCCAAAAGGGAGCCAAAGCTTCTCATGTGATTCAATATGCATCAATGACCCTGAATGGTGCACAGAGGAACTACTCTACTACAGAAAAGGAGATGCTTGCAGTGGTATTTGCACTTGAGAAGTTCAGACCTTATCTCCTTGGAACAAAGGTCATCATTTATACTGATCATGCTGCCTTGAGATACCTACTGACAAAGAAAGAAGCAAAGCCAAGATTGATTCAGTGGGTCCTATTGCTTAGTGAATTTGATATTGAGATCAAGGACAAGAAGGGCGCTGAAAACCTGGTGGCTGATCACCTCAGCAGAGTTGTTCAAGAAGAGAGCACCCCTCAAAAGCAGATTCAAGCAAGCTTTCCGGATGAGTCCTTATTCAAGATGAGCACCATAGAGCCATGGTATGCAGACTTGGTGAACTTCCTCAGCACAGGTGAATTCCCTCAACCTTTCAACAAAGCTCAGAGGGACAGACTACGCAGTACAGCTAGATTTTTTGTTTGGGATGACCCCTATCTTTGGAAGCACTGCTCTGACGAGGTAATCCACCGTTGCATTCCAGAAAATGAGGTAAATTCTCTCCTTACACTTTGTCATTCTAGAGCATGTGGGGGACATTTTGGGGTTCAAAGAACTGCTAGGAAGGTACTTGATGCAGGTTTTTGGTGGCCCACCATCTTTAAAGATGCACACAACTACTGTAAATCTTGTGACAGGTGCCAAAGAGTTGGAAATATGTCCAATAGGGATGAAATGCCCCAAACTAGTTTAATTTTTTGTGAAATATTTGATGTTTGGGGTATTGATTTTATGGGACCTTTTCCAAACTCTAGTGGTAATATTTATATTTTGCTTGCGGTGGACTACGTTTCCAAATGGGTGGAAGCGAAGGCCACCAAGACTGATGATTTTAGAGTTGTTGCAGATTTCTTGAAGTCCCATATTTTCAACAGATTTGGAATTCCCAAGGCCCTCATAAGTGATAGGGGAACTCACTTTTGCAATAGGACAATTACTGCCCTGTTAAAGAAGTATCATGTCAACCAAAGAGTTTCTACTGCCTATCATCCTCAAACGAATGGCCAAGCTGAAGTATCAAACAGAGAGATTAAATCCATTCTGGAGAAGACTGTGTCTCCTAGCAGAAAAGATTGGAGTCAGAGGCTTGATGATGCATTATGGGCCTACAGGACAGCTTACAAAACACCTATTGGTATGTCACCTTTTAGGTTGGTTTTTGGTAAGGCATGTCACCTCCCAGTTGAGTTGGAACACAAGGCTTATTGGGCTATCAAGAAGTGCAATTTACAACTTGAAGAAGCAGGTGAGCTTAGAAAGCTCCAATTACAGGAGTTGGAGGAGGCCAGGATTGAAGCTTATGATAATGCTATTCACTACAAAGAGCGGACTAAGGCTTGGCATGACAAAAATATTTTGAGAAAGGACTTCAAAGCTGGTGACAAAGTCCTTCTATTTCAGTCTTGCCTTAGACTCTTTCCAGGCAAGCTAAGATCCCGTTGGACAGGGCCTTATGTGATTGCTCAAGTCTTTCCCCATGGTGCAATTGAGCTCTATGATTCCAAAACACATGCATTGTTCAAAGTGAATGGTCAAAGAGTTAAAAAGTATCATGAGGGATTCACCAAGGACACAATTGAGGAAGCTGTCCTAACAAAGCCCGACGCTGAAGACTGATGAATTGGCATTACGTCGAGCCACGACGTTAAACAAGGCGCTTGTCGAGAGGCAACCCGGCCTAGGTACTTTCCTTCATTTTTTGTTTTCTAGCTTAGTTGTTTTTGTTTCGGTTTTTCCGTTATTTTGTGTGGACTAACCTGCAGGAAGGAGCGAAGGGGGCAACGTAATTGGCGGCGACCGCTATAAGCACGACGGCACCCGCCGATCTTTTATTTTTCAGGATTTTAGCTACGAAGTGCCAGCAGCGACCGCCGCCAATACCGCGGCGACCACCGTAAGCTCGGCGGCACCCGCCGCCAAATTGGCGGCACCCGCCGCCCCTGCCGTACAGGTATACCACACTTTCCCCTTAAAAAAAATACAAATAAAAAAAAAAGAAAAATCGAAAATAAAAAAAGAGAGTGCTGGTGAGTTAAAAAATAGATTGAGGGTTTTTGAGTGTTCATAAAAAAAATCAAGAGTGAAAAAAAGAGAGTTTTTGAAAGAGAGAGAGGAAGGAGAAATTTCAAGTTCAGATCTACTCCAAATCCGGCAAGATCCAAGCATACCTCCGTCGTTTTTGAGACCTCCACCCTCGCCGCTCGCCTCGCCACCACCAGGCTGCTCCCCAAGCGGCGACCGCCGCAGATCTGTGTTTTTTCTCGAAGACATTCGAGGCGGCACCCGCCGCCAAGAGCTTCGAGCCCGCCACCACAATCTGTCGCCCGCCGTTTCCAATTTCCGGGTATTTTCGGCAATTTGCTCCTCTTTTCTGTCCATTAAGAGTTCATATTTTTGATTTTGAGTTCTAGGAAGCGTGCTATGAGTTCTAGATCCGCCACCTCCGAGGTTCATGAGGCCCGGAGGAAGATTGTTGATGAGCGGGAGATTGTGTCTACTTTATTTTTTGATCCCGTCACTATGAGGCAGTTAGGATTGGAGAGTTGTACTAGGCAGATGTTGACCCATGCTGGATTAGGTAATTTTTTCTTTAAGAGTGCTCCCACATTTCCTGCCTGGACTAGGGAATTTCTGATTACTTTAGAGGATGACCATGAGAATGGGAGGATTTCTTTTCAGCTAGCAGGTTCATGCCATGTGTTGACTTATGCTAGCCTTGAGGAGGCATTTGGTATTTCCAGGCAGCCTTCTGATTCTGCTCTTTGGAATGCTACTGAGGATGAGTTGATTTTCTGGTACAACACTACAGGTTTTCCTTCATTTGATCCCAAAGGAGGAGAAAAGAACTACAAGTGGTCTCATCCTTGCCTGCGTATTGTTCATAAGGTGATTAGGATGGCTTTTTATGGCCAGACTGAGGCCAACAAGGTCTCTTACACTGATTTAGAGACTATGTGGAGTTTCACACCGCCATGCAAGCTTATCAGAGACTGGAGAGCTCAGTTCCTTGCTAGCTGCAAGAAGTGTAGGGGTTCAAAAAAGTGCAAGATTGGTATTGGTGGGATGATTTCTATTTTGGGGGAGTTCCTGAACATTCCTTTTCCTCCAGCATCTCAGCGACTATCTCCTACCTTTACTTGTGATATTAGGCATTTGAGGAATGCTGGATATATTTCTGAGGATAGAGGCAGATTTTATTATTTATTTGGTCCTCCCACGGGTATTTCTAGGATTCCTTTGCCTATTGCTGAGTTACCCTTTGGACCTGAGTATCAGCATTTTGATATGCGTCAGCTATCCGTGCGGGTTAGCGGTTCTGGTCCTTCCACTTCTGCTGTTCCACAAGTAGTCCCACCTCCTGCTCCACCGACTATTCCAGAGACTTTTCCTCAAGACGACACAGTTATGCATGAGGATGTTCCTGGTATGAGTATTCCTGCTACCTCTGGAGTTGACATTGATTTGAGCTGGCAGGATAATATGATGCGCCAGATGTGTCAGCTTTCAGTCCGTCAGGATGAGATGTTTACTCAGCAGTCTACGTTGTCTACTTCTATAGACCGGATCCATCAGCTCCACCAGGATCAGTCTCAGTTCTTTCAGCAGCAGACTAGCTATTTCCAGCAGCAGGCTTAGTTTTTCCAGGGAGTGTGGCCCGCTTACCCCTCTTATCCTGACTATCCACCGTATCCACCACCACCACAACCATCTGATCAGTAGTGGTATTCTTCTCTACTTCCCCTTTATTTTATCTTGTCTTTACTACATTGAGGACAATGTGTGTTCTAAGTGTGGGGGAGTTGGAATTATATTACTATTGATGTGCTATAAATAAAAATTTTTTAAAAAAAAGAGCCATAAAAATTGAAAAAAGGCAAAATAAATCCTGGGATAGACTGAAAACCCGAAAGGGCGGTCTAGGTAATAAGCAGGTAATCTGGCAGGCATTAGGCCTTGGCAAAAATAGATTCAGAGTGCTGTGAGTTGGTGAGTCCATTATTGAAGAATGAAAAGAGAGTGTTAGGTGAAAACCTGAAAAGGCGCCTAAGCAAAATGAGTGAAAAAAAAGAGTGTTTTAGGACTACCTTTTTACCGGCGCAGGAGACATAAGAAGTGGAGTATAGGAGTGTTTTGGGTAGGTTTTAATTTGGAGGGATAAGGTGTAGATTTATGGAGACTTTCACTCTCTTTGTTGGTGTTTTTGATGGTCTTGTTAGTGGTTAGCTTTTGGTGGTTGATGTTTGATGTTTTGATAGATATTGAGGATTGTTTGGTGGTTTGAGTTGAGCATGATGTAGATTTGATGATGTTGTTGATGATTTGCTTAATTATGTTCATGATGAGTGGAGTAGATGGTTAGAGCTTAATTGTCATATCATGTTGTTTAGGTTGGGTAGTGCTTGCATGAGAATGCTTTTGTTCCTCTTTGTAAGCTTCCTTGCATTTTATTGATCTGGTGGTTATAGGTTTTATGAGTGATAGTTTTCTGAGTCACTCAGGGACGAGTGAGATTCAAGTGTGGAGGAGTTTGATATACACAATTATATTGTGTATTTAGGAGGAGTTTTAGCATTAGTTTATGGTGTTTTTAGGTATTTTATATGCTATCTACAGCTAGGAAGAAGAAGACCCGAAGATGCATATTATTGGAGTTTTAGAGCTGGATTGAAGAGAAGATGAAGATCAGCGTTTTGCTGCTGGCGGCACCCGCCGCCCCTGCCAACGTGGAGATCTTTTGAGCGACACGTGTTTTATTCCTATTGGCTCTTCTTATGTCAGCTTTATTATGAGATATATGTATTTTTGGATAGACTTTTTAGACCTAGTTTCATATATTAGGTTTTAGAGAGTTGCATCTCTCATTCATACACTATTATCATATTTTCTTTCAGAGTTTTTAGCTTTTCTCATGGAGAACTAAGCCTCTTTGCTTAGTCAGACAGTTTGAAGCTTCGTTTTGACTTTCAGTTGTGAGATTTCTACTCTTTATCTATTGCATGAAATTATTTTTCTCTCTTGTTTGAATTGTTTATGTGATTGATTTCAGCAATTTCTAGGGTTGTTGTTATTGAATCTCAATTGCTAGATCTAGAGAAATTACTGGTTGAGTTTCTCTATTTCATAGTAGCAAAGTACATTTTACTAGTATCTGGTTGTGCTAGTCTATTGTAGAAGATAGTTAAATTGCATTCTTGTATAAAAGTTGGTTGTTTTATGCTAGAATTGTATCCTGATTATATTCCTATTCTTAATGCTGCTTTTGAATTGAATCTTGATAGTTTCAGGGTTATTCAATTAGTTAGAATTGATAGTATCTGGTTGTGCTATTAATTATCTTTGAAGAGGAATTGGAATTCCATATGCATGCGATATTGAGTGAATCAATGATCAACTTGTCATACGAATGTGGATCTCTGGTTGACTAAGTGTTTTCCCTAAATTGATTAAAACCCAAACTTTAATTGCTTTGTTAGTTTTTGCATGCTAGTTAATAGTTTATTTCATAAACCCCCTTTTACTTTAACTGACATAAAACTTACATAGAAAGATAAATCTCCTCCCTGTGGATTTGACCCTTACTTCCCTAAGATTACAGTCTTTAGGTTGTTAGGACTCTTTTGCATAGCCGTGATTTGCACGACCATTTCACGCCTATCACCTACCGTAACAAGGGATATAGAAATGTTCGAAGTTTAGGGCGTTGATATGGCTACACTAGTACAAAAGCATGGGGGTAGATACCCAAAATTTGATATCGGTTAAGAAAACTAGTATTCGTTTATTCTCTTGCATACTAGTTTTATTAAAAAACCGATTTGTAAAAATAAAAAAGGCACACGGATACCAGTTTAAAAAAACGGTATCTAACTTTCCACTCGCATACCACTATTTGGGAAAAATGGTACCCGACTTTTGTTTTGCATACCAATCTTGCATACCATTTTTATACAAAAAACTAGTATCCGTGTTCAGTTTTTTTAAAAAAAAACATTTATTTCAGTTTTAGTAAAAGAGAGCTTTAAGGGTTTACAATTCAAAAATCGTTTAAGCGGGGTACTAAAATCGATTAGGTTTTTTCACATCCCACCACCTCTCTCGTTTCTCTGAACTCCACCTATCTCTCACCATCGGCACGCCACCAGCCTCTCGTCGACTTCCCTTGCACTACCGGAGCGCCACCGACCTCTCGCTAACTTCACCTGTGCTGATTTCTTGATTTGCTTCTTCGTGCCGTTCGCTGACCACCACACCTTCACTGCCCTCTCCGTCTCGGATCTCTTGCCCTCTCCCTAGACTATTATAAGTCAAACAAATCTATCTTGAAAAATAAGAAATTGAGCAATTTTATGGGTTCTGATTAGGGCTATCAAAACTTGAACCGACCCAAGGAACCCGCTGTACTCCGAACCCGACCTGACCTGAGACAAAAATAATTTTTTTCTACCCGAGACATGTTTGACCTAAACTAATTTGACCTGAATCCGAAAAAACCCGAACCCGAGATTAACCCAAAATCGATTATACCCGAATGGACTAGCCTAATGCAACCCGATATCCGATGCTACCCGACTAGAAGTCATCCGAAATTATGAAGTTACCCGACCCGAAACCATCCGAAAATCCAAAGTTACCCGCCCCAAAACCATACGAAAATTACATTATGTTTTATAATATTATTAATTGTAAATATTTATTATAATTTTGTTTTTAATTTAAATTTTACATTAAATATTTAGTGCCTAGAGTAGTTAAACTACAGAAAAATCATCATTCGATATGTGGACAGAATCAAAATTCGGCTTACTTGAAATCAGATTAACCCGAAATTCGGCCAAAGTTGAAATCTGATTCACCCAAAATCCGAAAAACCCGAAACCCGACTCGCCCAAAATCCAACTAAATCCGAAATCTAACTAAACCCGAAACTGGAGTTATCCGAAATCAAGTTGGACCGAAAACCGGATGACCCGACCGGAATTGACTCGAATCCCAAATTTGCCCGATTAATTGAGCACCCGACCCGAAATGATCCAACCCAATTTGACCTGATTTTCAAAATATTCGAATTTGACCCGAATCCGAACTTACCCGAAACTGAATTTACCCAACCCAAACCTGACCCGACCCGCCCGATTGACAGCCCTAGTTCTGATTCATGGGAGACACCTTACCTAAAGTGGTTAACATATGGGATCCTACCCGATGACAAGGAAGAGGCTCGACGACTTAAGGCAAAAGCTTCAACCTTTGCTATTAAAGATAACATCTTGTTCAAGTGGATGTCCTCAGGATTATACGCACGATGCGTAAGAGAAGATGAAGTACAGAAGAATTTGTACGACGTTCATGATGGAGAATGCGGGAACCACACTGGGGGTCACAACTTGGCGAAAAAGGCAAGCATGATGAGCTATTACTAGCCTACCATGAATAGAGACGCAACCAGCTTTGCCCAAAGGTGTGACACGTGCTAGCTTCATGGACCGATTCCACATCAACCACCAGAATTACTCCATCTGATAGCATCCCCATGGCCATTTATGAAATGAGGGATGGACATTCTCAGTAAACTCCCTCCGGCCTCTGGGCAAAATGTTTACATCTTAGCTATGACTGACTATTTCTCCAAGTGGATCGAAGCTGAAGATTTCAAAGAAGTAACAGATGTACTGGTCATCTCCTTCATTAAGAGGAACATCCTAAGTAGATTTGGTGTACCATCAACAATGGCTCCCAATTCATTAGTGAGAAGACGAGGTCCTTTTGCCAATAATAAAACATCCAATTGGTAATGTTGACTCCATGATATCCTCAAGCAAACGGTCAAGCAGAAACCAAGAACAAGGTGATCATAAACAACTTGAAGGAGCACCTAAAGGAGGCTAAGGGAAGATGGGCAGACGAGTTACTCTTATTTTATGGTCAGATCGGACAACCCCAAAAACAACAACCAGACATACACCTTTCTTGTTAGTGCATGGTTGCAAAGCTATACTACCCGTTGAGATACCTCTTCAAACAACACGGTATGGCTTAACCACTGAAGAATCCAATCAAGACAACATGTTTGATCAGTTGGACACCGTCGACGAGTTACAAGACGAAGCTTCTATCCGAATGGAAGCATATAGACAGGGAGTGGCGCGGAGTTACAATAAACACGTTAAAGCCAAGGCGTTTCAAGTAGGCAACTAGGTGTTGCGAAAAGTTTTCCAGAATACTTAAGAACCGAATGCTGGTAAAATCAGAGCAAATGGGGAAGGACCTTATCAGATTACAAAAGTTGTTAGGCAAGGAGCCTATGAACAAGTTGCCCATGATGGGAAAACAGTCTCGAGAAGTTGGAATGCGATGAATTTAAAACTTTATCACTTTGGAAGAATCCACAATAGTAGCGACGAGGACAAGGTACTTTTTTATTTTTGTATTCGATTCGTTTACAATAATCAGTTCTACCTACAGAGTCCAAAAACAACGACATCTAAAACTAACAAGGGACACCTTGTGACATTACATGCCAAAACATGGGCCCTTGCCTTACAATCAGGCTTCAATGTGCACACAACGACTAGTCACAAGATGTGATATGCTGGTTTTAGTACATCGTAATTATGTATTTTTATTAGGATTTCTAAGTGTTTTAGGCTAGATTAGGATGTTTATTTGTAATATCAGAAAAGCCTACAGTTGAAGACTTTGAAGACAGAAGTGCTAAGTTCAAGCTGAAGACCCGATTTACAGCGGTTGCAAGGAATAAAAGACTGAAGATTTTATGGAGAGCAAGACCCGTGCCCTCGGGTATAGAGCCAAGAGCGAGGTGAAGAGAAGATCCGAGGGGGCGAGAGTTCGCAGGACCCGCGACCGCGGGTCGAGACCCGAGATTGCGGGTGACGCCGAGAGAGTGAAGGACCCGCGCTCGTGGGTGGCAAACCGCGTTCGCGGGTCGTTGTTTCCAGCGCGCCGACTTTGCTTTATTTCATCTTTTGTTTTATTATATCTTTATAGTATTTTCGGATATTGTTTCTACTATTTAAGCTTAGTTTCGTATTTTAGTTGAACTTATCTAGCATACTTTTGGAGATTTTTATTTTAACCTAGTTTTTATTTCTATTATGGAGAACTAATCTTCCTTGGAGTTTGTTCTGTCAAGGAAACCTTTTTATGAATTCGTGAGATTCTGATAACTTTTCTATCCTTTGCTTAATATCAAAACTCTTGTTTTTAATTATATGATCTATGTTTGATTTTATGAGCCTGATCAACTTGTTTGATTAACTTAGATCTACTGTTTGGATTAGGTTTGATTGTTGTCTGTGCAATCTTATTTATCCTTGAAACAACTCTTTTCTAAGACCATGGACTGGAATTGAGAAAGAGTGTTTGATGATTATTTTATGCATGAGACTTGTTGTTTGATTGCATGAATTGATTTCCTATTATCCTTAATGCTTTGCATGATTTGAATTAAGCGTTCTTGTTCATATCATAATTTCTCTTGGACCGTGGACAAGTGGAAATCTTTTATAAGGATTGGAATTAACCTGGGAATTATAGAAAAGTGGATGAATCGATGATAAGATGATTAAAAAGGTGGAATTGATTGAATGAACTCTGCTTTCCTTTAATTGATTTGAAACCTTAATTCTGTTTGCTTGCTTAAACCCCAAAAACCCCGTCTTTGCTCTTTGGTGATTGATTAGAACACCGATTCTCTTGGGTTCGATCCCTTACTTGCATGCTATACTTTGTTTGGAGTTTAGGGTAATTTATTTTTGATCTTGGCAACAACGACTTTAGCCGAGTCAAATTTTGACGCCGTTGCCGAGGAATCAGTTTTACTTTTCTGATAAATCGGCGTTTCTGACAACCCGCGCTCACGGCTCGAAGCCCCCGCCCGCGGCCGGACCCGCGCTCGCGGCTCGAAGCCCGCGCCCGCGGCCGGACCCGCGCTGGCGGTTTGAAACCCGCGCTCGCGGCCTTGTTCGTTCCAGAAAACCCCGAATCTTGTAAGAACCTATCTAATGGTTCTTACCCGTTCTACTGATAATTCTCCTGCTGTTCCGTTTGATCCAGAAATTAATAGGACTTTAAGAGAGTTGAGACGTCAAGTTCAAGCTTCAGTGTTAGGCATTCAGTTTGATCCAGTCTCATCTTCTTCTTCTCACTCATCTGATTCAAAGGTTGAAGAACATCTAGTAACAATGGCAGATCGTACTATTAGGCAACTGACTGCGCCTAATCTACAACAACAACATCTTGGTCTTCAATTTCCCGCACTAGGGGAAGGTGTAAAGTTTGAGCCGAAGTCAGGTCTTCTTCATTTCTTGCCTAAGTTCCATGGATTGATTGGTGAGGATCCAAACAAACACCTTGCAGAGTTCCATTCTGTCTGTTTGGGAATGAAGCCGGCTGATGTGACTGAAGATCAACTTATGTTGAGGGCTTTCCAATTTTCTTTAGCTGACGCAGCTAAGGAATGGTATCTATACTTAGCACTTGAAACGATTACTACTTGGGCTCAGATGAAGGGTGCTTTTCTGGAGAAATATTTCCCTGCTGCCAAACAAACATTAATCAAGATGCAACTGAGCAGTTTGGAGCAGGGTGATGATGATAATCTGTATGAGTACTATGAGCATTACAAGAGGCTCATAGCCAGCTGTCCCTATCATGGCTATTTTGAAAAAGATCTGATTTGCTATATCAGTGAAGGGCTTTGTGATGCTGATAAGCGCTTGATGAATGCATCCTGTGGAGGTTCTTATGAGAATCTCACTCCTAGGCAAGCGTTTGAAAAGTTGGAGACTCTAGCTGAGCAATGTAGGAACTAGAGAAAGAGGTCCAACAATAGGTCTGTAAATTCTGTGAATGATTCCCTGAATGCTGAAGTAAGGGAGTTAAAGGCTATGATGAAGCAACTGTTGGTGGGTAATGGAGCTTCAAGTTCAAGGGCTTGTGGAATTTGTGGTGAAACATGCCATCCTTCTGATGCATGCCCTATCATGCAAGAGCCAACAACTGATGTCAATGCTATAGGGAACTATGAGCAAGCAAGGCCCCGGAATGACCCATATTCAAATACATACAATCTGGGGTGGGCAAACCATCCTAACTTTAGGTTGAATTAACAACCTCAACAATCTTTTCCACAACAAGGAGGTCAGCCCAACTATGTTCCCATGCCTAATTATGTGCCAAGGCCCAAAGTTCCTCATGAAAATCCCACTATTATTGCTCAACTCATGAAGGAGAATCAAGAGACCAAGGCTGCAATGAAACATCTTGAAAATCAATTAAGTCAGATTGCAACCAGCCTTAGTCGCTTAGAAGCCAGAGATTCGGGGAAATTGCCATCTCAGACTAGTAACCCGAGAGAGAATGTTAGTCCCATCACATTGAGGAGTGGGAAGGAGCTGAATATTGAAGTCCTAGCTAGCGGAAACCCACCGAGCTTGCATATGGTTAACCCCGATCGCAGTACAGATTACGAGGTTGAATCTGAGCGTCAGCCAGAACCCGCGACCGCGGAGTCAAAACGCGACCGCGGTCAACCCGCGCCCGCAGGTCCCCACCCGAGCTCGCGGGTCCTTCCTCCGATAAAATCAGATACTTACGTTAGGCCTTTGTTTCCTTCCATGGCTTCACAAAAGCCCGCTCCACCATTTCCTGAGGCAGTGAAGGACACTCGGAAGCCAGCTAACGACAAGGAAATTTTCGAAACCTTCTCTAAGTGTGAGGTAAATGTCCCTTTGTTTAAACTTGTTCAAAGTATTCCTCATTTTGCTAAGTTTCTGAAAGAATTATGTACTATTAAGAGGAAACAAAAAGAGAAGGGGAAGGTAATGAAAGTAAATCTTGTTGAAAATGTATCTTCCATGCTTCAAAGGCAATTTCCTAAGAAGTATGGGGATCCTGGGAGATTTACTATTCCTGTTACTATTGGTGAGACAAAAGTTGAGCATTCTATGCTTGACTTAGGAGCGTCTATAAATGTCATGCCACTTAGCATATATGAGCGGTGAGGTCTAGGGCCGTTACAGGATTAAAATATTACTATTGAACTGGCTGATCACTCTAATGTGCATCCGAAAGGATTTGTGGAAGATGTTTTAGTACAGGTGGACGGTTTAATTTTCCCGACGGACTTTTATGTCCTGGAAATTGGTAAGGGGAGATACGACCTTGTTTTATTCTTGGGTCGTCCATTCATGAAGACGGCGAGCGCCATGATTGATGTTTCAAAGGGCCTATTATCCATGGCACATGAAGGGAAAAAGGTCCAGTTTCAATTAGATGAGGACCCTTTTTGAGCTAAAATGACGTCGGGCCAACGACGTTAAACAAAGGCGCTGCTCGGGAGGCAACCCGAGGTAAGTTTTTCTTTTCTTTTCTTTTCTTTTCTTTTCTTTTCGTTCTTTTAGTTTTAGTTTTAGTTTCATTTTTTTGGTTCTGTCGGACTAACTTGTAGGTTAAAAATTTCATATCTCGAAGACAGCAAACCCGAGGCGAAATCCGAGCCCGCGGCTGGTCCCGCGACCGTGGGCCCGAACCCGCGCTCGCGGATCCCTCCAAGCAGAAGTTACGTCTTTCGTTTGTTTATAAAAAAAATAAAAAAAAATAAAAAAAAAATAAAAGGTTTTCGGGTGAAACCCCCGAAATAAAAGGTTTTCAGGTGAAACCCCCGAGATTCTACCTTCTATTTTGCATCCTTCTATCTTTTCCATATTCTTCTATCTCCATCCTTTTTGGGAGATTTATGGCTGCCCATGGTCATCTTCAAGTATGGGGGAATCTTCATTTTCAATGCTTGTACTACATTAAAGCTTAAGGCGAGATTCAGAGTTCATTCGTGAGTTTGTGTTCAGTATTGATGATCATGTTTTTTGTGTCGCTTTAAACTGTGTATGCGGTATATGCCCAGAATCAACCATGTTTTTTCGCGATCGGAGCACTCGCGCCCTCGCCTTGCTACACGAGCCCGCGGTTTTTTTTCCTGGCGACGGATTATTTGGAGATTTCTGAGCTACACATCCATGCCTTTGAAGAGTTCTTTCTTATTTTCTTTCGTATGTGAGTCTTCTGATTTTCCTCTTCTATGCTTAATTCCTTTCTCTTTACTTCATTGAGGACAATGAAGGATTTAAGTATGGGGAGGAAGTACTCGCTACGCTTATCTTAGATAGTTGCTTTTCAATTTCAGTTTATTTCAGTTTATTTTTATAGGATTTTTGTTCCATGTTTTGTATAGGGAAAAGTTAAAAAAAAGAAAAGAAAAAAGCCATAAAAAATCCGAAAAAGGCATATAAAATCCTGAGATGAGTCGAAAACCCGAAAGGGCGGCTCAGGTAATAAGCAGGTAACCCGGACCAGCATTAGGCTGGGGTAATAAGAAGTTTATGAGAGATGTGAGTATATCTGAGCACACCTAAAGAAAAATGAAATGAGTGATTAGGTGAAAACCCGAAAGGGCGCCTAAGTAGAATGAGTGGTAAAATCATAGTGTTTAGGATAATATTCTACTTTGGGGTCTGGGGAATACATTTTAGATGTTGGGTAGATCCTAGGTTGCTCTACACTTTTTAGAACTTGAGAGTTTATATGTATTCTGGTGAGGTGTGTGTTTGAGCTTTCATGTCTTTGCTCATTATTTTCTCTACATGGGTTCGGGTTGTGAGATGAGAGTTTTAGATTTTTCATATTCGCTTATTACTTCCTGTGGATCTTATTTGTATTGATTGTTAGATTTATTTTGAGCTTACTCGAGGACGAGCAAGATCTAAGTATGGGGGAATTTGATACGCTGATTTTAGTACAGCGTAATTATGTATTTTTATTAGGATTTCTTAGTGTTTTAGGCTAGATTAGGATGTTTATTTGTAATATCAGAAAAGCCTACAGTTGAAGACTTTGAAGACAGAAGTCCTAAGTTCGAGCTGAAGACCCGCTTTACAGCGTTTGCAAGGAATAAAAGACTGAAAATTTTACGGAGAGCAAGACCCGTTCCCTCGGGTATGGAGCCAAGAGCGAGGTGAAGAGAAGATCCGAGGGGACGAGAGTTCGCAGAACCCACGACCGCGGGTCGAGACCCGAGATCGCGGGTGATGCCGGATCCGCGGACGCCGAGAGAGTGAAGGACCCGCGCTCGCGGGTCATTGTTTCCAGCGCGCCAACTTTGCTTTATTTCATCCTAAGAGCTCATTGCTTTAACATGTTAACTTGACTATCAAACGACTTCTCCGCTCCAACGCGTTATTCGCCAACAAGCTACATCCTTATCTGATCTTCTCACGCAACCTGCAAAAACAAAGACGCACAAACAAAAAGGCGCAAGCATATACGAAACAAAGGCATCAACAGTTATAGTCCTTGGCTATAATGCCAAGAGACAAAGTGTCGATCACAAATAAAACACTTAAGGCCCTAAAAATACAAGCGGCCAATCAGATTGTTTAATCTCGACACACTGGGAGCTTCAAAAGGAAATCTTGTTCATTAAAAAGAGAGAGAGATTTAAAGCATCGGTATTACTCCTTTGTCACACCTTCATGCACCTTCACATATCCAACAGTGTCCTCTTTAGCTATCTCGTTGACAACTTAAGCATCATCAATCACAAGAGAAGAAATCTTGGTCACAGAGTCAGCTTCAGGTGAAGGAAACAAGCTTTCAAATTGTTGTCTTTCTTTAATAGAATCCAAAGAAGTGTGCTTTCCGGCAGCAAATTCCTCCATGGCTTCGACATGAGCTCTAAAAGACCAGTAATATGATGTGTCTTCGATTTCTTTAGCCAACGCTGATTCTCTTTTTGAAGTAGTATGAAACTTTCTTTCCCAGCTCATAACACTCTTAGACAGCTCCTCAACATTCTACGACAACTCTTCGACCTTCTTCTCCAGAGCCTTTTTCTCAGGCTCCAAAAGAGCGCTTCGTCGTTTCTTCTCAAGTTCCAAACTGACGTTGCTCTGGTGAGTTGATTATGTTGATCCGTGAAAGACTCAAAGGCTGACAAAGTAAGTTGAAAAATCTGCAAAAAACATACGCGTTAACACAGGAAAAAGTTTGAACATGGAAAACTATTGGCGAGGGCTTATGTCTATACCTGCCATTGAGCAGCTACCATTTCACCAAAGAAGTCCGATATGCTAGACCGGTTTGGTACGTCTTGAGAGTAGTTCACATGCAGAGGCATTAAAAAGGTCAAGCACTTTCGCCGCCATATCAAGAGACATCATGGTCCCTGGGAGATCATCTAAGCTGGGGTGATGGACTTTTTGGGAGACACGCCTTTAGACGTGGCCGAACTAGACTTAGGAGGAAGCGACAATGCTAAAGAGGTATCTACAGTGGAGGCTACTTTTGCTTTTCCTCTCTTCCTTGCCTCCACACGTTCCATGGTAGAGAGCGCCGCTGTGGAACGAGTAGTCCTCGAGCCTGCAACATGCAAGAACACGAGGTGAAATAAATAAACAGCATCAGTAAACAAGGAGGAAAGAACGAAGCACTTACTCGACATTTCAGAGTCTTGGGGGTCGGTGAAACACGCCTTTATAATCTCAGGATATAGTCTTTTGCACACAGGAAGGGTCTCTATACGAAATAGAACATGAGTAGACGCGTAACGAGGTTGTAAAGAAGAAATGTCCATTGTATCAAACACGACAAAACATGATCAAAACTTAACATCATTAAAAAGGAGCAACTTTGGAAAGAAGAAACATGCTACATGTGGCACGCCATCTAGGTTTCAGAAAAAAACTATCGATTCCTAAAGACGGTATATTTACAAAGAAAAACTTGTCGGCCCAACCTCGATCCGACTTCGACACATCAAAGACTAAGTCGGATTTACTCTTTAAAGTTTTCAGAGTGAAACGACCAGAGCGACCTTTTGAAAGACCATAGTTGCGAAAGAAATCGATTGCTTTGAAGGGTATGTTGTGAGAAGAACACAACAGGTTAACAACCAACAAAATTCTCCAAGCTTGAGGAAGTACTTGGCCTGGCGACATGTTTAGGGTTTCAAGAAAATCAACCACTAAAGGGGAAAAGGGAAAGAGATGGCCTATACAAAAAGGTTATTCGTATAGACATACCATAACCTCATAAAAAATCAGCCCCGCCACCCGGGGGAGGAAGATAAATCTCTAAGGAAGTAGGGAAGCCGACAGTATGCAAAGACTGCAGGGTCATGGGAAGAACACTCCTTGGGTTGATAAGGAGAAAGAACATAGGAGGATGTAAACGAAGGGGAATCAGATGGCTCAAGACAATAAGAAAAGGATTCGAAAGAAGAGATCGAATCGGACATGGTGAACAAAGGGTCGGAAAGAAAGCAAAAGATAAAGAGGAGAAGGGGAGACGTACCTGAGAATAAAAGAACCCGGGCGAATCGAAATGATGCTCTTGAAGGCCTTAAATAGGATTGATGGGATGCGTCTCTGCAAATTGCAACTTCCAAGACAAGTTCAAAGGCCCAAAATTCTGCAAATTGATAGGATTGATGGGATGAGTCTCTGCAAATTTTGGCGGGTTTTTGGGGTTATTGTTAGGCTCTCAGAATTTGGGCCCAGTACCGTTAATTAGAGGCTCGAATCGACAAAGAGTAAAGGCCCAAAATTCTTGCTCAACGCATGTCAAGATGTGGAATAAAGGAGTGAATGACTTGCGACAAACTCGCCGGTAACGGCTAGGCCATTAATGCCGTTGGCGATATTTGCGGGATTGCTAGCCGGTAAAAGGCAACGGTCGATTGATAGAAGAGGACTATAAAAGATCAAGAGAAAGGAAAGAAGCACACAAAACATCCAGACTACAAGCTGCAAATCATTCAATATAATTCTTTGATCTCGTTTATCCAAATATAAAGAAGCAATTGCCCAGTCGATTCCTTTGTAAACTCAAAGTGACATCGTCATTGTTTGATCATCATTTTATACATTTTAGCTACTTTTTTTGTTTCCATTCATAATCATTTCTTGTATTTTTGCTGAATCATATTTCATTTACGAGTTTAACACGTTTAGACCATTTCTTGGCTGAGTTTTCCTCATTATAGCAGGTAACGCATTTACGTGTTAAATCTGTCCAAAACAATATATAGATAGATTATTGCCCAAGAAAGGATAATAAATATCATAGGGAATATATTCTTTGTAAACCATATTTAAAGGGTCTCTCATCAATAGAATAGACACATTATTTTGCTTTCAGAAAAACTCTAGTACCAATTGTCTAGGACAATTTCGGGTACTACAATCGCCGTCGTCTATGGGAAGAAGAAAAAACCGCTTATAATCACATGGGAAGAGTTGTCGAGTCGCGTCCGCAAAGAGCACCCATTGTCGAGCCGCACACGCGAGTCACCGTCATCACTGCCATCCCGCTAGAAAGGATCAACCGTGAAGAACCGCATCGCTGCCAGACTACCTTTGAGGATTCGCCAATCGCATAAGCTTCATCGGACTGCCACCTTGTTCTCATTGATGCACCGTAACTGGTCCGCCGCGAGAAGTATCCTCCGTTGCCCTGTTTGTGAGGACCGCCCGAGAAGGCTTCGCCACCGCACTGTTGGATTGCTGCCGCCAGATCGCAACTGCCGCCTTCGAATCGAAGAAGAGCGCAAAGCCGCTTCCGTTTCCAAATCGCGAAGAGGACTCCGCACCACTCGCCACCAATCGACACGACTTACAACATCGGATCACCTTCGTCGCTTGCACGAGGGAGGATTGCTACCGGGAGAAGCTGTTGCCAATAACAACCACTCGCGTAGGAGAAGGTCGGATTTATGTCAATAATTGTCATTTGTTGTCCGCGAAGAAGGGGACCACTATTTTCGCTGCACGTCTCCACTCACAACCCCGAGATGTCGACATCGATACCAACCGTCGTCGATTGCAACAATTGTGGGCGCCATCGACAAACACCTTCAATGGGAATGGAGACGAGGAAGAGGATGATAACTTCGGGAATAGGCGAGCTCGTGATAAAAGGAAAAGGGCAAGAGCGAAGGGTGACACATCCCGATAAGACTGCCTCCGATTGATGATGATGGAAGGTGAAGTGGCATCGTTGGAGGCCGACTCGATCGAAATTATACTCGCCTTCGCTTGAAGTTTCATAGTGAAGAACGTGGCTCACCGCGACGACGACGACGATGACGGTAATGGCCTGACAAGGAAGAGAAGACAATGACAAAAATCCGAAAGCTTAGATCTTATTTAATTAATGAACCTTAAATAAGGTTTAGTTAATTAATTGGCCTACAACATCACAATTAAGACGATAATTGACGAGTGCACTAATTGGCCTAAAATATTCGGATCGCACAAGGGCACGACATTGTCATACCTAGAAGACCTAATTAACGTGGATTTATTATATTTGGTTCTTTTTAGGACTATAATATATTAAATAATTTATGCTTCATATGTACTAATTAATGGCTTTTTTGAGACACAAGGATCAGATCAAAACGCCAAGGATGATTTTGGAGCCAAGAGCAATTAATTGTATTCAAGACAACGAACAAGCCAAAGGAACAAGGTCAAGAACCGGAGTTGGAAAAATCACGCACGAAGGCCCGTTGTTTGAAGACATCTATGGAAAGGATGTGAAGACAAGATCGTTGAAGATGGAGCGGTGCGAGGCAATGATGACTTGACCAAGATGAGCACGAAGGCCTTCCTTTGATGGCATGAATTGGTGTGATGAGAATGATAGTAGGAACTCGTTATTGATGATGAAAAAGTGATGATGATCTCATGGGGATATGGATGTGTACCAATCGGATATGACTCACAATTTGACAAACAAACTGAGGAGAAGCTTGGATTGGATATGACTCACCAATTGAACTTCAAACAACAAGAAAAAGCTTGAGATTGAACAACCACGCCAGCCTAGGTCTAATCTTGAGATTGATTCAAACTTGAAAGGAAAAAAAGCAAAACAAATGGGAAAACAAGAGTTTTTGGTTGAAATTCAATATAATCTACCCTAGAAAGTGAACACTAGGAGCCTTTATACCAATATGGTAGGCGTCCACCAAGAGGCTCCCCCACTTCCTTACATTATTTCATTAATGATCCAAAATTTTAATAATGTCTTAAAATACCCTTGAGAAAACATGACCCAAAATTAAGGCAAAACCGAGCCATGCACTAGAGACTCCAACCTTCTCTAACCATTTGTCTTGGCGCTCCATGAGCCAAAAGTCCTTCCTTGAGCTGGTCTTGAAAGGCACGAGCTCAGGCTTGAGTGATGCGGCCCAAATATGGCCAAGTTTCGTGGTCATTAGCATTTCATGCACCGGGCATGCTTGCATCGGTGTCCTCCTCGGCACCAAACTCAGGACCATCTTCCATATGATTGGATATAATCAGATCATCCTCCCTCCCTTGAAAGGGATTCTTCCTCGAATCCAACCATCCTGTGAAACAAATGAAACTTTGATGTAAGTGTAATCCTTTAAATACGAAAGTCAAGTTAAGAACAACCTTTCCAAGTTCAACATTATAGGCCAGAAAGCATGCACTAGCTACACCACTTCTCTTCCTATTCTTACGGGTATATTGAATGATAAAAACAATGAAGATATTGAGCATAATTAGGCAACAATGTAACACTATGACCTATATGCATCCTAGATGACATGTATTGGGAAAGAGAACTATAATGGAAGCAAGAATACTTTGTCATAGATGTCACAAATACATGAATGAGAAATGAAATTCTTTGATTAGATGAATGTGACATATCCAACACATAATCATAAATATGGGATAAAGGAGTGCAAGAAATATAACCGAGAAGTGCACTCGTATCATCCTATGAGCTCAACAATGGAGGTAGTGCTAGTTTCTCCCTTGGTAGAACATCTTCTATGTCAAAGACATTCTTCTTGGCCTCCACATGCAAAGGAATGTATCGGTGCTTGGAGTGAACAAAATGGCCTCGTCCACCTCATGATGCAAGAAAGGCAAGCATGAAGGGACCATAGGAAAAGCATCCAACCATGGAGTAGCCAAAGAATGGCCAAGAATAATGGTAGGGCGAAGCTCGAGTTTAGGAGAACATGGTTCCATAACTTTGTTCCCTTTTCCCTTTGAATCAAGCTCCTCTTTAATTGGCAGTTGAATCTCATTAGAGAGCACATTCGAAGTAGAACCTTCCTCGACTTGGTGGGTAAACCCCGCACCTTTGGAGGCGAGGTTCGCCACCTCCACTTGAGTGTGAGGCTCCACTCGGTTCACACTTGGGAGTGCATTCCCATTTTGTTGAATCCTCTCGTCCATTCCTTGTACTCGGTTTTCCAAGGTGTCTAAATGGGAACTCATGGATTGAATGGATTGTTAAAGGGAGCGCAACATGATCTCCATTGACTTGGAAGGGTCCTTAATGCCCTTATTCTTTTCCTTGTCACCTTAGTACATTGCAACAAAGACAACCAAACAACAACAAATCCACAAAGAGCAAGCAAGTGATACTTCAAACCATACACCACACCAAAACTTGACCTAGAGATTATTTAAGATCCCTCCCTTATAAATTTATTCCCCTAGTTAATTCCCCATTTTGACATCATCAAAAAGATTACTTAAACAAGAGATATAAATAGAGGCAAATCATGGAAGCTTGATATGCATAATTATGTTGTGTATTTAGGTGGGTTTTAGCATACATTTATGGTGTTTTTAGATGGTTTTGAAGACTTTCTACAGCTAGGAGAAGAAGACCCGAAGATGCATATTATCGGAGTTTTAGAGCTGGATTAAAGAGAAGTTGAAGATCCGCATTTTGGTACTGGCGGCACCCGCCACCCCTGGCAGCCACGAGACCTCTTTTATGCCACGTGTTCCATTTTGATTGGTCTTATTTATTCCAGGTTTATTTCGAGATATTGTATTTTTGGTGATAATTTTAGACCTTGTTGGATATATTAGGTATTAGAGAGTTGCACCTCTCGTTATCACTATAATTATTCTACTTTTTAGACTTTTGAGTTTTTAGCTTTCATGGAGAACTAAGCCTAATTGCTTAGTCAGACAGTTTGAAGCTTTGTTTTGACTTTCAGTTGTGAGATTTCTACTCTTTATCTATTGCATGGGATTATTCTACTCTCTTGATTTAAATGTTTATTTGATTGATTTCAACAATTTCTAGGGTTGTTGTTATTAAATCTCTATTGGTAGATCTAGAGAACTACTGGTTGAGTTTCTCTATTTCATAGTAGCAAACTGCATTATACTAGTATCTGGTTGTGCTAGTCAATTGCAGAAGAGAGTTGAATTGCATTCTAGGATAAAAGCTGGTTATTTTATTCTAGAATTGTATCATGATTTTATTCCTATCCTTATTGCTGCTTTTGAATTGAATCTTGATGGTTTCAGGGTTATTCAATTAGTGAGGATTGATAGTATCTGGTTGTGCTATTAATTATCTTTGAAAAAGAATTGAAATTCCAAATGCATGCGATATTGAGTGAAATCGATGATCAACTTGTCATACGAATACAGATCTCTGTTTGACTAAGTGTTTTCCCTAATTGGATAAAAACCTCAACTTTATTGTTTGTTAAGTCTTGCATGCTTAATAATTAGTTTAATTCACAAACCCCTTTTGTTACTACAATTGACATTAAAATCATACAAAATAAACAATCTACCTCCCTGCGGGTTCGACCCTTACTTCCGTAAAACTACAGTCTTTAGGTTTGTTAGGACTCTTTTGTATAGCCGTGATTTGCACGACCATTTCACCACTATCAAATTGGCGCCATTTCCATGGAGAGTGACAAAAGAAAAAGAGAGATTTGGAGAGAAAAGTGAGAAGAGAAAGAAGTTCTTGCTCAAACATCAGATCCAACCTCAAATTTCATTGGTGCTTAGCTCGCCGTTGCTCGTTTCTACCGCCGCTCGATCTCTACCTTCACATAGTGGCGACCGCCGCTGAAATTTTTTGGTTTTCGCTGAACGTTCATCGCAGCAACCGCCGCCAAGCACATCGGCACCCACCACCAATAATTTTGATCTCGCCGCCAGCTCTACAGCCCGCCACCCTCTATTTCCGAGTATTTATGATCTTTTGCTCCTCTTTTCAGTCCATTGAGAGTTCCTATTGTTCATTATGAGTTCTAGGAAGCGTGCTATGAGTTCTAGATCCGCATCCTCTGAGGTCCATGAGGCCTAGAGGAAGATTGTTGAGGAGCGGAAGATTGTGTCTACCCTATTCTTTGATCTCGTTATTATGAGGCAATTAGGATTGGAGAGTTTTACTAGGATGATGTTGACCCATGCTGGATTGGGCAATTTTTATTTTAAAAATGCCCCCACATTCCCTGCGTGGACTAGAGAATTTCTTATTACTGAGAAGATCACTTTTCAATTAGCGGGTTCATCACATGTGTTGACCTATGCTAGCCTTGAGGAGGCATTTGATATTTCCAGGAAGCCTTCTAATCCTGCCCTTTGGAAGGATACTGAGGAGGAGTTGGTTTTCTGGTATAACACTACTAGTTTTGCATCGTTTAATCCTAAGGCGGGGGACATAAATTACAAGTGGTCTCATCCTTGTCTACGCATTGCTCATAAGGTGATTAGGATGGCTTGGTATGGCCAAACAGAGGCGAATAAGGTCTTCTACACTGAGTTGGAGACTATGTGGAGCATGACACCACAATGCAAGCTTATCATAGATTGGAGAGCTCAGTTTCTTGCTTGCTACAAGAAGTGTAGGGGCCAGAAGAAGTGCAAGATTGCTATTGGTGGCATGGTTTCTATCTTGGGGGAGTTTTCTGAGCATTCCTTTTCCTCCATCATCTTAGAGACTATATCCTACTTACACTTGTGACATTAAGCATCTGAAGAATGCTGGGGTTCTTTCTGAGGATAGAGGTAGATTTTACTACATGTTTGATCCTCCTACGGGTACTTTTAGGATTCCTATGCATATTTTTGAGTTACCATTTGGACATGAGTATCATCGATTTGATCTACGTTAGTTGTCAGTTCGTGTTGAAGCTTCTGGTTCTTCTTCTTCTACTGCTCCACATGCTGTTCCACCATCTGCTCCAGAGCTTATTCTAGAGACTGTTCCTCAAGGAGACACAGACATGCATGAGGATGACCCTGATTTTGGTTTTCCTTGTACTACATGAGTTGACACTGGTTTGAGTTGGCAGGATGATATGATGCGCTACATGAGCGGCTTTCAGTTCTCCGGGATGAGATGTTCACTCAGTAGTCTGCTTTATCCACTTCTATAGATCGGATCCACCAGTTCCACCAGGATCAGTCTTAGTTCTTCCGACAGCAGGCTCACTATTTTCAGCAGCAGGCCCAGTTTTTCCAAAACATGTGGACTGGATATCCATGTTATCCTGAGTATCCACCATATCTACCACCGCCTTCTGATCAGTAGTGGTATTTTTCTCTACTTCCCCTCTATTTTATTTTTTCTTTACTACATTGAGGACAATGTGTGTTCTAAGTGTGGGGGAGTTGGATTTATATTACTATTGATGTGCTATAATAAAAAGGAAAAAAGCCATAAAAATTGAAAAAAGGGAAATAAAATCCTGGGATAGACTGAAAACCCGAAAGGGCGGTCTAGGTAATAAACAGGTAATCTTGCAGGCACTAGGCCTTGGAAAAAATAGATTCCGAGTGTTGTGAGGTGGTGAGTCCAACCTTAAAAAATGAAAAGAGAGTGTTAGGTGAAAACCTGAAAAGGCGCCTAAGCAAAATGAGTGAAAAAAGAGTGTTTTAGGACTATCTTTTACCGGCGCAAGAGACACAAGAAGTGGAGTATAGGAGTATTTTGGGTAGGTTTTCATTTTGAGGAATAAGGTGTAGATTTGTAGAGATTTTCACTCTCTTTGATGATGTTTTTGATGGACTAGTTTGTGGTTAGTTGTTAGTGGCTTGTTGCTTGAAGTGTAGATTGGTTGAATGGTTTGCTTGATGGTTTGAGTAGAGCTTAGCATGTTATTTGCTATGGTTGGTTTGGTGTTGGTGTTTGATTAGAGTTATCATGTTGATGAGTAGGATAGATTGATGGAGTTGATATTGTTATATCTTGTTGTTAGGTTGGGTGATGTGCTTGTATGAGAATGCTTTTATTCCTCTTTGTTAAGCTTCCTTGCACTTAGATGATCCGAGGATTATAGATTTTATGAGTGACAGTTTTCTGATTCACTCAGGGACGAGTGAGATTCAAGTGTGGGGGAGTTTGATATGCACAATTATGTTGTGTATTTAGGTGGGTTTTAGCATACATTTATTGTGTTTTTAGGTGGTTTTGAAGACTTTCTATAGCTAGGAGAAGAATACCCGAAGATGCATATTATTGGAGTTTTAGAGTTGGATTGAAGAGAATTTGAAGATCCGCATTTTGGTACAAGCGACACCTGCCTCCCTTGACAGCTACAAGTCCTCTTTTATGCCGCGTGTTCTATTTTGATTGGTCTTATATATTCCATCTTTATTCCGAGATATTGTATTTTTGGAGAATTGGATATATTAGGTTTTAGAGAGTCGCACCTCTCATTATCATTATCATTATTGTACTTTTCAGACTTTTGAGTTTTCAGCTTTCATGGAGAACTAAGCCTAATTTCTTAGTCAGACAGTTTGAAGCTTTGTTTTGACGTTCAGTTGTGAGATTTCTACTCTTTATCTATTGCATGGGATTATTCTACTCTCTTGATTTAATTGTTTATTTGATTGATTTCGACAATTTCTAGGGTTGTTGTTATTAAATATCTATTGCTAGATCTAGAGACTACCGGTTCAGTTTCTCTATTTCATAATAGCAAACTAGATTGTACTAGTATGTGGTTGTGCTAGTCTATTGCAGAAGAGAGTTGAATTGCATTCTAGGATAAAAGCTGGTTGTTTTATGCTAGAATTGTATCATGATTATATTCCTATCCTTATTGCTGCTTTTGAATTGAATTTTGATGGTTTTAGGTTTATTCAATTAGTTAGGATTGATAGTATCTGGTTGTGCTATTAATTATCTTTGTTTGACTAAGTGTTTTCCCTAATTTGATAAAAACCTCAACTTTATTATTTTGTTAAGTCTTGCATGCTTAATATATAGTTTATTTCACAAACCCCTTTTGTTACTACAATTGACATTAAAATCATACAAAACAAACAATCTACCTCCTTGCGGATTCGACCCTTACTTCCCTAAGACTATAATCTTTAGGTTTGTTGGGAGTCTTTTGTGTAGCCTTGATTTGCACGACAATTTCGCCACTATCAAAGCTTAAAAAAACATTAAATCAAAACATCATGAGAGTCATCCGCCACAACAAAATAAAGAGTACGATGCAACCATAGACAATTAAAGTGCAATACAACCAAATCGAACAAGAAAGAAAGTCTATTTAAACCGGGGAGATAATATGGTAAAGATAAAAACGAGGGATAGTGAAAGTCATGGAACAACAGCAGTCAACGACTTTAGACGCCAAGACCACCCAACCTATCCTCAAACTCCTTGAACCTAGATAGCAGTGCGTGCGTTGCATGCATTTTGAACCTTCTCAATTAAACCACTTAAGTCCTGATTATGAGACTTCAACTCCTTCAATTCAGCAATAACTAGCACAGACTGAAGTCCCTTTTCTGGTTAATCTTTGTCACCGACCTCAACAGTTTTGGAGACCCATTCTCCATCCACCAGATTCCACCCAAATTTCCTGAGCATCTCCTTGGTCATGGTCCTAGAGTTGGTGATCTCACCACCATTCTCATACACCCGGTGGTCAAACATGATGAACATGATGAGTCCTCCATAAGGAATAACATGTTTGGGACTCTCCGTGACATGCTTCATGTGAAGCATCATCATCCTCGGCATGCAAACCTTTTCTCCTTTCAACACCTTATCCATCACTAGTAAACCATATATGTACGCAACATTCCTCTTTTGATCTCTAGGTATTAGATGGCTTATGACATAGTTGAACAACACCTTCTTCTCAATACCCACCTTGTTGATTAGATAAGGGATAGAGGGAGGATCATCATTGTCAGTGACAGACTTGATGATCTCTGAGTCATCGACTCCCTTAGGGCACGACCCCCTTGTAGTACTCAGCAAAACCTTCATGAGGAATCTCCAGGATGTCAGCCACATCCTTGCTAGTGAAAAAATATTTCTTCTTGTTGATTGTGTAAGTCCCAATGGTCATATTTCCCATATCATCAATTACCATGAACTTATAGAACAACCTAATCATACTAGGATTGTAACGTAATGGTAAATATTTTATTTAAAATATAAAAATAAATAATATTTAATTTTGAATTGAAATTAATTATATTTTTAAAAAAATTTAACTTAAAGTTAATTAATTATCATTTTAGAATAAAGTTTCTAGTAAAGGAGATTTGAGGGTGGAAAGTATAATTTTCTTAAAACTTTTGCCGACTCCATGTTATATAAATAATTGTGATCTTACTGTTTTGTGATCTTACTCTACGTTAAGGAAACCATCAGAGAGAGATAGAGGTGGTCCTCTCAATCCAAGGTTCCTCCCTTGGGTCGGATTTTGAAGTTAAAGAGTTGTTTGTTAAGTTTTAATTAGTTAGTAGTTTGTTTTAGTTTGTTCTAGCTTTCCAGATCTGGATTTATAATTGATTTTGATTTGAAAATCAATTGCTTTATAGTTCTCAGAGGGTGTTTTCGATATTAAATTTATATTTGGTAAAATTTTAGAGTGATTTTAGGATTTTGTTTTGTAATGATTATTGGCGATCTTTGATCAAGCTTAACAATAAGGTTTGAACTAGAAAAATGTTCTTTTATATATATAGTATATCCTTGTCAAGTTTTAAAGGATTTGGAAGTATATATAAGAAGTTATTTTTCATGTTGGCTTTTTGTCGTTTTTAGGGTTAGAGTTAAAAGTATATTATTTTTCATTGGGCTATATATATAGGAGTGTAGGTCCTAGGTCGTGATCAGAGATGAGGGGCAAAGACAGGCTATCTGTCTTAGACAAGGTTTCGCGCTAAGTGATAGTTAGTGGTTTCCTAGCTTTGGAAATTTGTCTTTGAGGTAAGTCATCTAGACTTACTTAGTTATCAAATTTAATGTGTGTTTGATTTGTAGATATGATGTGTGGAGCTTTATTTTGGGATTCGTCCTTGTATACAATTATATGTGTATTTGAAAATAATTCATTATTTTGAAAAGTAGACTAGATGAACAATATTTTGTATTTTATTCGGGTTCTAAACATTTTCACCTAACAGATACGACTATGATTAGGGATAGTCGGAAAGGCGAAGACATCCTGACTTAGTTGTATGTCAAGGAGGGTCCCTTCAATATTATAATAAAATATTTTGGCGAGTTCTCCAATGGAGGTGATGTGAACCCGTTTCCGAATTTACCGTAGGATCTTTGTCTTGAACTTGTATTGTGTGTCACGAACAAGTAACAGATAGATTGAGGTACTGAGTCTAAAATCAAGAGGGAAATTGTAAAATGTAGAGATGAGAATTCAAAACTAAGGGAGAACTCGAGAGAGGAAGAGAGTGTTTAGGAAGATGACCCCTAACAATGAGAGTGTGGGTTCAAATGACAGCACTTTGTTATTCATTCAATCAAGCGTGTCAAACTAGAGAGGCGAGACTCCTTTATATAGAGGAGGCTCCGAACAAAACCCTAGAGAGGCGTGGGAGACTAGGGAGACGTATGCAAGCGGCCCAACGTCGGCCCAAACCCAAAATTACTATTCTAAAATAAGTAATCCTTAACTGAGAAGGTTTAAAGAAAGGAGAGATACTAAATAAAACAATAAAATGACAGTGGTCACGGTGGCCTAGTCGCAAGTGTTGTGACAAGGTGTGACATGGGATGGCGCAACGCGACAAGGGCGTCGGCGCGCCAATGGGCGCGCGCAATGTGTGTCGCGGCATGCGGAGTGGCCCAACGTGGACATGGCAATGTCATGGTTTGAGGCGAGGTCCTCGTCGTCGAGTGAATACGCGGTGTCGATGGAGACTAGGCATCTGATGGCTGGTTTGGTGCTGGGTGTGCCGTGGCTAGCGAGCGTACGCGTGACGATGGAAGCCATGGAACGAGCGATGGCACGGGTCTTGGCTCGTGTGATGGTACCATCGGAGCGAGCGAACATAGAATCATCCTCCTGGCTATCCATCATGTTCGGAGTCACATCACCCTCCCCCCTTGGGTGGGAAACGTCCCCGTTTCCTCATCATGATACTTGGGATCTACATAGGGAGAGAGATCCGAGAAATTAAAGGAAGTATGGACATTATACTTACCCTAGAGGTCCATGATATTCGAGTTGTCCCCGATGCGTTGTAGTACCTTGAAGGGCCCATTGCCCCTTGGGTGTAGCTTCGTCTTGCGAGCCTCGGGGAACCGATCATTGCGAAGATGAAACCAAACCAAGTCTCTGGGCTTGAAGATCAGTGACCGGCGCCCCTTGTTGTGTTGGGCGGCGTATTGCTCGAGCGCTTCTCTAGCTGGGCCTTGGTGCGCTCGTGGAGGCGGCGCGCATGGCGCGGTTGACTGCATCGACATGTTCGCCGGTCTTGAATGGCCGGGGCACCAAGTCCATGGGAGTGGATGGGTTACGTCCGTAGAATACGTCGAACGGGGTCATCTTAGTCGCCGTCTGATAGGAACTGTTATAAGCAAACTCAACATGTCACAATAAGTCCTTCCACCGGCGTGGGTTAGCCTTGAGTATCTTCCTAAGGAGGGTGCCCAAGGTCCGAGGTGGACACCTCAGTCTAACCATTGGTCTGGGGGTGGTAAGCAGTAGAAAACAAGAGTCATGTCCCTAACTTCCCCTAAATGTCCTCTAAAAATGGCTACAAAACTTCGTATCCCTATCACTAACAATAGTTCTAGGAATACCATGTAGCTTTACTACATCTTGGAGAACCAGTCCACGACTACAAAAATGGAATCTTTACCGTGCCTTAAGGTAGGGAGTCCCGTGATAAAATTCATGGCAAGATCTTCATACGGGGCTTTCAATATGGGGAGAGGTGTGTACATTCCATGTGGTTGCTATAGAGACTTAGCCGTTTGGCATGACACACGAACTTGACAGTACTTTTTAACATCTCGATCCATGCGATGACAAAAGAAATGCTCCCTAAGTGCTGCCAATGTTTTGGCTATGCCAAAGTGGCCTCGGCCGTCATGAGACTCCTTTAAAAACAAGTGCCTTATCAAGGTGATCGGGATGCAAAGCTTCCCAGGTCGATATAGATACCCATCGTCCAAGAAGGACTCATGGATACGAGCTTGCTCGAGTGCCTTGACAATGGGAGAGAAGTGTGGATCTGAGGCATACAACTCTTTGATCATCGAGCACTTGAGTAGCTTAGAATGTAACTGGGTCAAAAGGACATACCTCCAAGAGAGAGCATAAATGTAGTTCATGAAATGCATAAATGTAGAAGGAGCGTTCGTGAGCCCGAAAAGCATCACATGCACCTCATAAAGACCATGCTTGGTCTTGAAGGCCGTCTTCCAATCGTCCCCTTCTTGCATCCTTATTTGATGGCAGCCGCTTCTCAAGTCTATCTTTGGAAACCACACGACACCATTTAGCTCATCTAGCATGTCGTCCAATTTGGGGATGGGATGGCGGTACTTCATGGTAATTTGGTTGATGGCACAACAATCCACGCACATCCTCCATGAACCGTCCTTCTCCAACACTAGAATGATCGGGACCGCACACGGGCTAAGGGACTCTCGAATAAACCCCTTGTCCAACAAAGATTGGACTTAGAGTTGTAGCTCTTGAGTCTCCTTGGGAGACGTCCTATATGCAGCCCGGTTCGGTAGAGACGCACCGGGAACAAGATCAATCTGATGCTCAATTCTCCTAATAGGCGGTAGCCCATCTGGAAGCTCATCGGGCATGATATCAGCATACTTGTACAAGAGAGAGGAGATAAAGGGGGTAGCACATGAGACTTATCAATGATAATATTCAATAATTGAAAAAGTAAGAAACAAGAATTATTCCCCTAAATGGTCTTGACGACGTCTCGGCACCGGCACAAGCAAAGGTGGCTCGACGCACGTGCCAAGCAAAGGTGGCTCAACGTCCTCAACAATCCGAGATGATCTAGGGGCGCTACTTCGCAGACCAATACCTTCCTATATTTGTCAAGCATTCAGGCCAGAAACGCTTGTAAATTCGGCCTGGTTTGAGTTGTGGCTCGATTTCGCCGATTTTGGAGCATTGTGGCGCGCTGCTAAGGTGTCTGTTGGCGTTCTGGGCTCCTTCTTCAGTTCTGGTGGGCGTTCCTTTTTCCAATATTTTTTTGGACAGATTCTGGGCCAAATTAACCAAAACCCCTGCTAGAACCATTTCCCAATCCAGAAACACCCTTAAGGTCCTCTTTCGGCGCCGGTGGCGCTATAACGGTCTCCCTAGCTTTAGCTCTTGTCGCCTTTCGACCTCATCATGCAAAGCCTCACTAAAGAACACTGGTAATATGGTCACGCACTTACCATGGTAGTTGAACATGTAAATGTTCAACCGACCATCGTCAAGCATGTGACAGTCAAACTGCCATGGACGACCAAGAAGAAGATGAGTGGTGTCCATGTTAGCGACATCAAAAAGTAAAGAATCAGAATAGAAGCCACTAGAAAAATAAATTTGGACTTGCCTCTTAATTCAATAGTCACCCTCATTGGCGATCCATGCAAGCTTGTAAGGCGTCGGATGCTCCGTTGTAGGTAACTTGAAATGGTCCAAAATGTTCCTTGACATGAAGTTGCTGCAACTACCCGAATCCACAATCATACTCAAGGACACGTTTTGGACCAAACAGTGGGTGCAAAAAATTTGCTCCCGTTATTTGTTCTTCGGGTCTCTTGAATGCTTAACGCGCACCTAGTCACGAGCGTTAGCTTGGAGACGGAGGCGGTGTCCGAGGGCGCAAAAATGGCACAGTCTTCAACCACAACCTCATCCTCTTCGGACTAATGCTCATCGACCCCCTCATAAGTCGCGGATTGAGCTGAAAAAACAACCTTTTGGTGTTTGAGGATTCCCGCTTAAGATTGCTGCGCCCACCACATTGGTAGCACTCGATGTCTCGAATCCTAGGTTGTGGGGTAGTGGTTGTATGTTCATGGTTTTTCCCTCCCAAGGGCATCTTGGAGTCACTTCCGGTGGGTACCTACCTTGGATTTTGAGATAGAAGACTAACTAGAAGGTTTAGTACCAAATCCGGATTGACTAGTTTGAGAACCATACCTTGGGTTGTACGTCGACTTCGGCCTCTTATATTGCTCATACAACTCCATGGCCTTGTGAATCAACGTTCTAAGCTCCTTGATAGGAAAACCCACGAGCCTATCTCGGATCCGTTGGTGGAGTCCCGCTACAAAGCGTGACCGCAACGCCCTCAGTGAAGTACTTATGCAGGCCTTGAAAAATAAATCCTCCAAGTGTGCAAAGAACTCCTTGAGAGGCATCGACCCTTGACGTGCATCGTTTATTTGCATCCGGACCTTCTCCTTGTAATCCCGAGGCACGTATTTCCGCTTCATAATGAAAACCAATTGGTGCCACTTCATAATGGCGGCCTTTCCCTTTCGAGCACGGTCGACTTCAAGCCGATTCCACCACATATGCGCTACCCCTTGTAAATGAAGGGTTACAACCTCAACCTTGTCACGATCCTCAGAGTGGAAATGCTTGAGGACATGCTCCATTTCATGCAACCAAGTAATAAAGAGATCAGGATCATAGTTGCCATAAAACGGTACAAATTTTATCTTCACGTCGCAGCGTGATACATGTGCCAGACGGTCATCGTTGGAGCGCCGATTGGCACGAGGAGGTGGGGTGCTTGGGCGGAAACGGTCCCGAGGTGGCCCGCGACCATAACCGTCATCATCATCATTTGGCTCATCACCGCCGTCGCGCCTAGGGTGTCGCCGATCATCTCGGTACCGGTCTCAGTCGCACCGGTCCACATCACACCGAGATCGTTCGCGGTTGTCACGACGTTGCCGTCGATCATTATCCGTTCGGTTCTCAGGTAGCTTGGGCGGTGGGATCCAATCCCGGTCCTTTTGTAGCCCCTCCTCCAATTCACGAACCTAAGGGTGCTCAAAACCGTCATTCTCGAACTCCTAATCGTACCCCATAAAGGAGCCCTCGAAATCCGAGTACACGCTAGTCGGGCTTTGATGGCCACGATAGTCATAGACATCATTGTCATCTTGACCCTTGTTCTTCTTTTTCGGCGTAGGGGTCTTGGATTTCTTCTTCTTAGCCTCTTGATGACGCCGCCACTCCGCCGAGTCATAGGCCTCGTCGGAATGGATGTCATGGACCACCTATACATTGTCTTATTTTTCGGTCGACCGACTTTCCTTCATGGGCTCCTAGCGTTGGATTCCATGTTGAGATGAGGGCTCTACCGTTTGTTGCTTTCCCTTCTCCTGCACCATAGCCCTTAGAACCAAAGCGTCGTAGTCCCCATATTCCGTCAATTCCATGTTGCTCTCATCACCTATCACAACCATAGACATAGATGAGGGCTCCATTATTGACTCGGATGTCGATGGAATCACATCATCCTCCCTTGAAAAGGGTTCATCCTCGAACCTAGATCCTGCTCACACTCAACATCATCGTTGGAAAAATAAGGAACAAGATCGGATACGTTAAATACCTCATGGACACCATAATTCGGAAGAAGATCAAGCTTGTAAGCATTGTCGTTGATGCGCTCTAACACTTGAAATGGTCCATCTCCACGTGGCTTAAGCTAAGAATTTCGAAGGGTGGGAAACCTCTCCTTCCTCAAATGAACCCAAACAAGGTCGCCGGGTTCAAAAATCAGCTCCTTGCGCCCTTTATCAGCTTGGCACTTGTATTGCAAAGTTCGCCTTTCCAATTGAAGGCGAGTATCCTCATGAATCTGCTTAATATACTCAGCCCGGTCCCTTCCTTCATGACTCTCTCGATCGGATATAGCATAAGGCGCTAGATCAAGTGGTGTAACGGGATTGCGCCCATACACCACCTCAAAAGGCGTCTTCATTGTAGCGGAATGAACGGACCTATTATAAGCAAACTAATGAAAGGAAGACACTCTCTTCCTCTCTCGAGTTCTCCCTTGGATTTGAGTTCTCATCTCTACATTCTACAATCTCCCTCTTGATTCTAGGGTCAACGCCTCAATCTATCGGTTACTTGTTCATGAGAAACAATACGAGTTCAAGACAAAGATCCTTGGTAAATCCGGAAACGGGTTCACATCAATTGGCATCAGAGCCTACGGACTACGTAAGTCTCGCTTTTACCCATTTGCTCTTTGATTTGTTTTAATTAGCTCATGCCATATCTACCAACATCCACTAGTTCCATCGTTTTTGTTTCATAAAATTCCAAAAAATTAACAAAAAATAAATTGCCAACACCCACTCGACTTTGCATATTTTGGTTGTTATTGCTCAAGTTCATCGAGTCTTGCATGCTAGAGTCGATCCTCGTTCAATATTATTGCCGATTTTTGTGTATTGTCGAATATACTTTTTTTAGTGTTCTTCGTGTTCTTGTGGTTGGAAAGAGGATAAGATCCGTTTCCGTCTTGCTCGATCCACATCTCAAGAGAATAAAATTCATTGAGCTTTTTAGATTGCCCGAGATTTGCCACGATTTGATTTGTTACCTTTCTTGGAGGATAAGATCCACAAGATTTTGTAGTTATCTTGTTATTGCCGAAGATAAAAAAAATCAGATTTGGTTGATATTATAAAAAAAAGATTGTGTGGGACTACACAAGTCAAAATAAGGCAAGTGTTCCCATATTGGTTTAGATCACAATCGGCCCTCTCTCTCATATCATTCCATATCTCTTCTTCTTATCTTGCATATCTTTCTAGTTTGGCAACTAATAACTTGATTGATATTGTTTGATCTTCTAATATTCTCGCCACCCTAGGCCGAGATTCTTTCTCTTCTTGCTTCTTTCTAACGTGGCCAAGGTTAGTAGCCGATGCCTCCCTCTACCTTTCTTCTCTTCTTGCATACTTGTGTGCATATTTCTTTGCAATTGATTGTTCTTGCTCGAGATCCTAAGCCTCCCTAACCCTATAAGCCTCTTGTTCGTGCAACTAACAGTACTTGGGTCGGTGAGTCCTACAAGGTCTTGGCTTCTTGTTTGCTTTTCATTTCGTTAGATGCACACAAATCTCATGTACCGGCACCGGGGGGCCCGACGCGGAAATGGAAGTGTCGTGGTTCGAGGCGAGGTCCTCGACGCTAAGTGAATGCACGATGTCGATGGAGACTAGGCACGCGAAGGTTGGCTCGACGCTGGGTATGCCGTGGCTATCGAGCGTGCACACTAAGATGGAAGCCATTGGACGAGTGATGGCATGGGTCCTAGCTCGTGTGATGGGTCCGTCGGAGCGCACAGACATAGAATCCTCCTCCTGGATAGCCGTCATGTTTGGGGTCACATTAGGAGGCTTGACCAGGGGTAAGACGATGAATGATGAGGGTGTGAGTGGTTTCAAAAAAACGGTGGAGGCTATCATACACTTCCTCGTGTAGCTGGAGGATGCCATGCTTGTTAGATAAATTATGTTGATTGAGAATTGATGAGTTGTGATTGAACGATTATTTAGACGAAAAGTAATTGAGGTGATACTAAAGTCAAATGATGTGCTATTATTAGTATGCATCGTATGACTCTAAGTATTGTTTATTTGCATCTTGTGATCATAAGTGTGGTTGTGCGCTTGTTTTCTTTTGTGTAAATAGTATATGTGAACTATTCTATTGCTATTATTATTATTATTATTATTATTATTATTATTATTATTATTATTATTATTATTATATATTTGATTAAACTGATTTGGGCTGTTACATATTGTGTTTATCGTTTAGTGCATATTAGAATTGTTAGCTAACCCTTCGAGGCATTGTTGTTCTTTTAGGATTCAACTCATATGCGAACCATGCTTCAAGGAAACTCTTCTAAGATAATGCTGGGTCAGCTCGATGTGGCATGTCATAGGATGAAGTCAAGTTTTGTTTTGCAAGGTAGTTAGGTAAGGGTGTCTTTGAGAATTTAGTGGGTTAAGGGCTTGTAAATATAAATAAATGGTTAGAGGTTTTGGTTTGGGTTGTTTTTGTTTGGAAGTTGGTGCATACATGATTTTTTATTTCAGTTTTAATAATAGATGAGTTGGATGTTTTTCTTATTTTCTCATCGTGCCTTTGTTGCAAGATCCATAATTTGAAATTCTTGTCAGACTAGCTCAAGTCGACCCACGTGAGGTCTATTACCGAGTAGCATTCCGGTATTTAAAAGCGAGGTGTTATAGGGATTGGAGTCACTCTCCCCTTGCATCAAGTTATCCCAGTTCCGCTCCTTTAGCCAATCGTTCACTTTTGGTCAATTTGTACTCTTCTAAGAAGTTTTCTTGCCAAATCAACTCCTTAGTAAACTCCCTAGATGACATATCACTCACACCATCAATCTTTTTCTTTTTGCTTGTTGTTGCACTCACCTTAGCACTAGACTTAGTCGTGGAACTTCCCCTTTTTCTCTTGGTGACTTTCTTAGAGAAAGATGAGTCACTACCTTCAGACCCAACATCATGGGTTTCATACTCCTTGTCTTTGGTCTTTTTAGCCAAAGTCACAGATCTAGCAATGGCCGACCTTGTCTTAGGGCCAGAAGAGGAGGCAAGAAGCACAATCTCATCCTCCTTCAACAGTTTAGATTCATCACCAAACAATCCTTTTCTAAATTCATCTTGACAGAATCCCCTTTTCTAGAAATCAAAGAAGGGACCATAGGATCAGAATGTGCACCTTCTTCAGAGATCTCTATCTGCTACTTTGATGGTGTGTCTCTTTCAAGAGACTTGTCAACAACTTTGCCAATAACCTCTTTGTCAGTGACTATTTGCAAGTCACTAACATCCTCTGCTTGGTTCTCTTGTGAGATTCGTTGCTCTACTTCTTCCTTCTCCTTACTTTGCATGCCCTCAACTGCAACATGTAACACCCCTATTTTACAACATTGGGTATTACCGCCAGTGACCTCGGACTTTCCCATCCAAAGTCACCCAAGGCTTTTAGAATGATATACAAATGCGGAAAATTAACATAAACGTTACATAAATAAACGGATGCTCACGAAAGAGACTTGATTTTTTAATTGAAGATGAAAATGACTAAAAGCGGAATTTTATTTATTGATAAGAACTTTCGTTTATTACATTGAGGGTCGTTTTACAAAAGATGTAGCAGCGGAAAGTTAAACCATTTGGAAAGGATTTAAGAGACGTAATTTAAAATTTACAAGTATGTTTTCCCAAGACAACTCATGTGATGATAATTTGCTTGGTTCTAAAAAGGAAAGAGCCGGTGCACTATCTTCGGAATGCCCTGCTCTGGTGAGAATTCCTTCCTTCCTTCGATGTCGTCTTGCCTTGACCTTCAATCCTCGCCTAGCGCTTCTTGAACCTTCTAGACTCCGTCTTCAAAACTTTGGTGTATATTCCTACAGTCTGGCATTTGTCGCGAAGGGCAAGAAATGCCAGGCAAAAATGCGGAAGTGGGGAATTAGTCTAAGGAGACTAAGCAAGCGGGAACGGAACTTCCCGAGGGTATTTTGGTAATTCAAATAATATCGAAGGAGATATTCGAGTTGTGTATGAGATAAGGCTTATTTATGTGAGGTTTTAACGGTACGAAGGAGAGCGTATCTTAAGCGGAGATAGCTCGATAATCGAGAGAAAGTCGTACTTCTTTTAGAATCGAAAGTATGTTGGGAACATTATTAATTCACACAAGTTAAAAACCTCTTGCGCCCTGAGCGGACCGAGAGCCGGATCGATCATTTGAGATCGGTCCGGTTTTGTTATCTTTTAAATGTGCATTGGGCACTTATCTGATATAGTGAGTCGATTTCGTTAATGGTTTTTAAAGGGGGGTGGGGGCTTAGATGGCCCGATCCACCAAGGGGAAACCCAGTTTCCCGGCACTTAGCTAGAGTGCGCACGTCCCTCCTTGCAATCGAAGCGGACTGGACCATGATCCGGAAAGTCGTACTTCAAACACGTAGGCATTACGACTTAGTAATATTATATAGAGGCGTCGGCTAGACCGCGCCCCTCACTAGTTCGTTCAACACCGTTCTCTTAATGAGAGCGTAAACAATCAAGGCCACAATAAAGCTAGCATAATATTCTTATCGAATAATAAAGAGCGAACTATGCTAACAGTGGGGTCGTTATATCTAACAATCGATATTTCTTAGGTTCATTTATTGTTTAGCACGCAAGTTGTTCCCAACATCGAGAATTGCACGGAAACGAAATATAAAAGGTCACAAGGGAAAATTCCACTTGCCTTAGCTTTTGCGATTGTGTACGAACGAACGAACGGAAATCGTTGACTTTACTCGGAACGGAGACTCGACCTATCGACACGAGAGGTACGAACGAACTTTAATAAGAATTTCTTTAATTCTTTTAAAGTTTTAAATATCTCTTATTTTCTTTTTATAAGAGAATTAATTACTAAATTATTATAATAATAATTTAGGTGGAGATGAATAAAATAATAATATTTCTTATTATTATTATTTTATATTGGTAATATCCTTGTATTTCTTACAAATTCTTTATTTGAATTTAATTATTATTATCCTTTGAAGATCAAGGTTTAGTAATATTCAAATTATTACATACTCATTAACTTAAGGTTAATATTCCTTTTAGATTAACTTATTATTTTCTTATTATAACCAAGCAAGGATAATATCTTTATATCATTAAGATATAGTTTTCATAACTATATGAAATATTTTTTTTATAAAAAAAAACTCATCTTAGGGTGTGAAAAGTCTAAAATACCGTTGTAGTTGAAAATCTTTTATTTCTCTTATTATTATTTTAATATCCCCTTATCATATAAGATCTTTTTAAATCTTTATAATATATTCTTATTATAACATCCTTCTCTTTTTATTTTATTCAAATGAGGCAAACCATATTTTATAAATATACTTATAAAGTAATAAGACTTTTTCTAGGACTTTCCTTAAATAGAAATCTCTACTATACTTATTATGGTAGCATTCCAAGTATAATATTTAATAATATCATCTTATTATCCATTAAATAATTTACTCATATATCTTTTAATTTATAAGATAGAAACATACCTTATAACATTATCTTATAACTAGGAGCATATAATTTATTTATTTATATCTAAGATCATAATAATATATTTTCCTTATCTTTTATATCTTTTTATATAAGATATCTTTTAATCTATATTTGAATCATATAATATATCTTATCAACATATTTTTAAGCTTATCATATGTTTTTTTTAAAAGACATGCAATCACTTTATATATTATAAAAAGCATTAAGATAATATATTATAATATGCTTATTCTATCACTTTACTTACGTGGAATTTCCAAGGATCATAATAAACTCATATTATCTTATTTAAATAAGTTCTCCCATATCTTTAGTTCATAAAAATAGAATCATGTTTTAAATTATTATTTTATAATTAAGAGCATGCAACCTATTTTTATTAAGATAATATTATTAATATACCTACTATATCTTATGTCCTTTATATAATATTTCTTTTAAGGATCTAGCATACTTAATATCTTATTACCTTAATTATATACATAGAATGCCATTCTCATATCCACCATTTTTGTATAATAACCTCATGTCTAAATTATTATGATATCTTTAAACCTACTATTATAATATCTTTTTCCATATCTTTTCTAACAACTTAGACCTTTATATTTTTATATTAACTTCCAAATAGGGTAATCATATTATTTATATTATACTTCTCATATAAATCTCATAATTAATTCACATGATTTTATTATAATGTATTTCTCTATATAAAAGTTCATGCAAACTATTTAATATATCTTTTTAGTTTTCAACTTAATCATATAAAATTATTTTATGATAAGAATACCTTATCCATATTATATATAAGTTTATAATATGATTTGGCAAGACATGTAAGTATTTTTGTATTAATAAAGTCTAAAAAAATCCAATCATCTTGTTCTATTTCTTTTATTCATTAAATTAAATTCCACGTAAGGTAATAATATTATTAAATCACACTTTTTATGTTTAGAAAACTCACACAATAAACTCATAATTTATTTAAAATTATTCCATGTCTTACCATATTTATTTCTTCTTAAAAAAATCACATGTTTGTTATTTTAGTCAATTTTATGTACAAGGAGAGAATCCCAAAAGATCTGATTTTTTTTACCACTTACGTATTTTGAAATCAAAAGGATATATATTTTTCTTTTATATAATTTACCTACTACTAACATTAAATGGCATGAAAACACAACAATAGAAAATAAAAAAAAAAGAAATTGGACCTTCTTCAATCTCACGTTTTATTGAAATACAGAAACGCAACAGAGGCAGGAGGCAATGGCGGCACCAACAGCAAGGGGACGGCCCACCAGGCCGGCGGTGGTCCGGCGCTCCTCCGGGGGCGGAACACGGCTAGGGCGGTGGCTAGGGTGGTCCGGCGGACTCCGGGGAAGGAATCTAGGGTTTTTGTGATGATTTGGGGAAAAATTCAGAAATTAAATCAAGGTCTCTTGGCTGAATTTTTTGGGTTAAAAGTGATGAATTAAGCAAGAGAGGAAGAAGAGAAGGATGGTGTGAGATTTCTAATGGATTTCTAGCTTGAAGGGGATTGGTGGGGGTTGTGCTTCTTCAAAGATGACATGGGATGATGGTGGTGTTGGTGGTCAAATGAAGCTACCATGGCAATTGGAAGGAAGAAGAAGCATGCATTGGTTTGGCGTCAATCAGACTTGACAAGTCTGATGACTCAATTTGGAAGAAGAGAGAAAAGAGGGTTTAAAAATAGAAGTATTCCATAATGAGTAGTCAAGTTACAATAGCTTAGCGAGATTGAGTGCTTGTTAATGTGTGAAGGGAGCAAGAGATCGTGGGTTCAAGTCCCCCTCTCGCCCCTTTTTATTTTTGCCTATTCTTGTATTTTTACTTGTTTTGTAGTATGACAATAAATAAAAATTCGAAATTAATATGAACTATCTTTATTTGAATTTTTTTCATTTGTCACTTTGATAATCTTTTATAACCTTTTTTATAATTTATTAAGAAAATTATAAAAATATTTAAACTCTCTAATTAAGAGAAAACTATTTAATTAAGTACCCGATTTGCTTAATATATTTAATGAAATACTTAATTGTCATTGTGATAAACTTTTACAACTCTTCATAATATAATATGGGATTAAAAAATTATTAAATTCTCTACTTTAGACAAAAAAAAATTATTGGGATAATTACCCATTTTATTTTATTTAGAATTTAGCGGATATTACACAACATCTGACAATTTTTCTTTTTCCTTCTCTTCGAAAGAACCCACAACTATTTCAGTTTCCTCCAACTCTATTGTTTCTAGATTTGGAGTTTTCACCAATTCCTCTTCATTCTCTCCGTTCATAGGGACATGCTGGGATGCATCATCGGATTCTGGAACAACAATTAATAGCACCATTTGGCGTGATGTTCCACTACCCAGTGAGAGAGTTAGGGTTTCAGGATTTTCAGTATGAGGGTTAGGGTTTTTAGGATTTTTGGTGGAGGTTTGAGTATTTTTTTCAATGGAGAGTGAGAGTGGAGGTTTGAGTTTTGGTGGGGGTTTCAATGGCGGTTTTCAAGGCAATTTGGTTGAGGGTTGGCCAACCATGATGGATCGAAGAAAATCCTCTGCAAAGAGCAGCGTGATTTTCCGACGAACAGATTCGGGGCTTCCATTCGGACAAGGAGGAGAAAGAGAGAGGTTTGAGAGCTTGGTGGGGGACTCCAGTGGAAAAGAAGCGAAGATTTGAGAGGGTTTCAATATTTTGAGAGAGAGAAGAGCAAGAGAGAATTCAGAGAAAAAGTGTACTTTTTTGGAATAGGAGGGTTGGAATATTAAAGGATCCCTAGTTGTGACATCCTTAAACCCTATGACGTATACTTTGTAAAAGCTTATCTCTTATATACACAGATAAGAGACATATATTAACTATCCATGTAAGTAGATACCAGACATTAACAACCATAAAAGGTTGCACACACACATCTATGTTATTACTTCTCATACTAAAACATCTATCAATCTGACTTATATTACAACTCATATGTCTATGATGCAAAATAAGGAGGAGAAGGTTGCATAGAGCTTCAGTCGGCCGACCTGTATGAATGTGACCTCTAAACGGACACACGTCAATAAGAACTAGCTGAACCTGAAAAAATTGTTTTGCGATTTACGTGAGTCGCATACTCAGTGAATATAAACCATCATCAATTATTTCACATAGAGTCAAACATTTAGTCCATGTACATATACATACATATTATACATATGTCATATAGGAACATATTATGCAAATGCAAATGCCGATGTATCCGATTCATTATTCTGTGAACTGTTCAAGCCTGAATCTACCCCGGGTTTACTGTATATGGACTCTTATGGTCCCTTTAGGAAAGAAATCCGAAGATTTCCTCATTATGACCCGTAGGTCCTGTATGATCCGAAGATCCTGTATGACCCGTAGGTCCTGTAATACAAATTCAGGCGAGACAGTCACATGTTTTATTCTCATTGCAATATGTTATGCAATCAAATGCATCCTGTGTTCATATATCATATGCCATCAGCTAACATACTTTCTGTGCAAACAACTCTAGAAATTTCAGAGTTATCACATCTATCCATATACCACATATAACACATATATCCATATATTCATATAACACATATATCCATAAAGCACATATATCCATATAGCTCATATATCCGTATGGCACATATAGCACATAGGGTTGAATCTCCAGTCTATACTCACCTGTTCAAGACAGATAATATATCTCTCCCCCTTGTTCTTTACCATGATTTATTACTTGTGCTCCTATATATAACCCAATGCAAAAATAACCTATTACTCTTACAAACTTTAACCCTAAATGCAATGGAATGCCAGAATGTATTATAACTTCTTGCATATAATTCCAAATCCTTTAAAACTTGACAACAATAAACTATATATATAGAAGAACATTTTTCTAGTTCAAACCTTTTTGAAAAACTTGATCAAAGGGCTCCCTAATATCCTTACAAAACGAAACCCTAAAAATACTTTGAAATCTTTTATCGAATATAAATCCAATATCGAAAACACCCTCTGAGAACTATAGATCAACTGATTTTCAAATCAAAAGCAACTATAGATCTAGATCTGGAAAAATCAATGAAATCCAAATAAACCATTAACTAATTAAAACTTACCAAATTCCGCTTGTACTTCAGGATTAAAATCCGATAGAAGAGATCTTGGACCAAAATTGAATCGAAATAACAAAAAACTTTTCTTTTATTTTTCTCTCCAATTCTTCTCTCTTTTTTTCTTGTACGTAGCATGAATGAAAAAAATGTTCAAAGATCTTTCACATAAATAAGATCATCGAATTCGGTTTGGGAAAGTCGGCAAAAATTGTTCAAAATTGCGATTTCACCCTCAAATCTCGTTTACTACAAACTTTACCCTGAAATAATTAATAATTAACTTTTTCTTAAAAAAATTTTAAAATATGAAAACTTAATTAGAAAATAAATATTACTTTTAAAAACTCACTATATATCATGCCGATATTCTATGCATATGCTATCACTCTTATATGAATGCAAAATGACGTATGCACTTTGGTCGGGGATGTTACACTAGTTCAATCTCAATGGAAAGTATCACTTCAATCAAATATCCTCTTTCTCCTTTTTTAAAAACATTCCAATTTCAAAAAGATTCTCTAAAACTTTGAGCTTATTCACACGCCACTTTCACAGCCACTAACCACTCACATGTCGGCGACACTATATCAAAAACCTACTTTCTTATCTCAGCACATCTGTTCGTGACGTTTAGCAAGATCCATTAATTTCACTCAAAAACATTACTTGGTGTTGGGGTTGCACAAGGAAGTGCCAAGACAAACCAAGTATGAAACAATATATGTGGATTTGTCGATCACGATGATAAGTTTCCGTTTGATAATGGAAATTCAAAACGGGTTCATAGAGACTCAAATACGATAGGTGAGGGACAACATTAGAATCGACCATCATTTGGGCATATATTGAGGGTTAGGATCATCGGGTTGATTCTTTTAGGCTAAAACAAAGAGCTCAAAAGGTTCTAACACAAATCAAAAGTTGTAGAAATCATCGACAAATCAAAATGCATGGGGTTTCCTAAACATGATGTCTATAAAAAATGCTAAGACTTATACCATGAAGGTTCAACCAATCATTGAGGGAATTAATGTAGGGAAATAGATCATTCAAGAGAGATCATACATAGTTCCATGCGGAGTTGTTCAAAGGGTTTATGATTTAAGGAAGGCTTTTGTGAAGATGTCTGCTCTTTGGTCACTTGTTCTACAAAATTCCATGTGACCATTCCTTTTTCAACACAATCTCGAAGAAAGTGATGCCTTATCTCAATATGCTTAGTCATTGAATGTTGAACTGAGTTCTATGAGATGCTGATTGCATTGGTGTTGTCACATAGTACGTGCACTGACCCACATTTCACACCATAGTCACATAGTTGTTGCTTGATCCACAACAGTTGAGAACAACATGTCGCAAATGCAATATACTCAGCCTATACAGTTTAAAAAGCCATTGAATTTTGCTTCCTAGATTCCAATGAGACAAGGTAAGGTCCAAAAACCGAGCCATCCCAAACGTGCTATCTCTATCAACTCTATTTCCAGCAAATCTACATCTGAGTAGCCAACAAGATCAAAGTCGAAGCATCTTGGGTACCATAAGCACAAATTATATGTTCCTTTGAGGTATCGAATGATCCTTTTCACTACTTTTAAGTGAGACTCTGTTGGATCATCCTGAAATCTAGCACACAAGCAAACTCCAAACATTACATCTGGTCTGTAAAGCAAGGATCCAATCATTCCCATGTACAATGTTGCATTGACTTCGGGATCCTTATCATCTTTTCCAAATGAAGTAGTCGGTGACATGGGAGTGTCAAAGGGTCGAGAACTCTTAAGTCCAAATTTCTTGACACATTCTCTAAGGCATTTATGTTGATGAACTCTTGTACCGTCTTCACCTTGGACTATTTGAAGTCCTAAGAATGACTTGATTTCACCGACCATACTCATTTCAAACTCACGGGACATGAGGTCGGCTAAATTTTTCACCAGCTTGTCTTGTCGAACAAAAGATCATGTCGTCAACATAGACCTGCACTACAAGTGTATGACCTTTTCCTTAATCAAAAAGAGAGTCTTTTCTACTTCTCCTCTAACATAACCATGTTGAATTAGGAACTGAGACAAACGATCATATCAAGCACGTAGTGCTTGCTTCAATCCATAGAGAGCTTTGTCCAGTTTGTAGACATGATTCGGGTGGGCGACATCAAATCTCGGAGTCTGTTCAACATACACTTCTTCCTTCAGATATCCATTCAAGAATGTAGTCTTGAAATGTAATATCCGTGCTTTTTTAGGATAAATTTGAAACTTTTCTAGACGACTTTCTAAGACCCACTTAGCAAAATCGTTACCCATTTTGGCCATAAACTAGGAACCATTGTCTAAAAATTTACAAGTAACAGAAAGTAATCATGTAAAATGATTTTCATAGTTCACATGAATTATAAGTTCACTCGGATAATTTTTAAAAAATTTCAGAAGAAGTTGCGAAGACCCACTAAATAAACTGGTTACACGTTACGATCGTATTAATGGAATTTATTCTTATATTATTAAAGGTGATAGAATAAAATCATCTTAATTGATTTTATTAGTCTACATATTTTTTAGGATCATTCCTATAAAAGGAGTATTTTAATCTGAGGTATAAAATTTTATCGTCCAAACGCAAGTCACGTTCGAATAACAATATAAGAGTATTCTATGGACATCAATAAAAATATCCCTACTGTACATTATGCGTGTGTCAGGAAGCTAGTTCACAATATATATGTAACTTCCTACCACTTGCACAAATTCTTTTTGATTTTCTTATTTACCTCCTCTCCTTATTTTGCCTATATATACGTTTACATGTGTGCGTTATTTGACAGTCACATTTCTTGCCCAGCCAATTAAATCTCTCCCCCAAATTCTATTTCTGAGAGAGAGAGAGAGAGAGAGAGGAAGAAAGTCGGCCCCATCTTGTACTCCTTCTGCCATTTCTTTCTTCCCCCGTTCCTTTTTTCTTTCCTTTAACCGCCTGCTCTGTTCGAGTCAGTCACCACCAATATTGATTCCACCCAGCTGCCTGCCTGCTACTCGTGCCCTGCATTCCATCTTGTTCTCTGGTTTCACTCTAACGTGAGGTTTCACTATAACGTGAATAAGAAAGAAGACATGTAAGAAATTTGGGCTTAAATATTTTTTTTGGGTTAATTTAATAATTAGTGTTAATACTAGCCCATACTCCTAAAAAAGTTATTAATTGTAAAAATGCCTTTATTTTTTTAAATTTGTATCAATGCCCAAAAAAAAAGACTCAATGCCCAATTTAATTGTACAAATGTCCAAATCAGTTGTTTGACTATTTTTTTTAAAAATAATTAAATTCCTAATTTCAATTAAATTCTATTCCATTAAAAATAATAATTAAAAAATTATAAAAATCAGTGTAGTGTTTGCACAATTCCACTCATCTAGATTTTATTGAAGTGAACGATTCACTGGTGCATGTACGTTGATCCATCAAAGCCACGGAATAGAAAACAATTTTTTCAGTTTAATCAATTCACTGGTGCAATTTGATCCATCAAAGCCACGGAATAGAAAACAATTTTTTCAGTTTAATCAAGTTTTATGGCACTGGCTTCGCAAGGTACTTATATAGCAATTGGTATTTTCTTTATAAATGTGTTCTTCTAACATGCTCAATATATTCATCTTATTTTCTTGGCTGCCTTCTTTCTTTAAGTAGAGGAGCTTTTGAGGGTCATATTAATCTGAACGGTCAGTCGATCATACACCGCGTATCCCGGTGGAAAATCAGTTTTTTTTTTTCATTTTTTGTAATGATATTTTGTATTTTGTAAATTAAAAGTAAATGTAAAATCAGAAGTTTTTTATTGTAAGAAATGCCCAAAAGGGCACTCCTTGCTATTTAATCTAAAAGAGGGTATTTTTTATATTATGAACTTTTTTAGGGGCATATGCGCAAATTCGCCATTTAATTATTGGGGATTTAACTTAGGCCCATTTGATTAATCTAAATTTAAAAAATCAGATTTATGTAAATTATAGCCTTGTACATAATTTTTATGGAAAATAACACGCATGCATGAGATTTTTTAAGGAAAAATACTTTAATAAGTTATATGATAAATTTTAATAAATCTTAAGAGTATAAAAGTAATTTTTAAGCATGAGAATTCTGATTTTTAAAAATAATATGAGCCTAGACTTTCTTTTCCTTTATCATAAAAGAATTCCTTTATTATAAAGGAATGACTTGGGCATTAAATCAAATAAAGTTTTATGAAAGAAATCATCTTGCATGTGTTTTTAATCATGTTATAACTTTAGAATAATTTATATATGTGCCTTTGACTAAAGTAATTTTAATTATAACAAAAATGTGCTTAAATAATCTAAATAAGTTTTTGCATGTGGTTTAAAAGGACTTTTTATAACTTAAACCACTATTGCATGTCAACTTAGACTTAAAATAAATTTTTGATAAATTATTTGTGACCTTTCTAGATTTAAAAATAGACTTATAAGGGTTTAGTTACTAAATTAAGTTATATAGTTGTTGCATGTATTTTTATAAAGTTTTATGGAAGAAATCCATTCTTGCATGTAACTTAGAACTTATTAAAATGTTGAAATAAAAATTATTATAACCTTCTTAATAAAAAGGAATTTTTTTATAAGCATAAGCTCTTTAAATAACATAAATTGTTGCATGTAGATTTTATAAAGTTTTGGAAATAATCTATCCTTGCATGTAACTTAGAGCTTAGTATAATTTTGAAATAAAATTTTTATGACCTTCTTGATAAAAAGGGATTTTCTTTCACAAGCACAAGTTATTTAAATAACATAATAAGTTATGCTTGTGGAAATTAAAAAAAGGCTTTTTAAGAAATAATTCACACATGCATGTCATTTATAGACCTTAATATAATTTTTTAATAATTTATTTATGACATCTAGAAATAATCTTGATCATGAAAATATTATTATTTAAGTGAAAATGCATAAAAATACTTGTGGTTGGAAAAAGGATTTTTAATGGTTTTAAAAACTTTCTTGCATGTCAAAATTATCATTTCACTTAAGCTTTTGGAATAAAATAAAAGTGGTCTTAGAAATAATGAAACTCGTGCAAACAATATTCTTAGTCTATTTAAATAATTATTGCATGTGTTGTAAAAACAATTTTCCATTTGATAAAATACTTCCTTGCATGTTTCATTAAAGTAAATGTCTTAATTTTAGAAAAGATTTTCAAAAACATCACTTTGAAAATAATAATAATGGATTATTATAATCCCTAGAAAATGTGGAACCGAGAACATGACCAAAACGCTCCCTTGCCCCCTTTCCTTGGTCAACAGTAGCCCCCAATCCCCAAATCGAAAACCTAGAAACTTGACCCTCTCTCAATCCTTTCTTCTATTTTGGATGGTTTGCTCCCAAATTTGCGTCAAAAAAACCTCCTCAACCAACAACGAACCTGTTTGGTTCATCATTTGCTCAAAAACCCAACCCAATGTGTACGCTGCGAAACCCGATTTACGGTTTCTCGTTAGCGAGACAACCAAGATAGCGGCGACTCGTCGTTTTGCTTGTGCTTAGAAACCCACTCGTCAGAGGAGACAAAGAGGGCGGTGCTGGTTGCTACCGACGAAGAAGCCAAAAGTTCATGGCCAAACCCTAGGTTGGGATGAAGGATGGGCATGTCAGGAGCGTGAAGAAATCTCTGAAGTGAAGAAATGGCATGGTGAGGTGCGGTTCTTCCGTATTGCTGGCCATGAGGAGGGATGGCGCGACGCTTTAAGATCATCCTCGGAGAGAATTCTCTCCATCCGACGCCATACTCGACTGATAAGGTGGATTTTTCCTTTTATTCTCTATGCACTCTTACATATTCTGAATGATTGGGGAACTAATTTGTTTCTACGGATACAACCTTTGATTCCCTTGCACTGTATAAGTATTACTAAATTTATGTTGTGTTCCACCAAATTTGTTATCTGTACGATTAAGAAATTTGCTTTTGAACAAGCCTCCTTTGGGAGAACCATTGAACAATTTGAACCCAAACCCAATATGGTTGAGAAAACCCTAAGTAGTGGTGTGTTATTGAACAACAACAAAGCCAGGTCTGCCTGTTCGCCCGCCCTCCTCCGCCGTTGACCTGTTTGCACAGTCTTCTGTCGCCCAAGCCTTCGTCGCCGGCAGCCAAGTTCCGTCGGCATCATCGACCGTTTCGTTTGCATTAGCAAAAAAAGAAAGAAAGAAAGGAAATTATGTGCTTGGACTCCAAGCTTTAAAAAAAGAAAAAGAAAAATAATAAGAAAAAATTTGGTATATCTACTTGGGCCGCAAGCATAGGAGTAGGTTTTTTATTAATAAGTTTTTTAGTTTTTTTATCTTTTTCCTTTTTGCTTTGCCTCTAGGGGTTTTTCTTTAGTGGAGCAGGTTGGCTTCGGCCTTTCACGCAGTACACACGGTTTAAAGAGGTGGAACTGAATTTGGAATTGGACCGAGTGGTTTTGGGCTAGGTCGTTTGGTTCCTTGTGGCTTCTGAAGATCCTTCATCTCGGTGGAGGAAACGTCAGATGTCTAGTTCGCACAACCCTCGATGGGTTACCTTTTTCTTGCGACGCTTTATTTAGTGCTTTACTCATCACGATTCCAATTTTTTCCTTGTTCTTTCTCTTGGCGTGTGTACTTATTTTAGTCAGCTTTGCTTTTGTTGTGCGCTTCTTTTCTGATGCACTTAGCCGTTCTTGGCTGCCGTTTTTATACGGCCTCTCGGTTCGCCAAGCCTGTTTGGTGTCCGAATTCTTACCTTATCAAATAATAATAATAATAATGGATTATTATTATTTTCTTCCTACCTAAATTATTAAAGTAAGTAATTTAGAGTAAATTCCTTTCTCTTAGAAGAGCGAAATAAGAAAAAGGATTGTTGAGAATAAAATAAGGATTTTAATATGTATTCTTTCATTACCTTTTCAAAAATATAGGTCGAAGCGTACAAGCTTCACTAAGTTGTCCTAATTTCCAAGTCTCGTAAACTTACAAAAGAGATTCAAGGCAACTGGATATTCTCCTTGAAACCTTTTCGATATCTCATTTTCGTTAAAATTCTCTATGTTGGAAACCACTTGTTTGCTTAAATAAATATATCTAGGAAATATCGATGGTTAGAAATAACGACCTCTTGTTATCGTTATTATTATTATAGAATTATTATCAGGCTTGTTTGTGTGGCCTTGTTTGTTTAAATCTCTTTTCGAGATTCGTTATGGAATTAATATATAATAAGGGATGCGAGTTTTGACCCTAACATCTCTTTATAATATGTCAAGTGGTACAGGTTTGAGTTTTGCTTTGTCTTTGATTGTGAGAGTTCACTGGGTTAGGGTTGAGAGAATACATTAGTGTTGCTTAGGGAGAGAGTCCTTGTAGGAACAGAGAAGTATGTATTCGGCCTTGTAAACTAAAGGGAACTAAGCAATAAAGAAAAGGAAACTCATTCGAAATCCTCCAAGGGAAGGTAGAGGTTTACTCATGCAATTAGTTGATCGTTGTGGGGTTTCTCTATAAGGGAACCGTCTCTAGTATTTTTCTTACCTGCATACTTACTTATTCCATTGCGTGTGGGAACTGTTCGATACAGTTCCCATAAGTGTTGTCGACTAACCAACGATCCAACATATATTCTCCTTGAAACCTTTTCTATATCTCATTTCCGTTAAACTTCTCTATGTTGGAAATCACTTGTTTGCTTAAATAAATAAATCTAAGCAATATCGATTGTTAGAAATAACGACCTCTTGTTATCGTTATTATTATTATAGAATTATTATCAAGATTGTTTGTGTGGCCTTGTTTGTTTAAATCTCTCTTCGAGATTCGTTATGGAATTAATATAGAATAAGGGATGTGGGTTTTGACCCTAACATCTCTCTATAATACGTCAACTGGTACGGCTTTACGCCCTCTCTTCCCTTGACAAATCGTTAAAACACACCGAGTGGTACAACTCATCACCCTCTCTTCCCTCGATATTACCGAGTGGTTTGGCTCACCGCCTACTCTTCTCCCGATGATTAAGGATCATGATCTATGTCCGTTCCTACTCGTTGGAGGGATGTCTACACCCTAGCTAGGTGTCGGAACTTCGTTCCCCTTAAGTGGACTCGGCTCTTTCATAGCCTCCACACCCTTAAAAGTCATTAATGATATGCAAAGTTTTGACACGTAATAAAGATAAGTGCTAGTGGACATTAAAAGACATTAAAACTGGGCCGGTTTAGCATAACGTAGAAGATCAACCCGACCGATAAGGGCGCGAGAAGTTTTCTAGAAACTTGTGTGTAATTAAACATTCCCAACATTATTCTACTCTATGAAGTTCTACAATCTCGTAGTTCATTCTTTTTACTTTAGAGTTATCTCGTTTCGAGATATTCTCATTTTCGTCCTTATGCTCCACATAAAGATTATACATCTTAAACACATTTCGTGTATCTCTTTAATGATGTGTTAAGTTACCAAATTACCCTTGAGAATTTCCATTCTCACTTGCTTAGTCTCCTTAGACTAATTCCTCTATGTTCGCATTTTTGCCTGAAATTTCTCGCCCTTCGCGACAAATGCCAAACTCTAGGGAACCGTCGTCGAAGGTTTAAAGATGAAGATCCATCAAGCTGAAGGAAGGAAGGTCAGTCTCTCTTACGGATGTTTTCTCGTTTAGTTTGGGTTACACCACGTTTGTGCAAACAATTTTCACTAATTCTGCTGCGTAAACTCTTTGATGTTTTGTTTATTGAAACCAAGTTAAAGATGTAATGACATTGTTTACACAAACGCGGTGTAACCCAAAATAAACGAGAAAAGTTCATTCATGAAAATTTATAAGTTAGAAATTTTTTCTAAGATTCAAGTATTAAACAAATCTCAAAAATAAAAAAATTCTTCTAAGTAATTCCAAGTAATGAAAAGTTCTCTTAACAATATTCTCATGTTTAAATCCTTGTTTAAAGTTCCTTTACTTTGTTCGAATGTCTTAGTCATGTAGAATCAAAGGATATTCTTTACAAACACCTTCTTTTCCTCTACAGAAATGGTCACTACAAGATGAACTAGTCACATGAACAACCCAAACTGAGCTGAAGATGAGAAAGAGGAAAGTCAATAAGAAGTAAGAGGCTTACCTCGGGTTAACCATCCCCCAATACCTAACCCCACTATCACATTTAACGAAGGCACCATGGAAGCTTTTTGTACCATGATTCATCACGAGAGGGGATTCCGGAAGTCGTGCCAAATCAAGTTAATAATGTGAATCAAGTGGAAGGTCAAGGAACAATTAATGTTCGTGAAAAAGAAGTCGAGTCAAGTTTCACTAATGCCCTTAACACTGTCAACACGATGAAGCTGGACTCCTACGATGGAAGCGGAGACCCTACCTGTACTCAATATTGGTTCTCTCATGTGGAGAGACTGGTCAGAAACGTGTACTGCTCAGAGGCTGGTAAGGTGCACATAGCTGCACTAAAACTCAAGGATGAAGTCGGGGAATGGTGTGAGAGCTCGAATTTGGCCACCCATCCCGAACTAAGCTGGGGTATGTTCAAGGAAAATATGATGAACATGTTCTACTCTGCCGCTATGAAGGACGAGAAATTGGACGAGTTGTTCTCACCCAAGGTCAATGGGCTAAGCATCTTGGAAAGAGCCAAAAAGTTTAATCATTTACTTCAGTATGATGGGCCCGCGATATCTACAAAGTAAAAAAAGATCCGCCGATTTCATAAGTGGATGAGTGATACCATCAAGACTTGGATGGAGAACCGCAATTTCTCGATCTTAGAGGAATATATGGATGTTGCGTACAGAACGGAGACCACCTTGAATGCGCCTGAGCATAAGAAGAACGGTGAAGGAAAGCCTCATCAACAGAATCAAAGTGGGTTCAAGAGGCCATCATATCCACAAGGTTTAGGATGGTCGAACAAGAACAAGAGTAGACCCGAGTGATGAGAATCAAGGATCGTGAAGTCCACGGTGCAAGGTAAGCCCCCTAGACTTCCAAGGAATTCGACAACAAACCCCAAAATAACAGGTCTGTCTTCAACTTGATGGTTTTCCCTGGTCTTGACTCCGATTTGCGTGATTCCAACTCGAGGAGTTAGATATATTATTCTAGTTGAAATCCTAAAAATTTGAGATCAATATCGCTTGTGGATCAAAGGTTATAACAGTTTTACTGAGGTGTTGCAGAATCCACCGAGAAGAGATTTCAGTGGGTGTTTGAATGAGATTGATGGAGTGGCGATGGAAGGGAGTTGAAAGGGGATGGTTTTGTATGAGATGAAGTGATGGATATGGATGTGGAATTAGAGAGATATGACTCACTCTCCAACAACACAAACTATGGATTCAAACAAGGATATGACTCACCTTGAAAGGATCCTTGAAGATGGCTCGATATGACTCACGAATCAAGGGAATTCACTAGCCTTAAGGACGAGTGATTCAAGACTACAAAGAAAAACTCAAAGCTTCATTTTCATTAGGTTTCAAAACGTCCTTAAACAAGAAGAACAAAATGCATATAAATAGGCACACAAAATGGGGTTACAAACAATCCTTCGTGTTCACATTCACCTACCACCTCACCTACCATCTTACCTACTACTTATTTATTACTTTCATATACTAATAAAAATCTATAATATTTACAATTTACTAAATATATCCCACACAATTATTAGAGACTTGGACGCAAACTGAATTGATAATGAGCCTCGAGAGTGACGACACAAGCTTGAAGAGGAACCTTGAGTGACCTCGGGGTGGATCACATCATCCTCTCCTCCTTTTAAAGGATTCGTCCTCGAATCCATTTGATCGGGTTCCTCAACATCATTCTCCAACAAAAAGGATGTGGTAGTCTCTTCTTCTTGAAGTAGAAATGGCAAGCATGAAGAAACCTTAGGTGTTGCATCCATCCATGGAGTAGCTAAAGAATTTAGTGAATACGCAAAATGGTGAGTCGATGCTTGGTTCTTATAGATGAAGGTGATGGTTCAACAACTTCCTCTACTTCAAGTATGTCCTCGACTTCAACATACTCATTCTCACACTGAAGTCGAGTCAGAGTAGGATCATGTTATGGATCTTGGTGCATGGTGGTCATTTCAACCTACACGACCTCCCCTTCTTGCAAATGCTCATCCCAAAGGGGTGGTTCTTCAAAATAGGGGCACTCCTCTTTTAGTATCTGCATCATTTCCATGGGACACTTGATAGTGATAAGTTGGTCCAAGCTTTGGAAGGAAATCATTATTTTCTTTTTGCTTGCAACTTCTAATAAGATAAGATTTTAAACAAATTTCGAGCGGTTATCTTGCGTAGCTCTGATACCAAATGATGAGAATCAAGGATCGTGAAGTCCACGGTGCAAGGTAAGCCCCCTAGACTTCCAAGGAATTCGACAACAAACCCCAAGAAAACTGGTCTATCTTCAACTGGATGGTTCTCCTTGGTCCTGACTTTGATTTGCGTGATTCCAGCTCGAAGTGTTAGATCTATGAGTCTAGTTGAACTCCTCAAAATTTGAGATCAATATCGTTTGTGGATCGAAAGTTATAAATTTTTTACTGAGGGGTTGCAGAATCCACCGAGAAGAGATTTCGGTGGGAGTTTGAATGAGATTGATGGAGTGGCGATGGAAGGGAGTTGAAAGGGGATGGTTTTGTATGAGATGAAGTGATGGATATGGATTTGGAATTAGAGAGATATGAGTCACTCTCCAACAACACAAACTATGGATTCAAACAAGGATATGACTCACCTTGAAACGATCCTTGAAGATGGCTCGATATGACTCACGAACCAAGGGGATTCACTAGCCTTAAGGACGAGTGGTTCAAGACTACAAAGAAAAACTCAAATCTTCATTTTCATTAGGTTTCGAAATGTCCTTAATCAAAAAGAATAAAATGCCTATAAATAGGCATACAAAATGTGGTTATAAACAACCCTTCGTGTTCACATTCACCTACCACCTTACCTACCACCTCACGTACCACCTTACATACTATCTATTTATTACTTTCATATAATAATAATAATCTAGAATATTTACAATAAATAAATATATCCCACACAATTATTAGAGACTTGGACGCAAACAGAATTGACAATGAGCCTCGAGAGTGACGACACAAGCTTGAAGAGGAATCTTGATTGACCTCGGGGTGGATCACATCACCGAGTCAACTAAGGAAAGGTCCTTCCAAGCATCTGAATCTAAAAAGAGCTCTATAGTTTGTCACAATTGTGGAGAGTCGGGGCACATCAACTGAGATTGCTCAAAAGACCGTAGGAGATGCTACAATTGTGGAAAGGAGGGACATCTCCATACTTATTGCAGACAAAATAGGGACAATGCATGCCAATTCCATTCAAACTTTGTTTCTCAAAACCCCCATGCTTCGAATAAGGTTGCTGGATCAGCTTCTGTGTAATCTACAACTCAGAATAAGGGAAAGAACCGATGACATCCTAGAGTCAAGGTTAACAACTCTATAAGATGCACCGCAATGAAAAACCTATTGCATCAGATGTCCCATAGGAATAGTTGGGTCCTCCTTCTTATCCAAGTCTAATATTTGTAATCATGTTAGTCTTGCCTTTGTTGGATCGTAAACCGGTTAGCTTAGAGCTTGGGAACTGGCTGTTAAGCTGTTCCCAAGGCAGCGGAAGAAACTATCGCAAGTATTAGAAAGACAGAATGAACACAGTTCCCTTATAGAGGAACCCCACTACAACCAACTAGTTGTATGGGTAAACCTCTACCTCCTCTTGGAGGATTTTGAATGACTTACTTATATTATTGATTTGTTCCTTAGTTACAAACAGCCAGATTCAAACTTCTCTGTTCCTACAAGTTCTACCTAACTCTAGCAACACTAATGAATCTTCTCAACTGAGTTCCGAAGCGAACAACAATCACTAAATAAATAACTCAAACCTTACACCGAATCGCAGTTCCCTTGCTCTTGGGAACTTGGCTTCACCGTCGTCGAGATCAGACACTCGCCGCCGGGGACTTCTCTTCTTCTTTCTCTGTTGTGGGTATTTGTGAATTCTGGGAGAAGTATTCAATCCGAGTACTATTCATTTGGCTTTATACTTGAGTGCACTTGGGCTTCAGTCGCATCTTTCATTTGTGTCCGAAATGCCCTTTGCTTGATGCCCAAGTTGTACTTTCTTCACATGTGACTTCAATTTGAACTAGGTCAACTTCTTGAAATGATCGGACCGTTGGATCAATCGTGACAGTCTGCTCCTCAGACTGTGCCTTTATCCTGTCCAAGACAGGATCCCGTGATATGCGCTGATCGGTCCTTGTCCTCACATGTGAGTTCCCATGTCGTGGGAACTATCCTCTTCAGAGTTCCTTTGGGAGAAACTCTTCATCGTGTAAACCTGTGTTCTCTGGTCATTCCTGGGAGTTCTCTTTTCGTGGGAACTTTCCTCTTCAGAGTTCCCTTGATGGAAACTCTTCATTGTGTGCTTCTGTGATCTTTGGTCATTCATGGAAGTTCTTTGCTCAACCTGTGTTCCTTAGAAATACTTGATCAAAGCACATTAGTTCCTTTATAGCGTTTGTCATTATCAAAACTCGGAGAACTGTATCGTTGTTCTGATGTTTAGAACCAGAGGTCCCAACATCGTTCCAACAATTTCCCCCTTTTTGATGATGACAAACCTATCACAAAAGTCAGCAAATATTTCAAAGCATGATATGCAGATGAGTTCCTACGCGTATTCCTAGGGAGCCGCTTCTTGTGAATCACTGAGTTCGTACTTAGCTTTTTATGCAATTGTTCCCCCTTAGCTATAGCGTATTCTATGATATCTTTTCAACTTAACTCATCTCGCATTTTTTGTCTTTCCCCCTTTTGACATCATCGAAAATAAGTAAACACATAGATAAGGAAGGAAAAGAACACGCAATCATACTAAAAACCATTTATTACTTAAGCGAAATATGTACATAGGAACACAAGAGACAATATTTGTGGGAACATTGAGGCTAGGAAAAAGAAGGAAAAGATCATGGGCTTGGTGGGAACAGGGCATCACAAAGCCGGGTCAAGACTTGGACTAGCTTTTCTTGGCCTTTAGCTATTTTTTCTTGGTCTCTTTCCATCTTTTCTTGGTCCCTGGCCATCTTGTCGAGAGTGTTGGCAATGTGCACCAACACTGGAGTGTTCCCATCCTGGGTGCCTTCATCAGATGGCAGCCTTTCTTGTTCCGCCATTGGCTCAGAGTGGCGCATTTTCTGGACTACAGAGATGTCCAGTTCCCTACCTATGGTGACCTCGTCCTTGGAGGTGTCGTAGAGGCCCTCTCTGAGCAAGAGTTTCTTGATGAGGCCAGCGTAAGGGAGGGAGTGGGATTTGGAAGCCATACACTTTTCCATGTGCCCGAGAATTATGCGAGGAAGATTTATGGGCTTTTTGAGGAGGAAGTGGTAGAGGATAATGGCATCAGGGATATTGATAACAAGGCGCTTCTCCTGGCGAGGGATCACCATGTTGATGATGAATTGATGGGCCAGCTTGGCAATGAGGGACATGTGATGAGTAGAGGTGCCAGTGGTGGGAACACGGCCCTCGTAGATCGTGTTATAAATCACCTCGCTGTTGAAGTGGCCCCAGCTCTTGGCGGGCAGTTCCTGGAGGCCCTGAACATGGACCTGTAGTTGAAGGCGGATTGTGGATGTGGTGAAGATGAAGTCATCGCCGTCGAGGGAGAGAGTTCCCTTGGTGCCGTTGTCGTGGACCACAAAATTGTTGTAGAATCGGCGCACTTGAGAGGGGTCAATAGTCACGGCCTCACTACACATCTGTTCCCATCCTTGGGCCTTGATCAGGTCCCATAGTTGCCCTAGCCCTTCATCGGTGAGCTGTTTTTCTGAGAGGATGAGGGGGGGAAGGAGCTTGCGATTTTCAGAGATATGAAATTTCTTGGGCACAGTTCGTTTCCCTTTCTTCTTGGAGTCCCCCCTAGAGACCGTAGTCTTTCCTTTTTGCTGAGGAGGGTCAGCCGCTTCAATCATGAGAGGGCGGGTCCTTTCCTCTGGGACCTCTGCCGACACCACCATTTGGTGGCCGGGAGTTGGGATGCCGGCAGGCTCTCTGGCGGTGGTGGCCTCCTCGTATTCTTCAGTGTCGTCACTGGAGGTCCCTTCATCGTCGGAGGAGGTCAGCCCTGTTCCCTCCTCGTTATCTTCTTGACGATGACTGCCTTGCCCAACACCATCGGTTGGTGCTGGGTTCCCTTCTTCTTGGGCTTTGCCCCCTTGGCCTTCGGAAGGCCCTGTGAGTGCGCCTCGGAATTCTTCCTCGAGGTCTTTGAGTCGGGCTTCCTCTTCCTCAGTTCCCATCACGATGGGTGCTTTGGCCTTCTGGCGAGCAAGGACTCCGATGGGGAGATTATCCTCGTCGGAGTCGAGGTCTATTGTGGTGTGAGAAGGAGAAGGGGAAGGGAGTTTTAGTGTGGTGGGAGAAGAGGGAGGTAGAGGAGAATTTTATGGAGTTGGGACCTTGGGAGTGGAAGGAGGAGGAGTAGGGGTTTGAGCCTTGGGACTTGAGGTCCCAGAGGCAGATTTTGAAGTAGTGGGAGATTTGGCAATGGGGGAGGTGGGTGGGGGAACTCTGGGAGAAGAAGAGGATGGAGGAATCTTCTTTGGAGAAGATGGAGGAGGGTTAGCAGTTCCCTCAACCATGGGAATAGGGGAGGAAGAGATTATTGTGGAGTCCCTGGGACCAGAGGTCTCAGTGATAGGTTTGGGACGAGTACGAAAGAGCTTCGCGACCTCGGAGGGGTCAACGACGGCATAGGCGTCGGGTTTGGATAGGTTAAGGACTTCCTCCATGTTGAGGGGAGATTTCTTCTTTGGCATGGGAAGAGAGGGGGATGAAAGAGTGGATATTTGTGAGTGTTTGCGTTTGGAGGATTTGTGTTTGGATTTTGAGGAGTGGTGTTTGGATTTGGAGGGATCTTTGGAAGAGTGTTTGTGTTTGGATTGTTTGGGTTTTTCGTATTTGGATGGGGGTTCGGATCCGAAGGAGTCTAGGATCTTGGTCCCTGAGGAGGAGATGGAGATGGGTTGAGAAGACGGTGGAGGAGGAAGGGATTGAGAAGATGTAGCGGTGGAGGCATGCATCGCTAGAGTTTGCTCTGCCGGAGGAGGAGGAAGAGAAGGAGGAGGCATGAGAGGGCTCACGTAATTGTAGAGCCCTGCAATTAGGACATCGCGAAGAACAGGATCCTGTTCTTTCTCGATGTCGGCTAACATGGAGAGGAAGAAAGTGCGAGGGTTTTTGTTGATCCACTCTTTGATTTCTTCGAATGAGTGGGTTGAAGCCATGGAAAGATTTGGATGGAGAGAGGTTTTGGAAGTTTTCTTGAATTGGGAGGAGGCAAAGTTGCAGAGCGAAGAGGGTGACAGGGAAGGATGAGGAGGAAGGAACCCAAAAATGGCAAAGTTGGGTTTTTTTATGTGAGAGAGAGACGAGGGTAGAAAGGGAAGTGTAGAAAGACCTCGATAACCGTTGGGCAATGAGTTCGGAGGACCGTTTCAACTTCCATAGCACGCCTCTGACACGTGTCGTTTTGTTTCCTGGGAAGTCTTTTTGATTTTTGAATACTTGGCCCAAAACGCTTCAGAGTCTGACACAATTTCCCGTTTCCCTAGTGAAGTTTCATCTTTTCAGATCCAGTGTTCCCTGCTTTTGCCTGTCAGTTCCCATGATCTTTGGAAAGGTCATATCGAGTGGAGAGGTTAAGGAAACTCACACTCAATTTTCTTTGTGAGGCTGGGGAACTCAAAAGAGAACCAGACAATTGGAACTCGATAAAGGTACAAAGAGTTTGGCTCATGAGAAGCGTTTGTCTGGCCCTTGGCTTAGGGTTGGTTTTATGATCAACCGTCATAGTGGCTTGTAAAGAGGGTTAGAGGGAACTCTGGTTGATCATTTTGGGACAAAAGAAATAATGTTCCTCTATACATGTCAAGCTCTAGACTAGTAATACGGCAAAATGAAAGCAATGAGTCCTATAGTTCCCTATCATGCATTTCCAGTTAGACTAATCAAGCATTGAGGGAGAGACAAACAGGGACTTGTTTAGTTTAGAGTTATCATCCCTAGAAGCATCCGAAAACGCTGGTAGGGACGTCTGTCTAATGCTTTGGTGAGAATGTCCGCAATTTGCTCTTCCGTTCTACAGTGTTGCATAGAAATGTTCCCATTTTCAACATTGTCACGTAGAAAATGATGCCTAATGTCTATGTGCTTAGTCCTAGAGTGATGTACAGGATTTTTAGAAATGTTAATGGCACTAGTGTTATCACAGAGTATGGGAACTGGAGCAAAAGACATACCATAATCCTGAAGTTGGGACTTGAGCCATAATACTTGGGAACAACATGATGCGGCAACCACGTATTCTGCTTCAGCTGTGGAGAGTGCCACTGAGTTTTTCTTCTTGGATCCCCATGAGACTAAACATGACCCAAGGAACTGGGCCATTCCTGATGTGCTCTTTCTATCAACGAGGTGCCCAACAAAATCTGCATCTGTATAAGCAATGAGCTCAAGGGAACTGTTCCTTGGATACCAGAGGCACAAGTTGTCGTTCCCTTTGAGGTACCTGAAAATCCTCTTCACCTCTTTCAGGTGTGATTCTTTGGGATTAGCTTGAAAACGTGCACATAAGCACATTGAGAACATAATGTCAGGCCTACTAGCAGTTAAGTATAGGAGAGAGCCAATCATACCTTTGAAGTTCCTTTGGTCGACACTTACCCCTGTTTCATCGGCATTTAGCCTGGAGTTTGGTGAGATGGGAGTGTCGATGGGCCTTGAGTGGTCCATCCCATACTTGACTAGCATTTCTCTGATGTATTTCTGTTGATGAATCCTTGTTCCCTCCTTTGTTTGAGATATCTGGAGTCCTAGGAAGAACGTGAGTTCCCCTATGAGACTCATCTCAAACTCACTACTCATGAGGTCCTTAAATTTCTCTACAAGAGTTTCGTTAGTTGCTCCAAAAACAATGTCATCAACATAAACTTGAACAATCAAGACTCATCTCAAACCTTGCTCTGATACCAATTGTTGGATCGTAACCGGTTAGCTTAGAGCTTGGGAACTGGCTGTTAAGCACTTCCCAAGGAAGCGGAAGAAACTATCGCAAGTATTAGAAAGACAGAATGAACACAGTTCCCTTATAGAGGAACCCCACTACAACCAACTAGTTGTATGGGTAAACCTCTACCTCCTCTTGGAGGATTTTGAATGACTTACTTATATTATTGATTTGTTCCTTAGTTACAAACAGCTAGATTCAAACTTCTCTGTTCCTACGAGTTCTACCTAACTCTAGCAACACTAATGAATCTTCTCAACTGAGTTCCTAAGCGAACAACAATCACTAAATAAATAACTCAAACCTTACACCGAATCGTAGTTCCCTTGCTCCGGGGAACTTGGCTTCACCGTCGTCGAGATCAGACACTCGCCGCCGGGGACTTCTCTTCTTCTTTCTCTGTTGTGGGTATTTGTGAATTCTGGGAGAAGTACTCAATCCGAGTACTATTCATTTGGCTTTATACTCGAGTGCACTTGGGCTTCAGTCGCATCTTTCATTTGTGTCCGAAATGCCCTTTGCTTGATGCCCAAGTTGTACTTTCTTCACATGTGACTTCAATTTGAACTAGGTCAACTTCTTGAAATGATCAGACCGTTGGATCAATCGTGACAGTCTGCTCCTCAGACTGTGCCTTCATCCTGTCCAAGACAGGATCCCGTGATATGCGTTCATCGGTCCTTGTCCTCACATGTGAGTTCCCATGTCGTGGGAACTGTCCTCTTCAGAGTTCCTTTGGGAGAAACTCTTCATCGTGTAAACCTGTGTTCTCTGGTCATTCCTGGGGAGTTCTCTTTTCATGGGAACTTTCCTCTTCAGAGTTCCCTTGATGGAAACTCTTCATTGTGTGCTTCTGTGATCTTTGGTCATTCGTGGAAGTTCTTTGCTCAACCTGTGTTCCTTAGAAATACTTGATCAAAGCACATTAGTTCCTTTATAGCGTTTGTCATTATCAAAACTCGGAGAACTGTATCGTTGTTCTGATGTTTAGAACCAGAGGTCCCAACATCGTTCCAACAACCTTCAAGGCACTTTTGTATCCCAACAACAGTTGGAAGATTCGAACCATGCATGTGACAATCTTCCTCGTAAGAATGTCTCATTTTGAATTCTATATTATGATTATGGGTTATCATATTATATCCTTACATGTTGAACCAAAGATCGTGTTCCATTGTTATCTTATTATAAAAGAATGTCTCGAGCCAATGAAATTGTAAGTTTTACGAATCAAAAGTTTTCAATATAGATTCATGGTGGTGAATAAGAATGGACTTTTATCTCCCATCTTGATCACATGGTTGAGGTAGAAATTCAGGTTTTGTTCCTATAAAGATACACATTTTAAGCGACTATGTTGGAAATAGTTCCCCGATACTGATCCCATTGGTGGAATGAAACCACTTAGTCCTTCAGATTCAACCTTGTTTACGAAAAACTACTTTCTTATAAGAATTAAAAAAATATAATAAGGAGGGATGTTCGAACCACTTTTCGATAATTAATGTATTCAGATACGACATCATAAAGATGGTTGTCTTCTCTTACGAGATAAACCATCGCTTGTCCCATTAGTAACTCCATTAGAAGTTCAAAATCGAAATTCTCCTTCTAAGACATGTGATGTCCGGATCAATGATGGTGCGAGGTGATCACCTTAAGAAGGAACGAAAACCCTCTCTTAGTTCGATGATGGTGGATCTCGGTGGTTGAATTTTGTCTGGAATCAAAAGGGTAGATCTCCCTGGTCCGGACTCAGATTTGAGTGATTCAAAATCGAGGATTTAGATCTATGAGTCTAGTTACACTCCTCAAAATTTCAGATCCATAGCACTTGATGATCGAGAGTTATGACAGTATTACTGAGGTGTCGCAGAATCCACCGAGTTACGATAAACCGGTGGTGGTGGAATGGAACGATTGAAAATGGAATGGCGAAGTGATGGATATGGATTCAAGTCGGATATTACGCACCGAGTGTTGCAAACTAAGTCGAAGGGAGTGTTGGATATGACTCACCAACGATCTTCAACAAGAAATCAAAAAGAACATTTGATTGAAAAACAAAGAGAAACAAGTATGTTCATAGTTCAAGTCTAAGCAAGAAAGGATGCAAAAAACAAGCCTTAATACCCTAATCCACGCCTCTCTCATCTCATCCCTAACTCCTCTCGTTATTACATAAAACAACCCATACTTTCAATAAAACAAACTAATTGTCCTTTACCACACAAGAGTCAACTCGTAGAACCAAAAGTCATACGGAATCTCCCACCTTCACCATTGTTAGCCGAAGTCCATAAGAGCCATGATCTCCTCTTTGATTTGGTCAAGCATACCTTTAGAAAGATATAATTATTTCCTCCATGACTTTGGACACGTATGGAACCACAAAAATCTATATGAATTTAAAGGATGTCTGATATACTTCATATTTGTTTGGATCAATCCTTGATAGTCTGCTAATTAGCTATTGTCTATGAAGTTTATCTACGAGTTGCAAGCTTGCATTGCTAAACCTGTTATGCCAAAGGTTGGCGACATATGCAACTGTTTTGAGACATAGTTTTTCCTCAGGATCAAAACAAGGGTCCACTTTATAAATATTGTTTTCACACACCTCTTTCAGAAGAATCTTACCTGAGTCAATTTCCACCACCTGAAAACCTTTATTATCAAAGACAACTTGAATTTTTCCATTCACACACATTTGGGAAACACTTAGCAATTTAAAACCAAGATTATCTACTAAATGCACATCAACTATAGTCAGTTTTCATCACATCACCTTGTCGAAGGTAATTGATGATGTTCCGTCTCCCGAGCCACTGCTCGCGCCCTTACAAGCGCCGGCACATCTTCCACGCGCGCCCTTGCATGCGCCGATGCCCGAGCATTCCTTTGCGCCCTTGCATACGCTGGCGTCCCCTCATGGCGCGCCATTGCAATTGGCTGGTGCACCCTTGCATGCGGCTGGTGGTGCGCCCTTTCAAGTGATGGGTTTCGAAATTGGCCCGCCCTTGCCTATGTTTGATGGGACTAATTCTTCGTGCATTTCTAATGGTAATTTGGTCCATGAATTGAGTGCGGATTCCAGCTCTAATGCCAAGTCCAACTTTCCCGAAAAAGGAGAGTCTTCATTTGGACAAGTATCCAAGATCGGCGTTCAAGGCGCCAAGGTTCCAAGTCAAGACACCATGCCCTATCTTTGGCGCATCACAAGAGCACAAGCTAGGGCGATGTTAGACCAAATCAAGGAGAATCTCATGGCTCATAAGTTCTGATGGCTTACGATGGTGAAGGTTGGAGTCTTCTTGTGACTCTTGGTTCTACAAGTGCTAAAACTTGAATAGGTTTTGTCGTGGACGTTTAGTTGGATTTCTTTGAAACATAAGGGAACTTTATGTAATATGTGTGGAGTGTGGGGTGAGTAGTGGGGTGTTCCACTTAGGGGTTAAAACCCTCGTGTTTTTGGCCTCCTCTCCTTAGACTTGATGATGAAGATGCTATCTTTCCTTTTCTTTTCTAATTGAAGTTTCTTGCATTTTCTTTGTTGAATCTTTTTGAAGACTTTTTGGTGAGTCATATCCAACTTCATCTTCAATTTAGTTTGCAATTCTCAGTGAGTAATATCCGAGCCTTACATCCATATCCTTCATGCAACCATTCCACCACCATCGGTCCAAGAGAGAGTTTTGTTGCTTCTTAAAGCAATCACCTCGCACCACCAATCCATCCAACGATCAGACCATCAAGTGGTATCTGAGCCACATGAAGGTATAACCATCTAAATCTTTGTTTTGACTTTGGATTTCCACTCATTGCAAGTGTTGCCCAAATCTTGCTTCGAGTGAGGTTGCCCATATCTTGCTTCGATTGGTGTCAAAATTTCGTCCTTTATTTGTTGTTGTTGGAGGTCGAAAATTTTGGAGTCCTTGGTTGAATTCCACACGAAAATGGTGGAGGAACACCAAAGATCTAGTCTTGCTTGATGGAGTAGATAAAAGGGTGTGTTTAATCCTTGTTTAATTGCATCAATTAAGTTGCATCCTTGAATCTTGTTTGCTGAATTTGTGCTAGAAAAAATGAGGGGAAGTGTGTGAGTCGAACCCTTTGTGTCTCATCTCATGCTTGTTGATTAACTTCGACTTATGATACGAGAACGACGCCGAGAAGTACTTGTCTTGCTTGTTTAAATTATAAAAAAAATCAGACATGTGCCTTAAAAGAAATATTCGGACTCGGAGAGAAAGAGAATCGGGGCTAGAAAAACTCAGACCCGATGAAAGTGAAAGAGAGGCCGGACATAGAATAAGTCAGACCCCGTGAGAAAGAGAATATGAGCAAGGCCTAAAATTTGTTTAAATTTGATGTTTGTGTTTCTTGGTGTTTAGTAGCTTCCTATTGTCGTTTTGCCATGAAAACGAGTGTGTGGTGTCCTTGAGTTGTCTTTTGTTCGAGTTTTTCTTGTTGTTCTTGTGTTGGAACCTTGACCTCATACTTGCAACTTGTCGGATTTCTATCTCGAACAAGTTTTGGTGATTAATTCGTGTGCATCTCTATATCCTTGCTTGTTACTTGGAATATTGTTGAGATGACGAGTATATGTGATGACAAAGACAAAAACAAGGTCGATGAAGAGTCATCCAATTCGGTGGACGTCGTGTTTCGGTCCATTCAACAATCCCTTCAATCCATGGAGACCCGTTTTGACAACTTGGAGAGCCCAGTCCAAGGGTTGGATGAGAGGACACAAGTGCCTCAAATGGGAGCTCCACCAAGCATCTTACAAAGTGCCAATCGGGTGGAAATGTTTCAAGACGAAGCCTCGACGTCTTATGTGCCAAATTATGAGGCTCCCACCTCTCTTAGTCTATGTGCGCCCTATGGGAGCTGTTAGACAATAGAGAATGAACAACCCTAAAACACTGTTGATTGATTGATTACTGAAAATAGTAACAAATCTCAATGGGAGAAACTCCCAAACAGCCAATCTCAAGGAGATAATCTCCAAGGGCCCAAAGGCAAAAGCCTTGATCCTTTCTCTACTTCTCTGGATACCCCTCCTACAAGAAACCCTTCATTATTTATAAGCTAACAAACCGCCTAATTCTCCCTTCTCCCAGCCAGCTTACACACACACTAGAAGGATCTTTCTAACTGCCCTTACACAAAAAGACCCATTTACCCTTCTTGCCATGTTTTCTAACAGGACCATTCCTCCATATGTTCCTCCCGCAAGTTTCACCAACAATCCAGCTTATGTGGCCAATTCCAAGGTAAGACCTTTTGTTGCTATATTCCCGAACAATATTCCTCTAGTTTCCACTAACCTTGCAGGTCATGGAGTGGCTAACTCTCAACAGACGGGTCGGACCACGACCAACACCATGGTCGAAACCGCCGGGCTTCTTCCTCGGCTCTTTGTTGGCCAAGGAAAGCCCCCACGTGTGCCGGTGTATGGTGTCGTAGCCTAGCCTTGGCAAGGTGTGAATGTCCCTCAAAAGGAGCGGCCTAGAGATCAACATCAAGGCATCAAGCTAAATGTGCCGACCTTTGTGAGCACCTCCGACGCCGATGCATGCCTTGATTGGATATCCAAGGTCAAGTACATCTTTGATTTCTATGGCTATGATGATGCACGATGTGTGGCCATGGAGGTCATCCACTTTACCGACTTCACTTACCATTGGTGGCTCGAGGACAAGGCCTTCGGGAGAACGCGCCGAATGCCTCAAATCCACACTTGGCAAGAACTTAAAGAGGCCCTTGAGGAGAGGTTTTTGCCTCAAGATTACACTGAGCGAATCCATGCTAAGCTTGAGCAAGTGCATCAAGGAAACCGTTCCCCGGATGAGTTTTACAACAAGTTGCACATGCTGATTTTTTGTTCCGGGCTGCAATTTCTCGGACGGGTATGTGATTTCTAAGTTCATTAATGGTTTAAATTTGGAACTAAAAAATGTTGTGAGCATGCAGCACTTTAGTAGAGGGACCGTTGAGCAGGTGCTCCATTGTACCGATTACATCTACAAGCACCTCTCTCAACGGCGCAAAAGTTCGACCAATCCCCGGGCGTGGCATTCATCCACCTTGGTGCCTAAGGTGCGCATGAACCAACATAAGAAGTTGGAGTTTAGGAGAGACTCGAGTTCACAACCAAAGACTGTCCATGCCCACGACAAGAAGGAGTAGAGTAAGCCAACGATGTGAAGTGTTTCAAGTGTCTTTGTCACGGGCACTATTCTAGGAATTGTCCAAACGCCTGAAAGGTTCTTCTTACCTCCCAAGGAGAGTACGCATATGAGGATGAAGGGGCTGCGGAAGAAGAAGAAGAGAGTCCCGAGGTCCAAGAAGAAGAAGAACTTCATGCCACGACCGAGGATGGAGAGTGAACAACCCTAAAACACTCTTGATTGATTGATAACTGAAAATAGTAACAAATCTCAATGGGAGAAACTCCCAAAGAGCCAATCTCAAGGAGATAATCTCCAGGAGCCCAAAGCCCAAAGCCTTGATCCTTTCTCTACTTCTCTGGATACCCCTCCTACAAGAAACCCTTCATTATTTATAAGGTAACAAACCGCCTAATTCTCCCTTCTCCCAGCCAGCTCACACACACACTAGAAGGATCTTTCTAACTGCCCTTACACAAAAAGACCCATTTACCCTTCTTGCCATTTTTTCTAACAATGCCACCCTCCTTCAAACAACCTTGTCCTTAAGGTTGTATACATTTGAAACTGAATTGGAATGGGTGGATTGTGCAAGTGCAAAGGAATGCAAATTTGCAATCCTTTAGTGTTGTACACTTGTTTATGTGAAGGCCTCCTCCCTGGCTGAATCCTTATCTTGATGAGTGGTAAAACTGCAGCCAAACCACCCTAAGAGAAGTTAAGCTCCTCATCCAGATTTTCTCTGAACAATAACTTTTACCCACTCTGTCTTCCAACAACTCTTCAAACAGACAGGCAGCTCGATACTCGGTTGCCATGGTCAGAATGTCGCCTGATTCCTTGCCTCCAGCTTCTTCCTGACCAACATTCATTACTGTTGGGGTCCACTCGAACATTCCTTTATCCTCCATATCCGTTAACTCAGGTGGCCGTGGAGAATGGTACACCCACTTTCGGGTTTTGTAATGATTCTCGTCCTCTACCAAGTTATATCCTAACTTCTCATAATCCTGAAGTTGTAGAGATTTGAACCCCAAATCAGTTTAGGCATTAGCACTTAAACAATAGAGAATAAACAACCCTAAAACACCAAATTATCCAGAAATTGAGAAAAGGATCGGGCATTAGTGCCTTGGGCTCTTGGAGATTTTCTCCTTGAGATTGGCTCTTTGGAACCTTTGTTCCATTGAGATTTACTTGTTCTTCTTAGTTTAATCAAAGTAATTGTGTGTGTTTTGTGTTTCCTGATTTTCTACTCTATCAATTGGTGCTCTTGGTGAGAGGCTTCAACAATAGGGATAGAGGAAAATCGGGAAGAAAGGATTCATCAATTGGAGAGTGAGGTGACTAACCTGGTCAGAGAAGTGAATACATGGGTAAAAGAGGGAGATCTCAGATATGAGATAATAGGAATTTGTTTACAAACGGGATTGAGGGTGCATGAGATGATTTTGAAGATGACTGAAGATCAATTTAAGGAGGATGATAAGGATTATCCAGCACTCAAATACCAGACAGCAGTGGTTTTCAACCTCAGGATGTGGATCCAACTTCTGACCGATTGTGTTAAAAGGAAGATGGCCAAGTTCAGAAGATCGGAAGAGGAAGATACCGTTGTTGGTGAAGAACTCCAGACTTTTGCGACCATGGGAGATCCGATGGACACCTCGCTAGGAGATATCAGAGATGAGAAGAAGGTTGAATTCACAATCTGCGAGGGAGACGATTCTAGAGGAGCCAAGGTCGAATGTGTCGCCACGGAGGAAGAGGAAATTGGGGCCGGTCAGAGCAAGACTAGTCTCGAGTCTCTCGACCGTCTGGTCGGGATTTCCAATGGAGTTGTCAAATTGGAGCCCAGGTTTGACACTGAAGGGGAAGATGAACTGGAAACCGGTATCGACATGGAATCTGTTCTTCAGATCGATGGAGATAAACCGCCGGAAGAGATCGCTAGGGCTAAGAGAAGGACGCCAGAAATTGGTGCACTTGGGCGGGATCTCGACCAAATCGGGCCACCACCTTGGGCTAGAATAGTTGGAGAAGAGAATCGAAAGGGTTGAATGTCGCCCGGGTCAATGCCGGAAGCTTCTTTCCTTCTTCCCCTCAGCTGGCAAGAGTTGCAATCTGTGTTGTCGAAGACCACCAAGAGAAAGGGTACAAGATCGCCTCGTGAGAGTGGTGGAGGCTCTGCTGGTGGACGGTCAAAACCCCACCTTTCAACATAGCTGCCGCCTTCTCTGAGGAATATGACTGCCCTTGCCGACCCATTCAAGCAAGCCTTGTCCTCAAGGCTGTTTTTGGAAGCTAAAGGAAATACCAAAGGCTCTGAGAATGGATGAAATCGACTATCACCGGGGTCCTTGCCGGCGGCATCTTCCTTGTCGGGTATATGGACAGAAATAAGGCAGGGAATGGAAAGAGAATCAGAAGCGGCGGTGCTGAAGTCTAACCTCAAAAGATCCAAGGGAAATTCCGGTGGTCGAGGAGGTGGTTTAGTCGGTGTCGGTTTTGCGGGAGGTGGCAATGGGCACTTTCGTCTGTAGATGCGCTCCGTCAGGAGGTCAAAGGAAGAATGAGGTTCTGGAGGTTGAAGACGCAAAATTATATTTCCAGACCTTTGGGATCCTTCCTTGATTCCAACTCTAGGCCCATCTTTGCTTTGCAAAATATCAGGCCCATTTCCCTTTTGCAAGAAAATCAGCCCTGTTTGATTGATTTCTACTTCAAAATCTCCCAAACTATCTGACTTAAATATGGGCCAAGGTGGTGGGCCTATAGGTTTTGGATCTGGTTTGCGTTCGGATCTAAATTCTCCCTTACCTATCACCAGAAAAAAGACGGATTCATGTCCATCGAACCCTACAACCCAAACAGCCCTTTCTGTATGCACCTCACGCGCCGCCATCAACACCATCTTCTCAAAACTTCTTTCTAATTCTTCCTTGTGCCACTGTCGGCCGATAGCGCCATCCCCATCGAGTCTCGCTTTGCTCAGATCCGTTGTATGCCCATCCTCTTTTATTTCAAGCGTTGGAGGTTCTGGCTCAATGTTGGGGTCGCCTCCTTCCTCTCTATCTCGCTGTCTATCCGCCATGGATGCCTCAATTGAACCTCGAGCTAGTTGCTGGTCATCGATGGTCTCTCCCCTTGTTCCTCTATGCCAAAGTGGTGGCCCAACTTGGTCGAGATTCAGCCCCAATTCTCCAGCAAGTACTGGTTTCGATCGCTGAGCCTTAGCACAACCATCACCCTGAAGTTGATCGTCCGGGTTGATCCCGATTTCACTCCTCTTGACCTCGAGTTCATCTTCCACCTTAATTTCCGTTACGAGCTCTGACATGAGGACTCGATTTGAGTCGTCTTCTCTTGCCTTCGCACCAGATTCTCCATCCAGTAACTCCTCTCCATTGGAGTCGAGTTCTCCCTCTCAGCTGACTGCTTTCTACAAACCCAACATCCCCTTCTCAATTGCCTTCAAATACTTTCTCACAGAGAATGTCCAACAATCAACCATAAATTTGTGGCTAGCCATTTCCCTCATCCTCTGAGCATACTTATTACTTTGTTCTTCCTGAATTTCCTCCATCACCCCTTCAATACAAGACCTCAACACTCCCAGTTTGATTTCAATATCATCCCCAACAGACTTTGATCTGCTTTCCCCCTCTAAAATCCAAGCAAAAACTAACTCCCTTACTTCCTCAACCCAGCTACGAAAAAAACCATAACCTCTTCTCCATTTTTCTCTATCTCTTCCATCTCAGGTTCTCTCCATTCTTCCATGTTCATCCTCTAATCTAACCCCAAAGATAATCTCTCTCAACAAGAGAACCAATTTGTTAGACAATTGAGAATGAACAACCCTAAAACACTCTTGATTGATTGATAACTGAAAATAGTAACAAATCTCAATGGGAGAAACTCCCAAAGAGCCAATCTCAAGGAGATAATCTCCAAGAGCCCAAAGGCAAAAGCCTTGATCCTTTCTCTACTTCTCTGGATACCCCTCCTACAAGAAACCCTTCATTATTTATAAGCTAACAAACCGCCTAATTCTCCCTTCTCCCAGCCAGCTCACACACACACTAGAAGGATCTTTCTAACTGCCCTTACACAAAAAGACCCATTTACCCTTCTTTCCATGTTTTCTAACAGGACCATTCCTCCATATGTTCCTCCCGCAAGTTTCACCAACAATCCAGCTTATGTGGCCAATTCCAAGGTAAGACCTTCTGTTGCTATATTCCCGAACAATATTCCTCTAGTTTCCACTAACTTTGCAGGTCATGGAGTGGCTAACTCTCAACAGACGGGTCGGACCACGACCAACACCATGGTCGAAACCGCCAGGCTTCTTCCTCGGCTCTTTGTTGGCCAAGGAAAGCCCCCTCATGTGCCGATGTATGGTGTCGTAGCCTAGCCTTGGCAAGGTGTGAATGTCCCTCAAAAGGAGCAGCCTAGAGATCAACATCAAGGCATCAAGCTAAATGTGCCGACCTTTGTGAGCACCTCCGACGCCGATGCATGCCTTGATTGGATATCCAAGGTCAAGTACATCTTTGATTTCTATGGCTATGATGATGCACGATGTGTGGCCATGGAGGTCATCCACTTTACCGACTTCACTTACCATTGGTGGCTCGAGGACAAGGCCTTCGGGAGAACGCGCCGAATGCCTCAAATCAACACTTGGCAAGAACTTAAAGAGGCCCTTGAGGAGAGGTTTTTGCCTCAATATTACACCGAGCGAATCCATGCCAAGCTTGAGCAAGTGCATCAAGGAAACCGTTCCCCGGATGAGTTTTACAACAAGTTGCACATGCTGATTTTTTGTTCCGGGCTGCAATTTCTCGGACGGGTATGTGATTTCTAAGTTCATTAATGGTTTAAATTTGGAACTAAAAAATGTTGTGAGCATGCAGCACTTTAGTAGAGGGACCGTTGAGCAGGTGCTCCATTGTACCGACTACATCTACAAGCACCTCTCTCAACGGCGCAAAAGTTCGACCAATCCCTGGGTGTGGCATTCATCCACCTTGGTGCCTAAGGTGCGCATGAACCAGCGTAAGAAGTCGGAGTTTAGGAGAGACTCGAGTTCACAACCAAAGAAGGAGTTCCGTCCATGCCCACGACAAGAAGGAGTAGAGCAAGCCAACGATGTGAAGTGTTTCAAGTGTCTTTGTCACGGGCACTATTCTAGGAATTGTCCAAACGCCCGAAAGGTTCTTCTTACCTCCCAAGGAGAGTACGCATATGAGGATGAAGGGGCTGCGGAAGAAGAAGAAGAGAGTCCCGAGGTCCAAGAAGAAGAAGAACTTCATGCCACGACCGAGGATGGAGAGTTCTTTGTGGTTCAACGGACATTCTTCATGACGGAGAACACCACCACACCAAGTTAATGAGAAGTTATCTTTCATACTCGATGTAAGATCATGGATAAGGTATGTAGTGTGATCATTGATAGCGGTTCTTGTTGTAATATTATTAGTCAAGAGGTGGTGGATAGGTTTTCTTTGAGTACTATTCCTCACCCTTTACCTTATCCTTTGTGTTGGTTGAATTCTAACGCCCCTATTTAAGTCAAGGAGAGGGCTCGTGTTTCTTTTTTGATAGGGAAATACAAGGATGAGGTGGAGTGTGACGTGGTTCCGTTGACCTCTTGTCATTTACTTTTGGGACGCCCTTGGCAATTTGACAATGGAGCGATTCATGATGGAATATCCAACGAGTATCACTTCCAAATGGAGGGAAAGAAGGTGACTTTGCACCCGATGTCTCCCCACGAGATAATGTTGGATTATGCAGCCAAGGAGCAAAGGAATAAGCATTCTATCCGAGAGGAAAAGAAGGACAAGAAGCTGGCCATAGGCGGCACCTCTATGCCCCTACTCTTGGCCAAACCGAAAGAGATTGCTCACACATTCAAGGGAAGTGGCGTTTGCCTTTTACTTGTCTTTCATGAATTGAGTGATCTTCCTCCTCCTATTTCTCAACTTTTTCAGACTTTGAGGAGCTATTTCAAGAAGAGGTGCCAAAGGGACTCCCGCCGCTAAGAGGAATACAACACCAAATCGACTTTGTCCCGGACACCACTTTACCAAACCGTCCCGCTTACCGGGCCAATCCCGAGGAAAATAAGGAGCTTCAAAAGCAAGTGCAAGAGCTTCTTGACAAGGGATATGTGCGTCGATTGTCCGGCGATCAACAATATCACCATCAAGTATCGCCACCCGATTCTGAGGCTTGAGGATATGCTTGATGAGCTGCAAGGGGCGAGTCTCTTCTCCAAAATTGATTTAAAGAGTGGATATCATCAAATACAAATGAAGGAGGGCGATGAATGGAAGACGGCGTTCAAAATAAAGCAAGGCCTCTACGAGTGGTTGGCCAACGCTCCTAGCACATTCATGCGCTCGATGATCCATGTCCTCCTACCTTTCATTCGTATGTTTGTGGTTGTGTACTTTGATGATATTTTGATTTATAGCCACGATTTACCCACTCATGTCGAGCACCTTAGGCGAGTGCTTGATGCTTTGAAAACAGAGCGCCGACCATCATGACTTCAAGAAATACGACTTTTGCTCGGATCACGTGGTGTTTCTTGGTTTTGTTGTGAGTAGAAATGGAATACATGTGGATGAAGAAAAGATGAAGGCGATTCAAGAATGGCCAACACCGACTACCATGACTCAAGTCCGAAGCTTCCTCGGTTTGGCCGGCTTCTACCGCCGGTTTGTGAGAGATTTTAGAATGTTGGTTGTGCCTTTGACCTTCCTCACCTAGAAAAATTTTCCATTTACATGGGGAGAGGCGCAAGAGAAGGCATTTTCAACCCTCAAAGCTAATTTGTCAGAAGCACCGTTGTTGGCCCTTCTCGATTTTAGCAAGATGTTTGAGATTGAGTGTGACGCGTCGGGAATCGGTCTTGGAGGGGTGCTAATGCAAGAGGGAAGCCTATTTCCTATTATAGTGAGAAGTTGGGAGGATCCGAGCTCATGTACCCCACGTACGACAAGGAGCTGCTTTCCTTTGTGCGAATGCTTAGGGCGTGGGAGCACTATCTCTTGCCTCGGGAATTTGTCATTCATTCCCACCATGAGGCGTTGAAGTACTTGAGGGGCCAAAGCAAACTGAACCGGATGCATGCTAAATGGGTGGAATTGATCGTGTCCTTCCCCTATGTCATCAAGAACAAGAAAGGCAAGGACAACGTCGTCGCCGACGCGTTGTCATGGAGGTACACTCTTTTATCTTTATTAGATGCTCGTTTGCTTGGATTTGCTTTCATGAAGAAATTATATGCTCATGATTCTGAATTTGGTGACATATATCATGCTTGTTTGAAGGGGGGGGGGGGGAGTCGGGATCATTTCTATTTGGATGAGGGGTTTCTTTTTTAGGGAACTCGTTTGTGTGTGCCGAATGGCTCGGTTAGACGTTTGCTAGTGCAAGAGGCCCATGTTGGTTGCCTCACGGGGCACTTTGGAGTCATGAAAACTTTGCATGTGCTTAGGAAGAATTTTTATTGCCTCACATGCTTAGTTCGGTTGTGTTATTTGTTTGCGTGAAAAGTCTAAGGTGCACTCTCACGGTTTGTATACCCCATTACAGATTCCATGTGTGCCATGGGAGGATATCTCCATGAACTTTGTATTGGGGTTACCTAGGTCTAAGAGGGGTAGGGATTCCATTTTTGTGGTGGTTGACCGGTTTTAAAAAATGGCACATTTTGTTGCTTGCCATAAGACCGGTGATGCTTTTCATGTTGCTAGCTTGTTCGTTGAGAACATTGTTCGGTTGCATGGTGTCCCTAAATCTAGTGTTTCTGACCGCGATGTGAAAATTTTGAGTTTCTTTCGGAAGACACTTTGGGCCAAGCTCAACACCAAGCTTCTATTTTCTACTACTTGTCACCCGCAAACGGATGGGCAAACCAAGGTCATTAATCATACTCTTGGTGCCCTTTTGCGTTGTTTTTTGAAAACTAAGTTGTGTAGGTGGGAAGAGTGTACTCCTTTCATTTGGTTTGCATACAACCGGTCCGTTCATTCAGCCACAATGAAGACGCCTTTTGAGGTGGTGTATGGGAGCAATCCCATTACGCCAATTGATTTGGCGCCTTATGCTATTAAGAACAGTGAGAGCCGCGAGGGTCTTGATCAAGCTGAGAAGATCAAGCACATTTTTGAGGAAACACACTTCAATTAGAGAGGCGAGCAATGCAATACAAGCGCCAAGCTGACAAAGGGTGCAAATAGTTGATTTTTGAACCCGACGACTTTGTTTGAGTTCATTTGAGGAAGGAGCGGTTTCCCGCTCTTTGGAACTCTAAGCTTAAGCCACGACTAGATAGGCCTTTTCAGGTTTTAGAACGCTTCAATAACAATGCTTACAAGCTTGATCTTCCTCCAAATTATGGCATCCATGAGGTATTAACCTTTTTGACCTTGTTCCTTATTTTTCTAATGATGATGTTGAGGATGTTCAGGATCAAGGTTCATGGACGAATCCTTTTGAAAAGGAGGAAGATGATGAGAGTCCATCTCCAAAGCCACACCTCGCACCCTTGCATGCGTCAATGCCTAAGCCTTCCTTCTCTCCCTTGCACACGCCGGCGTCCCCTCATGGCGTGCCCTTGTGCGCCCTTGCAGGCGGCTGGTGGTGCGCCCTTGCAAGTGTCGGGTTCCGACATTGGTGCGCCCTTGCCTATGTTTGATGGGACCAATTCTTCAAGCACCTTTGATGGAAATTTGGTCCATGACTTGAGTGCGGATTCCAGCTCTAATGCCAAGTCCAACTTCCCCATAAAAGGAGAGTCTTCATTTGGACAAGAATCCAAGACCGGCTTTCAAGGTGCCAGGGTTCCAAGTCAAGACACCATGCCCTATCTTGGGAGCATCACACTAGCACGAGCTAGGGAAATGCTAGACCAAATCAAGGAGGAGCTTATGGCTCATAAGTTTCTGATGGCTTACGATGGTGAAGGTTGGAGTCTTCTTGTGACTCTTGATCCTAGGAGTGCCAAAACTTGACTTATGTATTGTCGAGGACGTTTAGTTGAATTTATTGAAACTTAAGGGAGTTTCATGTAATATGTGGGGAGTGTGGGCTGAGTAGTGGGGCGTGCCACTTAGGGGTTAAAATCCTCGTTTTTTGGCCTCCTCTCCTTAGACTTGATGATGAACATGCTATCTTTCCTTTTGTTTTCTAATTGAAGTTTCGTGCATTTTCTTTGTTAAATCTTGTTGAACACTTGTTGGTGAGTCATATCCAACTTCATCTTCAATTTAGTTTGCAATTCTCGGTGAGTAATATCCGATCCGTGAGTCCATATCCTTCACGCCCCATTCAACCACCATCGGTCCAAGAGAGGGTTTCATTCCTTCTTAAGGCAATCACCTCACACCCCCAATCCATCCAACGATCCAACCATTAGTAATCTTACCTCCTATATACTCTTGAAATGAGACGAAATCCCTGGGGTTCTCGAACATATGAGTTGAGAATAGACTATCGATAAACCATGACTCCTTGTCACCCAATTGAAGCTCTTAAGATTACTTGTCTTCACTAGCCATGAGACATTTAACACCCCGTCTTTACACTGGGACACTATTCGGTAGCAGACCACACATGGGTCCACAAGAGCTAACTTGACAATAAGTTCACTCGGATATTACAACTGAAGCACGACGGGAAAACACAAAGAAAACATCCAACCTGTATTTATAAACCCGAGATATGGAAATCATGCATGAATTCCCAATCGACATAAACTACAACACCACTTGTGAACACTTTATTGACATCATACTACCTTTTTTCTTGACAAAACCAAATAGTATACAATAATATACAAGATAAATAACCACCATTTCACCAACTGAACCCAATCCTAATGACACGGCCTTCAATGACTCGTACCATAATTTTTTCGAGGTTTCATCATGGATTTTGGATCCTAATCCTTACTTGGAAATGAAAAATATGTCCCTGAAGGGTTAGCTACCAATTGCAATATGCACTAACTAGTAAACACAATATGAAGTTGCAAAATCAATTTAACAAAATACATAACAAGAGTAATAACAAAATAGTTCCCATATAATATATTCACTAGTGCAGACAAACGCACAACAATACCTATAATCATAAGATGCACATAATAACATTTAATAGAATAAAACGCATAATAATAATAGTATATCCGTTCACTTTAGTATCATCTCACCCATCTTCTACATCAATAATAGTTCAATCAGAACTCATCAATTCTCATTCAGCACATCATTTATCTAACAAGCATGACATCCTCCAGCCTTACACATGGTAGTGGATGGCAGCCTCCACCTTTTATCCGAACCACTCACACCTTCATCATTCACCTTCTTACACCTGGTCAAGCCTCCTCGGGAGCACTCAACAAAACATTTTAGTATAATTTTGAAGGAGACCTCTATGACATACAACTAAGTTAGGATGTCTCCTCCTTTTTTACTATCCTTGATCGTAATCATATCGGTTAGGTGTCAATGCTTAGAAATCCGAATAAAATACAAAATAGTATTCACATATTATATTTTACAAAACAACGAATTATTTTCAAATAGACATATAATAATATACAGGGATGAATCCTAAAATAAAGCTATACACATCATGTCTATACATTCAGCACACATCAAAACTGATAACTAAGTAAGTCTAGGCGACTTACCTCAAAGATGAATTCCCAAAGCCAAAAAACAACTAACTATCTCGCAATGCGGAACCCTGTCTAAGATAGATAACTTGTCTCTTTCCCTCGTCTTTGTTCACTTCTTAAGACCCACACTCCTAGACACACACACACACACACACATATAACCCAATGAATAAAATAGCTTACAAACTCTAACCCTAAAAACAACGAAAAACCAACACGTCTTATAACTTCTTTTGTATAAATCCAAATCCTTTAAACCTTGACAAGAATATACTAAATATATAAAAGAGAATTTTTCTAGTTCATACCTCTTTGTAAAATTTGATCAAGGATCCCCAATAATCATTACAAAACAAAACCCTAAAATCACTTTGAAATATTTTACCGACTATAAATCCAATATCGAAAACACACTTTGAGAACTATAAATCAAATGATTTCAAATTCAAAATCAATTATAAACCCAGATATGAAAAATTAAGACAAGTTACTAACTAATTAAAACTTGCAATTCTGTCAATATAAATCAACGTAGGTCGGCATATTTTTAAGAAAAATCACGTTTTCCACCCTCAAATCTCCTTTACTACAAATCCTAAAGTAATTATTAATTAACTTTAAGTTAAAAACTTTAAATTATAATTAATTTCAATTCAAAATTAAATATTGAATGTTATTATTTACCCGAGATTACTTACAAGCTAAGTAATCCCAACACAAAAATTCAAGGAGCATAAAAATAGGATAAAAATATCAAAATATTCCCGAATACTACAAGACAATTTTTTTTTTTGTCAACGACACCTCATCATCATCATCAGACATGTCCCAAGTCGTCGTCATCACTTTCCCAGCATCTCCAGTTTTTCTTCTTGGACATTGTTTAGCAAAGTGTCCCTTTGCTTGACATTGATAACAAATCACCTCCTTCATATCCCTGCTCGACTCAAGAGTTTTAAGAGGAGCTTTGTTGCGATTCCATAATCGCTTCATGGCTTTTGAGATGAGAAAAACACCTTCATCCACTCCTTGAATATCATCATCTCCTTTAGCTAAGTCGAAAGCTTTTTCGACTTTAAGAGCAATGTTTTTTACTTTCTCTGATTCATGGCGGTCTTCTCTTCTTTGTTGAATACCTCCATACATGGTGAGTTGTCCAACAAGATCTTCCAAAGTCAGCGACTTTGTTTGTAGTCCTCTTTCTTCTTCACTTCATTCCAATAAGTAATAACGAAGGTTTTGGGACCCATTTCTATCACTTTCAAGTCTTGTCCATCGAGAGAGCATATGTGGGTTTGTATTTGCTCAACCCACCAATCATACTCACCATCCTTGAGCAGCAGTGTCTTCTAGATGGAGTCATTGATTTTTGTGTTTGTTGATGTCATATTTCCTGCAAAGATAGATTATTAAAATAAATATAGAACCAAGGGTTTGATACCAATTGTTGGAACGTTAGTATGTCTAAGTCGCTGACTTCTTCTAAGTTGCCGATCTTAGTTAATGCAAGGTGGTAAGTATAAAATAAAAAAGACTTAATTGACACAATTTTTTTTAAAGTGAAAACACTTAGTCAACAAACTCTATTATCCAAGTGAAAAACCACTCCCATCCAAGTTCTCGCTTGGAAAGATTAAAAGTCGTAGCTTGCTTTATTGATATCTTGAATATGTTTACAAGAACAAGCCAGAGCTAACCCTACTCTCTTAGTATGCTAGCACTTGTTTGAACCCAGTAAAACCCTACTCACAACCAAATATACCAGCCTGTGATTTCTTCTTCTTCTTTCAAACTCTCGAACAATTGATTTTTCTTTCACACAATGTAGAGTATGGAGTTCGTGTTATCTTAACCTAATCACTACTCTTTAATAGAACGAAACTAGTTTAATTAGAGATATATTATCTTCCAATTCGGTTATGGAAAGATAACATAAATCTATTCTTACAAAACCATCCTAAGCAAGTAAAGACATGTCAATAAGATTACGCTTATGGCATAAGGCAATTACGATGCTTTATCATGTCTAAGAAGATTCTATCTATTACTAGAATATCTTGAGTCAATCCGTAATATATCACGCGTCTTCAAGATCTTCATTTCACGTCAGGGACATAACATACATTGGTGAAATATTTCACAGTTTTGAAGTCGGCCACTTCTTGAATTTGGAACCATCAAAATCAAAGCTTTGCTTTTTCTAACACTTAGCTCTGTGTCCTTAGCCTCTGAATGCACATTCTCACTCGAAATATCGCCCTCCACCTTCGTCGTGTCAACATCCTTCTTCCGCAGGGTGTTCTTGAACTCGATATTCTCGGATGCAACGCTAATTTCAAAGTCACGGAGCTATGATCTAAGCTTCCTTTTCTCCTCTAACCCGAACTTCCTCTCGCCCCACTTCTTGTTGTTGGCTTGCTGAGTAAGAGTCAGACAGTTGACATTGTAATTGGAAAAAAAGTACCCAGACAAACAATAAAACAAACGTTAGAACGCAAGCAAAAAGAACACAATAAAAACTCACAAAATAAAGGAAATCTTACCATCTCCATATACCATAAATACTCTTTAAATGCCTCAATTAAGGGAAGGTTGTTCACCCGCACCACCTCAATATATGATGGGAGTTTCAAGGACATCCGCATATCATTGGAGTGTCCAAGTGAGATGAAAGTTCATCCACAAAGGGGACTCAACCTCAATCACCTCCATATCCTTCACCCCATGGATATCTCGAGCCCTCCAACGGGCACGATGTTGTGTTATTCCACCTTCCGTCTCTTCTTATCAGTAGCGGGAGAGGGAACGAGAATCTTCCTCTTGTTACCACTAGTTGTGGTACTCGCCCTAGCGGTACTGGTGGCGAGAGGCTTGGAGGGCGCTAATGGTGTGACAGTCTTCGCTGAGGTTGCCCCTAACGAAACCTTCTTTGACGCGGGTTGTGTAATAATCGGGTCCTTTTTTGCTCTACTAGGAGCATCCTTCTTCTTCAAAAGTGCATTGATCATTGTCATGACGCTTAACATGTTTGCGAAAAGGACATAAGTAAGAAAAAGACAACAAAAAAATAACGCATTATGGTTCACTAAAAGACATAGATACTCGATTCTCCCCCCCATCTGGGGGAATTGTAACCTTAGACCATTGCATTCTAAGCGATCCTAAGTTATCAGCTCTATATGTGACCTTAACCTCCCGCCTTGAAAGCCTTCTTAGCATCATTAATATCTTTTTTGAATATTTTTTTCGAGCAAAAATACATTTGGGGCATGACAAGAAAGTTGAAAAGATCACCCTGGGTGTGACAAACAAGTAACCACTTAGTGTGGTAGTGCCCTAGGTTGGAAGGGGTGGATATGAAGGTCAGTAAGAGAAGACTAAGGTTCATGTAGCCATTGACCACTTTCGATGTCAAAAGACACCATATATGGTGGATCTCCATCTCCTTAGATATCTCAAGGTGCCTTATAGTGTACGTGTTGAAAAACATCCACACATTAGGAACCATTTGAGAAATGAACATTTTCAACAACCATAAGTACTAATATATGCATGACGAAAGGGAGTCAAAAGCCAACATTAAGGTTGTCGTAATGCACCACAACACAACCGTCATAACAACCCATTGAGTTCCCCCTTCTTCGAGGAGTGTCAATTAGACCCCCTTGAGCCATGGATAATCCATAGAGATCTTGGTAAGCTTGGCCCAACTCAGCATTGAATCCAAGCCATAGGGTATGTAATTCCCTAACTCGAGATTATTCAACATAGGAACCCTCAACTGAGAGATGAGGAGAACAACATACATGAGGTCATCAATATAACGAATGAAAAATCTGCATTGACCACCAGTGGTGGAAGATGAGCGCGGAGGTTAACTATGGGATCCTTGTCCGGAGCCGAAGATGAGTTATTTTAGAAGAAGTTGATGTTTTGATCTTGGAAGACATGAGGGAGGATGGGTCCTTGACAGAAAACAAAGGAAAAGATGAAATTTTTTGAGAATCAATAAGGTCGTCACTAGATGCTTTCAAATCTATGAGCTCCTCATAAAACCTATCCTAGTCTTTTAACAATAAATCCTCACGATACTTCGAAAGGACAACTCTCGCTGCACACGCGAGGATGAAAGACCCATGCAATGGAAAGCATGAGCTCTTGGAAAAAGAAAAGAAAGATTAAAAAGATGAAACACGCGAGAGAGGGAAATAGAAGAATCGATTTCTAAAAGTAGAGGGCAAAGAGTGCGATGGTACAACACTACTAAAACAAAAAGCTCCCCAACAAATAAACAACTTCTTCAAAACGAAATTAAAATATAAAAGGTAAAAAAGCTACAACATCGAATCATGGAAAGAAAACCGATTAAACTTCCTCAAGAACACTCAAAACCAGGAAGAGAGAAAGAGGGCGTTTTGATGCCACCACTGCCCCGCGACGGTGGGCATCCGAGTCCTACGGCAGCGCAAACCGCACACATGATGGAACCCAATCATCGGACCTCCATCCAAAGTGTCAAAAACCCAAAAAATGATGTTCTTGAAACCCAGAAACCAATAGCCTAGAAGAAGATCGAGAGGAGAAGGAAAGAAGATGACTTTCTTTGTGGTTCAGCACGAGAAGTCTATTGCCACCCATCACCGGGGCGGCTGAAAGTCGAAACAACATAAAGAAAAAATAGGGCGAAAAAGAGAACAATGATAACACAAATGTGAATGGGAAGGGGGAAACTTACATGGTTGCTCGAAGGAAAGAGAAGGATTGATGAGAGAGAGACAGGGTCACCGAAAACTAGAGCGACATGTTGGGAAAATTCGAAATAGTAACAAGAGAGAGAACCGGGGAAGACAATGGAATGAGAAGAGATCCGACTCACCCACTTTATATGCGTCGTTTCTAGGTCGGCATATAGAAATTTAAATCAAAATGAGCAAAGTTTACCTAAATATCTGGCACAACAAGAAGTCGACCCAAATGTTTGGCCCAATAAGCAAAAACATCAAAATAAATGACCAAGGCGTGAGGGACTCATTTTGAAAAAAGACGCTACTTCAACTAAACGGTAATATCTATGTTTCGAGGTTCTTGTATGTAGAAATTTCATGCCATGGGGTTGTGATGGTGCGGTCATTATCACTACTAGAAACTAGGTAAAAATTAGATAGTTTTCTCACAACACTTAGGAAAGGCATCGAAATGAAATCGGAATGTGCTCGAACATCTCGATGCTTGTATTGGCACTTTAAAGAGTCAAAATTTGCAACATTTAAAACAATCAAAATCTCTAAAAAGCATCGACATTGGCATGTTCCAATACCTGGTTTAATAAAGTTTATGTTAAAAACACGTACGATTGATTACTCTTTTGATGAAAGGATCAATGTACGCGAAGCGGTGCAAGGTAGTCAACAAGGCTTGATCCGACGAGAGAGGTTTCGATATAACTTCAATTTTGGATTCATAAGGGCAGTTCTCCCTACTCCAGACTCCGATATGAGTGATTCCAACTTGAGGAGTTAGATCTATAAGTATAATTGAAGTTCTCAAAATTGGAGAGCCATATGATGAGTGTATTGAACACTATGTGATTGTTTTAAGGTGTCGCAGAATCTACCGAGAAGTGATTTAGATGGACGAATTTGGATCCAATGGTGATTGGTCCTTCAAGGGCCTTTGAGGAAGTTTTTGATGGGTGAAAGGGGATGGAATCAAGAAAATGGAAGTGGTGGAAAAGGTGGATTAGGGATGGATATTGACAAGCAAGACTAGGATATGACACATCTTGGTCTCACATGAACTAGAAAGATTAACCGAGGATGTTACACACCACGATCAAGCCTCTGAATTTGGGATTGATATGACTCATAATCAAAGAACCAAATCTGAATTTGATTCAATAACAAAGCCAAAAATGTTTTTCAAAGGAAGAGACAAGGGTTTGGAATTTGTCCATCAATCTTATCTAAAAGGAAAAGGAGGCGCCAATCCAAAAATGCTATGTTGGCCACATGTGATGACTTCGACGCTGAAGATGACACAATTCAACAAGGATAAGTGTGTCTCATGGCTATAGATGCTCTAAAAGAGGTACAAGATTATGAACTTTCATCTATTTTGTCCAACAAAACCAAAGAACAGTTGCATGCTATCATTGAGAAGTTTAGAACCCAGGATAAAGAACTCGGTGAGAAACTTGCTGAAAAACAAGATACCATCTCTAATTTAATGGATGACAATCAAGGTTGGTCTCTTAAATGTGCTAAGTTAGAGAAGAAATCTTTACTTTCTGAGTCACTAGCATGTAAAACTTGTGATAGTCTTAACACTAAAGTGGAAGACTTAGAAAAGAAAGTTACAAACCTTGAAGGAGAAAATCTTATGCTAAAACTTGGTAATGCTAAGTTAGTTAGTGACCTTGAAAAAGAAAAAGCTAGTAATGAGACTAAAAAGAAAAGGTGCAGAGAAGAGTTTGTTGCTTAGAAAGCTGTTGAGGATTTTGCTAAAACATTTGTGACATCAAGACCTGGACTTGGATATTCCTATGTGCCTAAGGATTTGAAAACCCTGTGTCCTCCTAAGCCTAATGGTAACACACATGTGTATAACAATAATGCAAGTTATTCCACATCAATGGTGGGGAACCTAAGTAAAGGTAAGCGACCTTGGTATTCAAGCCAAAAAGCATGTATGATCTGGAAGAAACAAGTTGAGAACTTGAAACCCTCACAAATTGATTTTCAAGCTCGTATTAAAGACCAGGTATTCGAAGAAGTCAGTGCATGGACGAATTTAGCGGAAAAGGTAATTGGAGTACCTAATGAAACGATAGATGGTGTAGATGGTGGTGAAAAGAGATTGCCTAAAATTGGACGAAAATCTTCACTTTACTCGACGGTGGTGGAGCTCGGTGGCTGAATTTTGTCTGGAATAAAAAGGGTAGATCTCCCTCGTATGGTCACGGAATTGGTTGATTCCAAATCCCAGAGTTAGGACGTTGAGTCTTGTTGAACCCATCAAAATTTGAGAGTCAAATGATGAGTGGTTCGAGAGTTATGGCTCTTGTACTAAAAAGGATGTAGAACAAGATCCTCTCTTGAACGAGTGGAGATGGAAATGGTTCGAATGGAGGTGGATTGATGGGACTTTGGATATGGATGTCGCCCTTGGATGACTCACCAAGAACAACTATCTAAGGTTGAGAGATCGTCGGATATTACGCACCAACAAACAAGCAACAAGATTCATGAAAGAAAAATGCAAGCAAACTAGATTGAAAACAAAACATAGAACAAGCAAGTCATGTTTCAAGTCTTACGAGCAATGATGCCAAAACGAGACTAAATAACCCTAATCCCACGCCTCACCCATTCAGCCACAACCCATAAAGAAATTACAAAAACGCCCCATAAATTCAACAAACACAACTAATTGTCCTTAATCGCAAAAGAGTCAACTCGAACCAAGAGTCATAAAGAGACTACAACCTTCACCTTCGCTAACCAAATTCCAACTTATGAGCCATGATCTCTTCCTCGATCTTTTCAAGCATTGCCCTAGCATGTGCTCGAGTTATGCGCCCAAGATAGGGTGTGGCACCTTGACTTGGCTTCTTAGCGGCTCGAACACCGGCCTTGGTTACTTGTCCAAGCGAAGACCCTCTCTTGTCATGCAAATTGGACTTGTCATTAGAGCGGGATTCTTCACTAAAAACATGGAGCAAAGTGCCATGAAAAATGCCAGAAAAAGTGGCACCATCCATCAAAGGCCAAGGTGTGTCTAGATCGAAAACTGGCGTGTGCAACGGCGCCCTAGTAGGCACGAGGTACCGGGGTCGGTATCGAGGGTCCATGCATCCGTAGGGTCGGTACCGAGGTTCCAAGAGTCAGTAGAGGGCTCAGTAGAAGGCTTGATAGACGAACTCACATCAGTACCTTTGCTCTCAATCCGATCACATCATGGCATACAATTTGAAAATGCTTAGTTCCTGGACTTTTGCAAGGAAAGGGTGTAGGTCACAACTTTTCAGCCCCGAGAACTCCTCAACAGAATGGTGTAGTTGAGAGAAAGAATCAAACTTTGGAGGACATGTTGAGAACCATGTTGATCTCGAGTGGCCTACCAAGGAATTTTTGGGGAGAATCCATCAATGCCACTTGTAATGCCTTAAACAAAGCTATGGTATGTCCTCTTCTTGGGAAGACACCATATAAGCTTTTGAGAGGAAGAAAACGGAACGTCGCCCACCTGCGTACGTTTGGTTGCAAATGTTTTGTACATAAAAATGGCAAAGATAATTTGAGTAAGATGGAAGCTAGAAGTGATGAAGGGACTTTTGTATGCTACTCTCAGCAAAGCCTACATAGTCTTCAACAAGCGAACTAGGAAAGTGGAATAGAGTGTGTCAAGAAGTTCGGTCTAGATAACTCAAAATCTTTTGATACTCCTATCTCCCCTACTACTTCTCTAGGAAAAAATAAGAATGAGAAGAAAGTTGATCAAACTTTGTATCGAGGTATTATAGGTTCCCTACTCTACCTCACGGCAAGCAGGCCTAGCATCATGTTCAGTGTATGTTTTTGTGCTAGATATCAGTCAGATCCAAGAGAATCTCATCTCAAAGCAGTTAAGAGGATTCTAAGGTATCTTTAAGGTTATGATTACTTGTGCTTATGGTACCCAACCTCTTGTGACTTTTGTCTAGTCGGGTACTCGGATGTTGATTTTGTTGGGAACAAGGTTGATCGAAAGAGTACTTCTGGGATGGCTAAATTCTTGGACCATTTCTTGTGACTTGGGGGTACAAGAAACAAAATTTACGCTAATGCGGAGGCTGAGTACATTGATGCTACTGCGTGTTGCACTCAACTCCTTTGACTCAAGCAATAACTTCATGACTTTGGTTTGAAGTATGATGGCTTACTGACTCGACTAAAGTCGTTGTGCCGAGATCAAAAATAAATTACCCTAAATTACAAACCAAGTATAGCATGCAAGTAAGGGATCAAACCCAAGAGAATCGGTATTCTGAACAATTAGCAAAGAACAAAAGCAAGGATTTTGGGGATTAAGCAAGCAACCAGAATTAGGTTTCAATTCAATTAAAGGAAAGCAGAGTTCATTCAATCAATTCCACCTTATCCTTCGATCATTGATTCATCCACTTTTCTATAATTCCTAGGTTAATTCCAATCCTTATAAAAGATATCCGCTTGTCCACGGTCCAACCGAAACTATGATATGAACAAGGACGCTTAATTCAAATCATGCAAAGTATTAAGGATAAAAGGATATCAAATCATGCAATCAAGCTACGAGTCTCATGCATAAAATAACAATCAAACACTCTTTCTCAATTCCAGTCCACGGTCTTCGAAAAGAGTTGTTTCAAGGATAAATAAGATTGCACAGACAACAATCAAACCTAATCCAAACAGTAGATCTAAGTCAATCAAACAATTTGATCAGGCTCATAAAATCAAACATAGATCATGGAATTAAAACAAGAATTTTGATATTAACCAAAGGATAGAAAAGTTACCAGAATCTCACGAATTCAATAAAAAGGCTTCCTTGACAGAACAAACTCCAAGGAAGATTAGTTCTCCATAATAGAAATAAAAACTAGGTTAAACCAAAATAAAATCTAGATAGAAGTCTCCCAAAACTGAGTACGAAACTAGGATTAAATACTAGAAACAATCGAAATAACCTAATACTAAAGATATAATAAAAGAAAAGATAAAATAAAACTGACTGGGCGCGGACAAAGCCACCCGCGAGCGCGGGTCAGAACCCATGGGCGCGGCTCCAGCGATCATCCTCCCTCGCAGAATCGACACTCACCGCGGGCGCGGGTCATAGGCCGCGGTCGCGGGTCTTCTAAGAGCTTTCTAGTGTCAACTTCGGAGGTGGTTTTGACCCACTTAGATTTGGAATTTGAACTCGCCGTAAAACATGAATTGTAGCTCTTCGAGTTAGCTTTCCAATGATACCAAATTCAGCTTCATCTCATCACCGTAGCTCCCGAATGACGTGTCACAAGAAAATGGCGTCAAAACAACTCCAAATCAACACTTGTCTTCAAAACTCTTGCAATTCTTCAAATCGTGTCTTCGGTCTTCATATTACAATTATGCTCAAAACTAACCTAAACACACTCAATTCATACCTAAATTACAAGAGATAACTATACTAAACTAGAGCGTATCAAATTCCTCTATACTTAAACCTTGATCGTCCTCGAGTAAGCTCAAAATAAATCTAACAATCAATCCTATCAAGGTTTACAACATAGCACAAGGGAAGACAAAAAACACTCACCTCACCAGCCCGAACCCAAAATAGAGTAATAGTGAGCAACAACATGATACCTCAAACACACACCTCACATAGATACATAGTCAATAAGCTCTCAAGCTCTAAAAAGTGTAGAGCGTCCTAGGATCTACCCGGCATCTAAAATGTAATCCCCATACCCCAAAGTAGAATATGATCCTAAACACTCTTATTTTTCCACTCAATTCTACTTAGGCGCCCTTTCGGGTTTTCACCTAATCTCTCTTTTCATTTTTCTTCAGGTGTGCTTACATATACTCACATCTCTCATAAACCTCATATTACCCCAGCCTACTGCTGGTCCGGGTTACCTTCTTTTATACTTGAGCCACCCTTTCGGGTTTTCGACTCATTCCAGGATTTTTCTATGCCTTTTTTCAAATTTTTATGGCTTTTTCATTTTTTTTAATTTTTTTTAAACTGAAAATACCGAATCAAATAATAGAAATAAAATGCAATTGTACATATATCACAAGCATAGCAGTGAATCCCCTCCCCCATACTTAAACCCTTCATTGTCCCCAATGAAGCTAAGAAATATAGAACAAAGTATAGAAGAAGGAATCAGAAGACTCACTGCTGATCTGGTGGAGGGAATGGTGGAAAATCAGGCCACTGAGTCTGGAAGAATAAAACGGCATGTCTCTGATGCTCATATAACGCAGCTTGTCGAACTGATAAATGTTGTAATCCACTCAGAACTCGCTCCTCAAATGTCATCTCAGGAGTCCATGGTAAACCAGAAGGAGCATATGTAGATGCAGATGCATGTGTAGCTGGGTTAGGTACACCCCAACCATCTGTACAATGTGGACCAGGAGCCCATCCAGATGTCTCAGAAGAAAATCTAGAATGGTAAGCCTCAACATGCTCATCCCAACCTCCACCATCATCCTCATAATCCTCCATAACAACCTCATCCACAGGAGTGTCTATATCCGGCTGTAAGTGAAACGCATATATAGTATTTCCATACTGTAAAGCTGCATGTAAACGCAGAAAAGGTGTAGGAGGATGCCCATGTAACCAAGTCCAACCTCCCTCAGCTGAACCTCTCAAACAACTAGCCTTAACTAACGCTTGATGTGTATATCTGTAACCATCAGTCAGACGTCTTCCATATCGGGCCTCAATCTGCTTAATAGTAATAAACCTCATGGCTAAATGTGTAACCATGTCACCCAATCCTATCAGCCCCTTTCTCTTGGGATACTTCCTAGCTGATGCAATAAATAATCCAAACCAGTCTGGATTATTTATTGGGATACTTCCTAGATGGAAAAGGAAACAAGTACCTAATAATCCTCATTTCATGTGAAGAAACCTTGTTCACCTCTCCCTTCCCTAAAAATGCCATAGCTAGGACCTTGTGACACAGACGCACACAAGGGTGAGGAATCTTACTGTTTGTCTCCCAAGAATTAGTGTTGAAGGGGGAGCTAGTAAGTGCATGCCAAAAATCAAAGAATGTAGCATCAGTCAGTATACTCTTCCACCCTTCAGTAGGCGGTGAAGTAATCCCAAAGTTAAGATACGCCTCCTCACAAGATGATACTACAGACTCTATCACAAGCATTAAAACTCAGAATCCCATCAGAATATCGGAATGTAGGCAGAAACTCTATAGTTAGGCCTCTATAGGTAGGAATAGGCATAGTACTGAATCTACCTAGACCCCCAGTCTCTAGTAACTGCTCTGTACACTCCGTAAATCCCAAATCTATCAATATAGGGATATAAAAAAACTTGGTACTCTCAAAATTCCTAGTCTCAGACTTATCCCACAACTCCCTCTATCTATCAGTCAGATTCTTTAAACCAAAATATGCCATATTGAATACAGAACAGAATCGAAGAAATATTACCCGGAAACTGCTGATAACCGCGAGCGCTTATAACGAGCAGGGAGCGCGGAACTGGAGAAGATCAACCCGCGAGCGCGGTTTGGCAGAGGCGAGCGCAGGTCAGTGAAAACCAGATCTGAGCTCTTCGCACCAACAACAATGGCGAAAACCACCCCGAAACTTCCAAATCTCACCAGTAACAATAATTCCGACTTCCTCAAGGCAAAATTTCAACTCCAAAAAGGCAGAATAACGACTAATCGGTGTAGATTTGAAGCCGAAATTGCCAAATCTTCAATCCAAGCCAAAAACCTCCGACCTCCTTTAGCAAATCTTTCGGTGGTGGGTACGAGCCGCGAGCGCGGTAGGTGGCCGCAGGCGAGGGTTCCGGTGGTCGCGGGGGTTGGAACGATGACGCGGTGGTGAAGGTGGTTGGTGGTGTGGTGGTTGTGTTGAACTTTGGTGTTTTGTGGAGTTGTGAGGAGGAAGACAAAGGTTATGTGGGAGTGGCTTTTGACAAATAAAGATTGGGCTAGGGATTTTTGTATTGTTTTGGGCTCTGGTTGGTACTGATTCGGGCTTTTTGGGGGTTTCACCCGAAAACCTTTTATTTCAGGGGTTTCACCTGAAAGCCTTTTATTTCATGGGTTTCACCCGTAAACCTTTTATTTTATTTTTTTATTTTTTTATTTCCATTTTTTCTTCGAAAAAACAAAAACTGGATTCCGTCAGGGCCGACCCGCGAGCGCGGGTCTTGAGCCGCAGTCGCGGGTCAAGTCGCGATCTCGGATCCTTGCCTCGGGCTTGCTTTCTTCAAGATGGAAAAAATTGTACATGCAAGTTAGCCCGACAAAACCAAAACGAAACTAAAACTAAAACTAAACTGAAAAGAAAAAAAAGAAAAGAGAAGAAAATTTTACCTCGGGTTGCCTCCCGAGCAGCGCCTTTGTTTAATGTCGTTGGCCCGACGTCTTTCTTAGCTCCGAACGGGTCATCATCTATTTCAAACTGGACGTTTTTCCCTTCATGTGCCATAGATAATAGGCCCTTTGAAACATCAATTACGGCGCTCGCCGTCTTCATGAATGGACGACCTAACAGTAAAACTGGGTCGTATCTCCCCTTACCAATCTCCAGGACATAAAAGTCCGTCGGAAAAATTAAACCATCCACCTGCACTAAAACATCTTCCACAAATCCTTTCGGATGCACATTAGAGTGGTCATCCAGTTCAATAGTAATATTAGAATCTTGTAATGGCCCTAGACCTAATCTCTCATATATGCCAAGTGGCATGATATTTATGGATGCTCCTAAATCAAGCATAGAATGCTCAATTTTTGCCTTACCAATAGTAACGGGAATAGTAAACCTCCCTGGATCTCCATACTTCTTAGGGAATTGCCTTTGAAGCATGGAAGATACGTTTTCAACATCCTCAAAAAGGTTTACTTTTGTAACCTTACCCTTCTCTGTTTGTTTCCTCTTAATAGTACATAATTCTTTTAGAAACATAGCAAAACGAGGAATACTTTGAACAAGTTTAAGTAAAGGAACATTTACCTCACACTTGGAGAAGGTATCGAAAATTTCCTTGTCGATGGCTGGCCTCCGAGTGTCCTTCAGTGCCTCAGGAAATGGTGGAGCTGGCTTTTGTGAAGCCATGGAAGGAAACGAAGGACGAACGTAAGAATTAGATTCTATCGGAGAGGGGACCCGTGAGCACGGTTGGGGACCCACGGGTGTAGCTGGCAAACCGCGAGCGCGGTCAGGATCCGCCATCGCGGGTTCTGGCTGACGCTCAGCTTTAGCTTCACTTTCTGTACCGCGATCGGGGATGTCCTCCTGCGAGCTCGGTTGGTTTCCACAGGGTGTGACTTCATTATTCAGCTCTTTCGCACTCCTCAATGTGATGGCACTCACATTCTGCCTAGGGTTAATGGTCTGAGATGGAAGTTTCCCCGAGTATTTGGCTTCTAGAAGATTAAGTATGGTTGCAATCTGACTTAATTGATTTTCAAGGCTTTTCACTGCAGCCTTGGTCTCTTGCTTCTCCTTCATGAGCTGAGCAATAATAGTGGGATTTTCAAGAGGAACTTGAGGCCTTGGCACATAATTAGGCCTGGGAACATAATTGGGCTGACCTCCTTGTTGTGGAAAAGGTTGTTGAGGTTGTTGGTTCCATCTAAAGTTAGGACGGTTAGCCCACCCCGGATTGTATGTATTTGAATATGGGTCATTTCGGGGCCTTGGTTGATCATAGTTCCCTATAGCATTAACATCAGTTGCTGGCTCTTGCATGATAGGGCATGCATCAGAAGGATGGATTGTTTCACCACAGATTCCACAAGCCCTTGAACTTGAAGCTCCATTACCCACCAACAGTTGCTTCATCATAGCCTTTAACTCCCTTACTTCAGCATTCAGGGAGTCATTCATAGAATTTATAGACCTACTATTGGACCTCTTTCTCTGGTTTCTGCATTGCTCAGCTAGAGTCTCCAACTTTTGAAACGCTTGCCAAGGAGTGAGATTTTCATAAGAACCTCCACAGGACGCATTCATCACACGCCTATCAGCATCACAGAGCTCCTCAATAATATAACAGATCAGATCTTTATCAGAATAGCCATGGTAGAGACAACTGGCTATGAGCCTCTTGTAACGCTCATAATATTCATACAGATTCTCATCATCACCCTTCTCCAGACTGCTCAGTTGCTTCTTGATAGATGTTTGCTTAGCAGCAGGGAAATAATTCTCCAGAAAAGCACCCTTCATCTGAGCCCATGTAGTAATCGTCTCAGGTGGTAAGTATATATACCATTCCTTAGCTGCGTCAGCTAAAGAAAATTGGAAAGCCCTCAACATAAGTTGATCTTCAGTCGCATCAGCCAGCTTCATTCCCGGACAAACAGAATGGAACTCTGCAAGGTGTTTGTTCGGATCCTCCCCACTCAATCCATGGAACTTAGGCAAATAATGGAGAAGACCAGACTTCATCTCAAATTTCACTCCTTCCCCTAGGGCGGGAAATTGAAGACCAAGCTGTTGTTGCTCTAGATTAGGCGCAGTCAGTTGCCTAATAGTACGATCTGCCATGGTCACTAGCTGTTCTTCAACCTCTGAATCAGATGAGGAGGAAGAAGATGAAACTGGATCAAACTGAATGCCTATCACTTGAGCTTGAACTTGACGTCTCAACTCTTGTAGGGTCCTGTTAATTTCTGGATCAAAAGGAACAATAGGCAAATTATCAGTAGAACGGGTAAGAACCATAAGATAGGTTCTTACCAGTCGGGATTTCTGGGACGAAACCACCCGTGAGCGCGGTTTTTAACCGAGGGCGCGGGCCAGGCCGCGGGCGCGGGCTTCGAGCCGCGAGCGCGGGTTGTCAGAAACGCCGATTTATTAGAAAAGTAAAACCGATTCCCCGGCAACGACGCCAAAATTTGACTCAACTAAAGTCGTTGTGCCAAGATCAAAAATAAATTACCCTAAATTAATAACCAAGTATAGCATGCAAGTAAGGGATCGAACCCAAGAGAATCGGTATTCTGAACAATCAGCAAAGAACAAAAGCAAGGATTTTGGGGTTTAAGCAAGCAAACAGAATTAGGTTTCAATTCCATTAAAGGAAAGCAGAGTTCATTCAATCAATTCCACATTTTTAATCCTTCGATCGTTGATTCATCCACTTTTCTATAATTCCTAGGTTAATTCCAATCCTTATAAAAGATATCCTCTTGTCCACGGTCCAAGCGAAACTATGATATGAACAAGAACGCCTAATTAAAATTATGCAAAGTATTAAGGATAAAAGGATATCAAATCATGCAATCAAGCTACGAGTCTCATGCATAAAATGACAATCAAACACTCTTTCTCAATTCCAGTCCACGGTCCTGGAAAAGAGATGTTTCAAGGATAAATAAGATTGCACAGACAACAATGAAACCTAATCCAAACAGTAGATCTAAGTCAATCAAACAAGTTGATCAGGCTCATAAAATCAAACATAGATCATATAAATAAAAACAAGAGTTTTGATATTAACCAAAGGATAGTAAAGTTACCAGAATCTCACGAATTCAATAAAAAGGCTTCCTTGACAGAACAAACTCCAAGGAAGATTAGTTCTCCATAATAGAAATAAAAACTAGGTTAAACTGAAATAAAATCTACATAGAAGTCTCCCAAAACTGAGTACGCAACTAGGCTTAAATACTAGAATCAATTGAAATAACCTAATACTAAAGATATAATAAAAGAAAAGATAAAATAAAACCGAGTCGGCGTGGACACAGCCACCCGCGAGCGCGGGTCAGAACCCGCGGGCGCGGCTCCAGCGATCATCCGCCCTCGCGGAATCGGCAATCACCGCGAGCGCGGGTCATAGGCCGCGGTCGCGGGTCTTCTAACAACTTTTTGGTGTCAACTTCGAAGGTGGTTTTGACACACTTAGAGTTGGAATTTGATCTCGTCGTACAAACATGAATTGTAGCTCTTCGAGTTAGCTTTCGAATGATACCAAATTCAGCTTCATCCGATCAGCGTAGATCCCGTAAAATGCGTCACAAGAAAATTGCGTCAAAACAACTCCAAATCAACACTTGCAATTATGTGTCTTCGGTCTTCATATTACAATTATGATCAAAACTAACCTAAACACACTCAATTCATACCTAAATTACAAGAGATAACTATACTAAACTAGAGCGTAACACATACCCATTATGTGTGACAATAAAAGCGCCATGAACATCTAAAAGAATCATGTACAAAACTTACGAACCAAGCATATAGAGATTCTTCATCACTTTCTTCATGATTGCGTTGAGAAAGGGTTGGTGACCATGGATTTATGCTGAACAAGAGAACAATGTGCTGACATATTCACCAAGGCTCTCAATCGTGAACCCTTCGTACAATTTCGCATGGAGATAGGTATGATTTCCCTAAAATAATCTATGCTCTATTTATGATTCAATAGTTTTAAAATCTTAAGCTGTTAAGTTTTGAATGCTTCCATGTTACATACTCATGAACCATTCATATCATTATGTCTTCATTCTTGCTTGTAGAGTTATGTCTTAAGTAAATTTTGAAACCATTCTTTGAGCCCAAAAGAGTCAAACCCGATGTTCCTAACCCTCATTACAAGCACAAATGACGGTTGACTCTACAGCCTACACAAGCCTGTCATGTTAGGGAGTCTCTATGAGCTCATTTTTGTGTTTCTTGATATAAACGGAGACTTATCTACATGAGTGACAAATCCACATAAATTATTTTCCCTAGTCCTCTTTGGCACCCCTGTGCAAGACCCTAAAAAACCAGGTGTATTTTCTTTTCAAATGGATGTTGGCAACTTGAGTAAGGTTAGTGATCGTGTATCACGTGGGGAACGTTTTTGTTTGAAAGCTGTGCTGGTTAAGTGGTTGACTCAAAACAAGTTGAGGACGTCAAATTAAGAGTAAGACAAGAATCACCTTTCTCCAACGGTATCTTTTCAAATATTTGGAAATCTTTTGGCGAAAGTAAAGTGCCTTTTCAGTTGCATTGAATAAGATCTAGTTTCCATCCAATCAACTACAACTCAAGCATAAATAAGGTGAAGGTTTTGTTCAAAAGGTACGCTCTCTCTCTTGCATTATTTTCACTCTCTTGCTCTGTTTGTCCTCTCTGCAAACTCTCGCTCTCTCAAAAAGCTCAAACCTTTTCATCAATGCAACCGAAAATCCACGCACCCTTGCCCTTAAGCTCAGGAAAGTGGTTGATCCAAAAGTCCTGGCTACGGTTTTGGCCGCCTTCCAAAACGCCTCTAAGCCATCGCCCCCTCTATTGCTCGAGGGACCTCAAACAACCCAATTTCAAGAATCGGGCCAATCCTCTCAAAATCCTACCGAATTTCTCCCCACTCCTCAAGAAAACCCTTCGACTCAACCTCTCAATAAAATCTCCCACCATCTGCACAAAAATCTCTCCTCAATTCTCCAAATCCCACAAAGAAAGAGCAAGTTGAGATTGAATCTATGCTAGGAGTTAAGAGTCCCAAATCTCAAGGCATGCAAGAAGATTTTGACTCAGTTCAGGAGGTAGTGCGGTCAATCGAGGCCATGGAGTCTCAAGAGAAAGAACCAGAACAGTCGTTGTGGAGAAGACGACCACTATTCCCTTGGCGGGAAATGACACTCTTGTCGATGATCCTTCTCAAGTCGCTGACCCAAGCAAGGTGGTCGACCCCATTGATGTTCCAGATTCTCCTTTACTGCCTCTGAATGTGGAAGGCCAAGATGACTCTGGACAAGGTACTCCTAGTGATCCCAAGTACTTTGCTTTAAAAGCTGTAACAACTTCTTCTATGGAAAAATCAAAAGAGGAAATTGCTAGGCAATTGTTTGAGTCTGAAAATCTGATGAGGATGATGTCTAGATCACTAAGGAGTTAAGGAAACCTAAGACTAGGGGATCTAGTGCTAAGGTTACTGGTAAAAGAGGTAAGGAAACAACTCCTACACCTGTTCGATCTAAGGGTGGATATTATGTTGTGTCTAAGAAAACTGTGAAGGCTAAGAAGAGCAAAAAGGCTCCTACTAGGGCAAGTGGACGACTTGCTGCAAGTGGGAAACCTAAGAAAACGAGTGTGGAAATCAAAGGTGAGGGAATCAATATCGTTGAGCGTGATTTTGTGAAGGAACTCATCATGGACGATAAGTTCATCGAGTCTACTGGTTTAAAATGAGTTTCTGAGTTGTTAGTGTTTCAAGGTTGGGATCATTTATTTCAAGAAGAGGAAAGTTTGTACCATGGGTTAGTGAGAGAGTTCTACAGGTCGTTGATTGTAGAAGACAGGGAGAAAACAACTATGGGTCATTACGAGCTGAATGGAGATAAATTTACCATGTCAAGCATGGATGATACGCGATTGCCTCGATTACTCCTTGTTGACCAATTAATTCACCTCACAGGATCCCGATCTTGCCAGTAATAAGTTTCCAACTTGAATTCACTCTCAAAGTTAATGACTTGCACAACAAGTAACAAATTGAAACAATTGATTGAATAACGAACTGATTTGATTCAATAACATAATCAACTTGGTAGTTCAACTGGATCGGCTCCAACGCTAAATCCAATTGATTAACTAGGTTTGATCCTTAACAATCAAACTAGAACAATCAAAATTGATCAAATCACTAAACCAAATTGATGAACACGAGAGAGAGAGAGAGAGAGAGAGAGAGAGAGAGAGAGAGATCGAAGATGATTGAGGATAATTGAGTCTTCCTTTGCTTGAACAAGTATAATTGTATTTTAATGGCCTAAAAACTAGATAAAACCAATGGGGGTTTATCTAGTTCCGGTTAACTTTTTATTGAATGAAATTGCAAACTATTTATAAAGAAATACAAAGCTAAGTTGTCTTGGAGAAGAAGTCAAGGTGGCCGGCCCTAGCAAGGGTAGAAATGCCTTTTTCTTGCTTCCGAAGATAACATGTAATAATACTAGGAACTTATTCTTCTATGTTCCTTTATCTTAATTAAATCAAATAAATAAATATCTGACTTAATAGATAAGGAAACTATCCTAACAAACTCCGAAACTCAAAAGATATTAATAATATAAGAAAGATATATTTCATCCCTAACAAACTTCCTTTGGCCAAAATTATGCATAAATATAATATCTAGTCAAAGATAGAATTAAAACTAATTAAAGATAAGATTTCCGTAAGACTAGAATAGCTCTCAGTAAATCGCATTTTCCGCCCCTTTGCTGTTAGATTCTACATTCGACATAATATAAAGTTGTAGATCTTTTAATTATCTTTCAACGCAAACTGAACGAACATGAGATCAATTTTCTAGCCCAAGTTATGGCCATTTTACTAAGCAATGTTTTTAATTTGATGGGCTTCTTACTTTCCGAACTTTCATGACTTAATTCTCTTCCTTGGTGGCCTTGGACGCCATGGATGGATATTTTGAAGAGATAAAATCAGATCCATGAACACCTTGTTGAACTTAAATGTCTGAGACCTTAGTAAAGGTCTTGGTTTTTGGCCTTTATTCATCTTCAACGAATCATTGACTTGGATCCTCCCTTGATCTGTATCATTCTCCCCCACTCGACCTCGAATTGTCCTCGATTCGACGTTGTATGTAGATGCAATGGGAGATTCATCAATTAACAACTTCAAAAAAGAAAAACACAAACCTGTAGTAGTATCCAAGCTAGGTATTGCAACTGCTTGTATGACTGAATTGGATGCAGTGCCTATGGCCAATGGCTCTTCATCAAGAGTAGGATTCTTTGGATAGACTTCTTCTAAGACTATCGGTTCGCCACACCAATCAGGAACAATCACTATGACGGGAAGTTTTTCATCTATGTGTTCTTCGTTAAGACCTTCTTTTGACAATGACTCCTTGGCTAAGGAATATTCCTTAGCCTAGGAGTCATTGTCAGCAAGCTGCCAACGTTGGCTCAATATTTGTTTTGGACCATCTTTAACTTGTTTTGGAACATAATGATTCCAACGTTGGCTTAATATTATTTCCCTCTCGGCGAGATGCCAAGCGTCAATAGCTTGATGACAATGAACAATAAGTTCTTTTGCCCAACTTTGTGACAAAGTCTTCATAATCCACTCGATATCCCTTGATCTTGCTGAAAAGAATGAAACTTGACACACAAGGAACAAAGAACGAATCTGAAATTGAAAAGGAAGAGAAGGGAGATTCGAATGAATAGAACTTATCAAGGTGATAGTTCAATTGAAAGGCTCGAATGCTACTTCAATTGACAAACCAGTTTAGATCTTTAATAATCCAACTAGAACAATCAAGTTGATGATTCTATAAACTCAAATCTAAAATTTGGAGCGAGAACAAATGTTGATCGATCAATGCAATTTATCACACAAGAAATTTGAATTTTTGTGGCCCAAGAACTAGACATTGAAATTCTTATATGGGAGTAGGCCACGACCATCAAGGAAGAGAATGAAGTCAATGGAATCTCGACTAGAAGTCTCGAAAGTTTGTGTTCACGTTGAATTCTGGACAAGTTTTAGTAAACTGGTCATAACTTTGGCTACAAAAATGATCTAAAGTTCATTCAAGATGCACTGGAAAGATAACTCAAAGGTTCATGTCAAGTTGAGATTCCAACAAGAAGAAGATCACAATCCAGTTTTACTGAGAGTTGCACAAAATACTTGGGGAATTATCTACTTTTCATAATTAGTTTCTTATTATTAATATTTTTAGAATTTAATAGCTTTGATATTTTTCATTTTAGATAGAAATCTGAATTACAATCTTAGATGTTTTTTGGTTTATTTTATCTTTCTATATTTTATGTTATCTTTTATTTTAGGATAGAAACCTGAGAAAAAGATAGAAGATAATCAATTGACTTGTAACTGACTCTTCATTTGCTTGTTCTCCATGTTTCTAGTCCTTTCTTGTTCTATTTAAACTAGGTTTTTCATTTAATAAAAATTAGATCAGACTTGGAGAATAACTTGGCATAGTTGTTCTCGATTCTTTGGTCCAAAATACCATTCGTGTCTTGTAATCTTCATAACTTTTGCAATTCAACTCCAAATTGAGTGATTAAAATTTGTGTGTTCTTATAATTGAATCCTCCATCTTTTGATTAAATTAAGGAGAGAAAACAATGATTAATTTCGTGCATTAAGAGGAAAAGAGAAGTACTTGTCAAGATCGGGCCAAAACAAGACCGAATTATCATCATCGAGCAATCGAGGAGATAATTCGGTATCAATGGTGTTGGCCACGATTCTGAAAGTGTCGCTCAAGGGATTTGCTGAGTATCATAGAGGTGCATGGCCTGATGAAGTGGATTCTGCTTAGTTGCTGAGACAGGTTACAAAGTTGAGGAAGTCGAGGGTGGCTCTTTTGTCACTAACTCGATGAGTGCTGAGAGAAAAGTTCTGTTCACCTGGGTTATTAGTAACTTATCCGACGAGAGCAAAAATGGAGCATTGCTATGATCCAAGACATTCTGGTCATGGACAAGATCATCAAGAAGGAACCGGATCAATCTTGCTCGTTTGATGCTTCTCCACATGAAATCTTTTAAGGATAGTGCCAAACATGCTCTTTCATACTACTCGATTGTCAAGAAGGTTCTGCCACATGAACTCATCCGCCACCTGAACTCTAACATCGTTCACAAGATGTGGTTCAAGTTCATCAATAATCAGTGGGTTTCAAGGGATGCATGATGGAAGATGTTGAATTGGGCATAAATGCTAATGTAGGGGAAGGTTCACAACCTTGTTCGATTATGAAGATGCTGGTTGAGCTCCAATGTGATGTCCGCCTTTTTAGTTATGTTTTTAGGGTGTGTTTTAGTATGTTTGAGTCTTTTTCTTAAGTCTTGTGTTTGGTTAAGAGTAGTTTGTGTAGGTTTTCGTATTTGCTTAAGATATGGAGTCTGCATAAGCTTTGGTAGTGTTTTGTAGGTTTTGAAGCTGTTTGGAGCGTTTTTTGGGGAGAAGAGCAAAGCCGAGGAAAAGCACTTAAGGAATGATGTCTGAATGATGCAAGGAAAGAGGTGAAGAACAAATTTCAAGCCAAGAAGGAAGTACAAAGATCTGTTACCGAGCCTAAGAAAGAAGAATCGAGGCCAAAATGAGGTATAACAACCATCTACCGAGGTATACTCTAAGGTATGAGGCAATTACCGACATAGTGGGGTCGGTACCAAGGGTCTTGAGGTCGGTAATGAGGGTCTCGAGGTTGGTACCGAGGCTCACAGCAAAGACAAATTGGAGGAAATTCAAGCGGAACCCTACCGATCCTGACGGGGTCAGTACCGAGGCATCCCGTGTCGGTAGGGATCAATCCGAGTCAGCATGTTTAATGATATTTTATCCCGTTTAGAGAGTTTCCTTAGGAGATTTATCTTGTTAGATTTTTTTCCTTAGCAGTAGCTTAGCTTTTAATATAAAAACCCTAGTCTTAGCTTTTAGTCTACATTATCAATCATATTATCACGCAAGTAGAGAGAAGAGAAGAGAACGGTTTGAGTTTTGAAGAACGATTGTGTTATGGATTCAATTGTAAGTTTTCCTTTAATTGAAATTAATTGTTTCTACATAATGAATTTTGAGTACTTCTCTTCTTTCTAAGGTTGGGGTTAACACAACAATAGTTGTGTGTGCTTGCCTTTGATCATGATTTAATTGTTTTTATCCATAAATCTATTCTCTTGTTCTTAAATCCTTGAAACAAAAGTGGATAAGGAATTTCGCGTTCAAATTTCATGCGAAAGCGAAAAATTTGAATCAAGAATAGTCAATTAGGGTTTTGAAGCGAAAGTTGATCAATCCTAGTTGAAGCAAATAGATAGATAGACAAGTTTATTGAATTAACGAAAGTTGGTTGATTTACTTGCTTAGTTGACGAAAGTTGACGACTTTATGTGATAAAAGCATGATCTTTGTATTTCATTAGCATTGGCATTCATAATTGTTGTTGTGGTGATACCCAAACCTTAGAATTTTCTCTTTAATTGATAAAAATCCAATCTTTTCTATTACTTGCACTCTAAGTTAAGCAAAACTTGATATTGACTCTCGCCCGTGGACGAACATGACTCTGCTATACTCAGTGGGGTCTTGATTTATAAATTTATTTGTTTTTCAAGAAACCCTTACAACAAATTGACCTCGTTTCTGGGGAGATTTCAATAGTGCTAAGTTTCGTTTTTTTTAGTATTCGTTCGTTAATTTCGGGATCATTGTAGGCATCAGTACCGAACCCCTTCATCGGAACCCGTTTTGTTTTAAATTTCGTTTCTGTTTCTGTTTCTGCTAGTAGTGTATGCCAGATGGGAACACCGACTTGTCTTTGATTCAGTAGTTGATTCTGAACCTGAGCCATCTTTTCATTGTAGATTACGAGAGAATAGAGGAATGGCTGGACTAGAGCAACAATTGGCTGAACTCCGCTTACAAATGGAAGCAATGGAGCGAGCTAGAGACGCTAAAGTCGTAGCTGTGTGGTGTGAAAGATAGGTTGCTAATCGTCTAAAAGAGCAACTGAATGCTATCCCTAGGAATGCAAAAGCCATACATGCACCAGGAATTGAGGGTGCCAGAATCGGCGATAGTGCTCCATGAGGTAGACAAAGCTTTTGAGATCAAGTATCAATTAATATCCTTAAACAAGTGATCTCAATTTGAGGGGAAACCCACTTATTGCCTATTGAGCATGTTAAATTTTTTACTGATTTATACGATACAATTGCTGCTGATTGTGTTTCACTAGAATATGTGCTCGTAAAGGCCTTTAAGTGGTCCCTTATAGGTAAAGCGTTGAGTTGGTTGGAGAGCTTGCCTCCGAGATCAGTCACTACGTGGAGGACTTTGCATGACTTGTTCATGACTAAGTTCTTTCCACCAGCCAAGACGACAGAGCTTAGAAAGCGCATCACTTCTTATCACCAATTTCCTGGTGAAACTTTTGTGAAGACATGGGAGAGATTCAAGGAGCTTCTGAGACAGTGCCCCACGCACGGGAAACCACCATATGTGCTCCAAGAGATCTTCTTATAGGGTATCAACACTACAACGAAGGACCACATTAACCTATTGTGGGTTTATTGAGATGGATCCTGATGACGCATGGGCATTGTTAGATAAGCTGACTAACTATGACGCCATGCATGGTACCCAGCAAACCAAGCCACCGACAAGGAAGCTATATGATCCACAAGCGATTGAGGTAGACCTAGATGTCAAGTTTCAATTCATGCAAGATGAGATCACCAGGCTGAAAAAGTAGGTAAGTTACTTTAAATCATCTCATTATTGTCAAGAATGCGGGTCTCAAGCCCATGCTACTTCTGCCTGCACTAACTTGCAATAGGTTCGTGCTGTTGAGGCATATAAGGAAGCTAATTATATGAGAGGTCCCTATAGGAACCAAGCCGATAATTCTTATGCAGGGAGGTCAGCCTAACTGGGGCAATTATACACAGGGCCAAGGGAGCCAACCTCCTCAGCAAGAACAACGGGTTCCTCCTTACAGACCTCCGGGCTATCAAGAAACCCCATCTTGGGTACAAGGCCTCCATGAAGGGATTAATGGAGTTCGAGTTGATCTTAACACCCAGATGAAAGGTGTTCAAGCACATTTGGGAGAACTAGAAACATGGAAGACGATCCAGAAAATGACTCGAGACCTCAAGGGTAATTACTGGGTTGTACCAATGAAAACCCTAGAGGCCTAATAGCAGCCATACACATGAGGAGAGGAAAACAGTTGCCGGATCGATCTGAGCCCAAGACAACAGAGCAAGACGGTGCAGAAAACGACCCAGATAGCCACGTTACCGACCCTTCCAGGCCATGTAAGTCTTCTTTACTGACCTCCCCCCCATTTACGAGGTCCCTATCGACCCCTCTCTTGTAACGATCGACCCTCTTGTCGATTCGGTAGAGCCACGACTTGGGCCCGCTTTGGCTCCGAGTCCGACAAAGACTCTTCCTTTCCCTTCTAAGAAAGCCAAAGACTCCACTGAGGGAAAGTTTAGGCGTTTTTTGATGATACTCAAGGCTTAAAAATTACTATTCCTTTCGATGAGGCCCTAAGGGAAATGCATGCTTACACTAAATTTTTAAAGGAGATCTTGTCTAGGAAGAGATCAATGTCTGAACTGACTGATGAGGTCCGATCTTTGGAGCTCCCTGAGAAGCTAGGCGATCCAGGTAAGTTCGCTATCACTATTGGTATTGGTGCTTACCGTTTCAAAGCTCTGTGTGATCTAGGTGCCAGTGCAAGTCTTCTACTGCTTTCCATTTGGTCCAAGACCATTATGGGACCGTTGGTACCGGTGAACATGAAGCTTTATATGGCGGATGGATCATGTGTGAAGGCAACTAGAGTCCTTGATGATGTTCCTATCCAAGTGGGCAAGTTCTTTATCCCTAACAGCTTCACTGTCATGGAGATGCCAAACGATCCAGTGGTGCCTGATAACAATCAAAGGACCATGAAGAATCAGCTTGCAAAGAAGGTGTCTCAAAGGCCAAGCTCAAGACCTTTCCCAAGGTCTCGAACGTTCAAATTCAAGGAGGCTTTCACGGATTCCATATTGTACTTTTATTATGTTCATCAATGGCGTCCAAGGCCACCAAGGAAGAGGATGAAGTCTTGAAAGTTCGAAAAGTTAAGAAGCCCGTCAAATTAAAAACAGTGCTCAGTAAACTGGTCATAACTTGGTCTATATAATTGATCTCAAGTCCGTTCAATATGCGTTGGAAAGATAATGAAAAGATCTACAGCTTTGTGGTTAAAGTCGAATTCAGAATCCAATAGCAAAGGGGCGAAAAATGCAATTTCCTGAGAGTTGTTCAAGTCTTACGGGAATCTTATCTTTAGTTTAAATATCTATCTTTATTATATTAATTATGGAAGTTTTTATGGAAGGATTTTCAGCCTAGGAGCTTTTCTAGTTGGTTGGAATATTCTTTCCTATTTTATTAATATCTTTTTTCTTTTTAGGAGTTGTTAGGATAGTTTCCTTATCTATTAAGTCAGGTATTTATCTATTTGATTTAATTAAGATAAGGGGACTTAGATAGATGTTTTTATATTATAATATGTTATCATGGAAAACAAGAAAAGGACCTTTCTACTTTTCTAGGGTCGATCCCCTTGACTTGTTCTCCAAGACAACTCTATCTTGTAATCTCTTTAAATAGCTTTGTTATTCGGTCAATAAAAATCAGCTTGAAGTAAGATTAAACCCCTTTGGTTTAGTCTTGCTTTTGGGCCCCAAAACAACCTTGTGTTCGAGCAATTGCAATCACCATTTGATCATCATATTCTCTCTTTCAATTTCAGATTTGGATTGTTAATTTGATCAACTTGTTATTTCTAGTTTGATTGTTAAAGACCATCTAGTTTATCAATTGAATTTAGCGTTGGAGTCAATTCAATTGAACTATCGTTTTGATTATCTTAACCCTTCAAATTAGATTCGTTCTACATCATTCTCATTCATATTTCGAGTTTCTTGTTCATCAAGTTATTAATTTTGAAGGCAAATCAAGTTGGAAATTGTGTTACTGGCAAGATCGGGATCCTATTCGGTTAAAGACTTGATCAACGAGGAGTAATCTGAGGCGATCACATATCAGTGCCTATAATTCTTGGGAGGCCATTCCTACCCACAACTGATGCAAGAGTTGATTTTAGGAGGGGACTCCTAACTTTTTATATTGGGGATGAGGTGGTTGAATTCCGCTTCAATTCTTCAGTTAATGAGACCGATGCTACCGAGATCAAGATGTTCCATACTAACAAGGTTGCAGAGAACGTCACCGAGGTCTCTATCGCCCCCCAGGCTCGGTAACAACCCGTTATCTGAGGAAGAAAGATGATCACAAGTCCGTTATTGAGTTCAACATACACGTTATCAAGGTTCCTCCTGACCCAGTGGGGTCGGTAACGACCCGCACCACTTAGGTAATGGCCCCCTCTCTAAGAGGCCTCAGTGAGTTTGCTTGCTCTGATTTGAAAAATTCTAGTAATGACCCCTTCTTTCATCCTTTTTCTACATCCCATCCTACTATACATGCTATGAAAGGGTCGAAGCAGCCTTGGTTGGCAGACTTTACTAACCCTATTGTAGGAGCTCCGCGTGTGCTTATTGATGATAGAGGACCACATCTTATGGATAGGAGCTTTGAAGCTTTTTCGGCTTAGTATGGGGTTTCTCATAATCCTGACAAGGTCGGAGGAGAGACGCCCTAGTCAAGCCAAGGTAAGTCATGTCTACCTAGAGACGTTAAATGTAGCGCTTACGGGAGGCAACCCGCTTTAGTTTTAATATCTTAGATCTTTTTGCTAGCTTTCTTGTGACTTGTTTTTGGGTTAGTTAGTGTAGTCGGGATAGATGTTTTTATGAGTGACTCAAGTACTAAAAGTTGAGGAAGACGTGCTAAAAAGGAGAAGAAACCAATTGAGGACACTCGGTACCGAATGCAACAACGAAGAAAAATCAGTGTACAAGTAGTCAGGTTCGGTAACGACCCCCACAGGGTCGGTACCAACCCCTACAAGAAATACGAAAAATTCAGCGCACTCAGTGATGGCTTATCTACTTCGACAACTTCAAGTTTTGTTTGGTGAGTTTGCTTTTTCTCTTTCCTTTCTGTCATTATGTCTTTTTCAGTGAGGACACTGTTTTGTTTAAGTATGGTATGGGGGAAAAAGGGAACTCAGTTTTCGTGTCTTTATGTTTTTGTTTGAGTTTTTTTGTCTTTGTGCATTTTTGGATGGATAGTACTCCACTTAGATGTCCTAATTAATATGTTGCTTTGACTTTCTTAATCATGTAATTCCTATGGCATGTTTGGATAGTTTAGCCTAAGTCTACTTGAAGTTGTTTTTAAATTGTAGAATTTAGCTTGTGATGAAATTGAGCACATATTATCTTAGGTAGAAGTGACTGAAATCCAACAAAAATTGCTACCTAATGAGTTGTTTTTGGCCTTATAGGGAGAAAATCAAAATTCCCTCTTTTTTCCTTGTGTGATTTACTTTCCTTATGCATATTATCTCTTGAGATTGATAGGGTTATCTATTTCTTGAGGCCTTTATGAGATATTAGTTCATTGCATGTGATATCAAATGATGGAGAACTTATTTCTTTTAACCCACTTTTTATCCTCTCTTTTTATCTACCCTATGCATTATGCTCTTCTTTGAAGCCAAATTGTTCGAGCCTGAAGCCTTTTATTTGTAGCTCCACAAAAATTATTCCATAGCCAATGTTAGCTTGACCCTATCTGGGGATTAGTACTTAGTGTTGGTTGTTATGATTTTTGTTGAGTGAGATGTATTGGTTCAAGTGTGGGGTAATTTGGGTTGGGTATTTGATCATCTCGCATGTTATTATGTAAAAGGCATTTTGGTTCTCTGTATGAACCTAGTGATATAAAGGTGAAAGTAAAGAAAAAGAGAGGAAGGAAAAAATCGAGAAAAGAAAAAAAAATGATGAGAAAAAGTGATGAAAAACTAGAAAAAAAGTAGTAGTGAATAAAGTGTGCATGAGCCAAATTTTCCTTGTTGTTTTTAAGCAAGGTATAGGATATTTTGGGGGGTTGAAAGAATTAAAAGTGTTCTTAATGTTGAGAGAGTTTGGTGACCTTTGAAAGTCTTTGGGTGAAAGTTGTGTTGTAAGTTTAGGAGTCTTGATTCCCGGATTTTTAGCACCACATAGCCTAAATAATTCCATGCCCTATTTTTTATACCAAACACCATTACAACTCGGCTGGATGGAGTCTTCTTTGAGGTCTTTCATTGAGCCTAAGTTCTCTTGATGGTTTTCATATGTTTTGACATCTCCGGTTAAGTAACAATGTCTGTGTTGATTTTTGCATATAGGATTGAGTTGAGAGTTGTTATTCTAAGACTAAACACTTGAGAGTAGAGAGAAACACATATACCTTTGTGAGGTTGGATTATGTTTTCTTTTGCTTGAGATTGATCATATATGTGTGATGATGTTAGAATCACTTATCTATTGATATACTTGTGCTTATGATGTTGCTTTTTGAAAAGGGCAAAGACTTGAAGGATGTTTTATAGGTATTGATTGATGTTTTGTTATTGCTTGGTGACAAGCAAGTCTAAGTATAGGGTATTTTTATATCCGCCTTTTTAGTTATGTTTTTAGGGTGTTTTAGTATGTTTGAGTCTTCTTCTTAAGTTTTGTGTTTCGTTTAGAGTCGTTTGTGTATGTTTTCGTGTTTGCTTAAGATATGGAGTCTACATATGCTTCCGTAGTGTTTTGTAGGTTTTGAAGCTGTTTGGAGAGTTTTTTAGGAGAGGAGTAAAGTCGAGGAAAAGCACTTAAGGAATGGAGTCAGAATGAAGTCTGAATGATGCAAGGAAAGAAGTGAAGAAAAAAGATCTATCCAAGAAGGAAGTATAGAGATCCGTTACCAGGCCTAAGGAAGAAGAATCGAGGCAAAAATGAGTGTAATGACCATCTACCGAGGTATGCTCCTAGTTACAAGGCAATTACCGAGGCAGTAGGGTCCGTATCGAGGGTCTTGAGGTCGGTACCGAGGCTCACTGATATAAATATAGGGGAGCTTTATGCACTTAACTCATATTATAATCATGATGACGCTCGAACTTGCCAAAGTCCCTTTCGAAGATTCCCGATTGAGGAAAAAGATAGATTTCGAGCTCGGCATTTGAATCATGAATACCATACCTTTGTGGATTGCACTCCATCAAAATGGGCAAGTCCACTTAAGCTACTCATTTTAATTCCTAAGATGATGAGGTTCAAATCCATGAAGCCCAAAAAGAACTCAAGGCTCCAAAAAGAACCCGGCGGTCCATTCACTACCATATTATTCCTATTACATTTACATATCATAAATTGGAAGCTTCTTCTCACCAACCACAAGGAATAATGGTCGTCCATCATACCTATCATCTAGAAGAAGTGAATGCCATACTTTAATTTTTGTCCCTTGAGTTTTTCTCACCAACTTTTCCAATTAAAGCTAGATGTGAAAGGCCTCTTTGTTGCCTTGTTCTTGACGTCCCTTCCTACTATAAAAGGGACATGATGTTGCTTTATTTGAGTATCAAGTTGAATGCAAGAAATCCACTTCTTAGCTCATGTAATTTCTCTTGTTTTAATCAAAAGACTTGTGGGTTATATCAATTCCAAATCTACCTTCTCTTGAGTGAGTCGTATCTCTAGAGTTGTTTTGATTGCAATTGCCTTGAGTGAGTCATATCTCAAGGAACCTATCCCTTCTACATCACCAAAGTTTACCTTGCACCGCCCCTCTAAGATCCTAGACTGTTATCATTTGGTATCAGAGCCATTCAAGGTAAACCCTTCATCTCTCCATAGTTACTCTATTACTAACAAAAGCTTGCAACCCCTCACAAAAATTGTCATAACGTCCTGATCCAAAAACTAAAAGAGCTCAAATTTGGAGGCCTTAAACTAGACTTATAGATCTACATGTGGGCTTTAGAATCACTCCATTTGGAGATCAGAGCTGAGAGAACGACCCCATACAAAAACTAGAAGAATTCTGGAAACAGAATTACCGAAAAGGTCTCTCAAGTGGTTCAAAAAAAGAGAGAAAGAATGAGATCCTTCCATGATTTGGAACAACTCATCATTATCAAGTGTCCCATAGAAATGATGCATATATTGCAAGAGGAGTGCCTTTTTTTTGAAGGGTCAACCCTTTGGGATGAGCGTTTGCAAGAAGGGGAGGCCATGTCAACTGAAGCGGACATCTTCTCAAGGGATAAGCCACTTTTTAAAGAGGAGGAAGTTGTAGAGTCATCACCTCCAACTAGAAGAACCAAGAGTCAACCCAACATTGTGCGTAGTTCACTATATTCATTGGATACTCCATGGATGGATGCAACACCTTTCGTTTCTTCATTCTTGCCATTTTTTATTCAAGAAGAAGAGACTACGCCATCTTTTTTATTGGAGCACCACCTCAAGGAAGTAGATCAAATGGATTCCAGGACGAATCCCTTTAAAGGAGGAGAGGTTGATATGAATATAGGGGAGCTTCATACACTTGACTCATATTACAATCATGATGACGCTCGAACTTGCCAAAGTCCCTTTCGAAGATTCCTGAGTGAGGCAAAAGATAGATTTTGAGCTCGGCATTTGAATCATGAATCCCACACCTTTGTGGATCGCACTCCATGGAAATGGGCAAGTTCACTTAAGCTACTTATTTTAATTCCTGAGATGATGAGGTTCAAATCCATGAAGCCCAAAACGAACTCAACGATCCAAATATCAAAGGATCAACTACTTGAGGGAACCCTGATGCAACCCGGCGGTCCATTCACTACCATATTATTCCTATTACATTTACATATCATAAATTGGAACCTTCTTCTCACCAACCACAAGGAATAATGGTTGTCCATCATACCTACCATCTAGAAGAAGTGAATGCCATACTTTAATTTTTGTCCCTTGAGTTTTTCTCACCAACTTTTCCAATTAAAGCTAGATGTGAAAGGCCTCTTTGTTGCCTTGTTCTGGACGTCCCTTTCTACTATAAAAGGGGCATGATGTTTCTTTATTTGATTATCAAGTTGAATGCAAGAAATCCACTTCTTAGCTCATGTAATTTCCCTTGTTTTAATCAAAAGACTTGTGAGTTATATCAAGTCCAAATCTACCTTCTCTTGAGTGAGTCGTATCTCTAGAGTTGTTTTGATTGCAATTTCCTTGAGTGAGTCATATCTCAAGGAACCTATCCATTCTACATCACCAAAGTTTACCTTGCACCGCCCCTCTAAGATCCTAGACTCTTATCACTCACAGTGAAGACAAATCTGAGGAAATTCAAGAGGAACACTACCGACCCTGATGGGGTCGGTACTGAGGCATCCCGTGTTGGTAGGAATCAATCCGAGTCGACACGTTTAATGATATTTTATCCCATTTAGATAGTTTCCTTAGGAGATTTATCTTCTTATATTTTTTCCCTTAGGACTAGCTTAGCTTTTAATATAAAAATCATTGTCTTAGCTTTTAGTCTATATTATCAATCATATTATCATGCAAGTAGATAGAAGAGAAGAGAACGGTTTGAGTTTTGAAGAACGATTGTGTTACAGATTCAATTATAAGTTTTCCTTAATTGAATTTAATTGTTTCTGCATAATGAATTGTGAGTTGTTCTCTTCTTTCTAAGGTTGGGGTTAACCCAACAATAGTTGTGTGTGTTTGCCTTTCATCATGATTTAATTGTTTTTATCCATAAATCTATTCTCTAATTCTTAAATCCTTGAAACAAAAGTGGATAAGGAATTTCTCGTTCATATTTGAAGCGAAAGCGAAAGCTTTGAATCAGAATAGTCAATTATGGATTGAAAGCGAAAGTTGATCAATCCTAATTGAAGCAAAGAGATAGATAGACAAGTTTATTGAATTAACGAAAGTTAGTTGATTTACTTGCTTAGTTGACAAAATTTGATGACTTTATGTGATAAAAGCATGGTCTTTGTGTTTCATTGGCATTGGCATGCATAATTGTTGTTGTGGTGATACCTAAACCTTAGAATTTTCTCTTTATAAAAATCCAATCTTTTGCTATTACTTGCGCTCTAAGTTAAGCGAAACTTGATACTGACTCTCTCCTGTGGAGGAACCTGACTCTACTATACTCAGTGGGGTCTTGATTTATAAATTTATTTGTTTCTCAAGAAACCCTTAAACACAACGTCAGAACCAGGAAGAGCTTGAGAAGGTTGGGCAACTCTCGCAAGGTCATACTGTGCTCAAGGATGACGTTAGAGGATTATCTGTTGCACTTGATGACTTGTCTAAGTCCTTGACTTAGCTCGAGAGGCCGACGTCTATTTTCCCCTTATTATTCCTAGAATATTTAATATCTCAAAAACTTCTCTTCGGTTTCATGTGTGCGTTTTTGCTTTCTTTGTTGCATGCTTAAGACTATTTTGATTTTGTTGGCTTGGTTTCTTTGTGTACGTTGGATAACTTCTCTATTTACCCTTGTTTGATTATCTCTATTTGCATGATTATTTAGAGCATTTCTTTCTGATGTTGCGAAAAGGGGGAAAAGGCTGAGGGTAGATAAAAATTATGGAAATATCTACTTTGAAATACACGTGGGTTTTCCAACTTATGGGGAACTTTTGGCAAACTTGAAATTCTTGCATATCTTGTTTGATTTTTGGTCTTGCCGTGTTTAAGTAGGATGAAAGGAGTTTGTCACCATCAAAAAGGGGAATTTGTTAGAACAGCTGGAAGCTTTGATTTTGATGGTTCCAAACGTCTATCACGTGGACGACCTCGAGTTTGTGAGCTGAGTCACCAACGTCAGTCAGTTCACTGCCGTGAGTTGAAGGTAAATATCGAAGATCTTGAAGACGCGTGTGATCTTTGAAGATTGGATAGTATATTCTTGTTTTAGGAAAGATCTTCCTCTAATAAGATAGTTGGCCGATTATTGCCTTTGTCCTAAGCCATATTTTATTGTACGAAAATTCTACATGGTAACTCCAGGGTTTGGCATTATTAATATAATGTACCACTGGTTTACATAATGTGCCTGATAACCCTAAGATTAATACAAAATTTACCATATATCCAAAAATTTAAATCTAGCCTTTCACAATTAACTTGAGGATTATAAGAAAAGGAAAATTAAAATTAAAATCTTAAACAGTAAAACCAAGCTACGTTTAAGCAATTAAGCCTAATACAACTCTGAATCTTCTGATTATACGATAATTCCTTTGTCACAATGGAGAAGCCGTCCTTCAACGCTAACGAAGTGGCTGGTGGTGTGCGAAGTCGACGGTCGGCTACCAAAGACCCTTTTCTTCTCTCAAAAAACAACTACTGCAATATCAATCCTACTTCAATATCAATCCTAATCTGAGGTATGTTTTTTCAAATTTTCACTCAAAAATTAATTAAGGGATTGGATTGATCAGGAGTTCGATTACTGATTTAAGAATTGTTGTATACGGTGGATTTGATTTTTTTTCGATCGTGGAGTTCTTGTGCTAATTAATATATGTTATATCACAACCCAAATTCAATTGATTAAAGGTAGTAACAATTAATGAGATTATCATCAGCATTTACATCTAGTATATGTGCATCTATCACAGGCAAACCCACCAGAATTATAAATCATACAAGCTTTACAATTTACAACGAGTATTTAATTAAAAGCGAAATGTGCAGGCCGCATGTTCAACAAACAGACAACATACAAAACACAGTCCGTTTCCTTTCCTTGTCTATCGGATAAGTCCACCAGCAGCGAAAACACCCGGAGGTGGGCTTCGTAGGAAGCATCAACAGATATTGTCGAACAGAAGGGCCTTGGTCGTCGGAGTCGACTTCGCTTAGTGCTAACCAATTCACCAACGTTTAGTGCGTCACGTTTGGAGGTCGGCTTCTTCATAGCCAGAGTAAATCTTATCTATCTAAAACTCTCGTATTTAGCTTGTTAGGTATCTTATTTTTATTTTTTAAGGATTTTAATTTTATTCTCTCTTTTTCTTATAAAACTTGTTAACAGTGATGACTGATGAGGGTTAGATTTAACTTTGTGGATAAATGGTAAATTTTGTATTAATCTCAGGGTTACTATACGCATTATGTAAAACATTGGTACACCATATAAATAATATCAAACCCTAGGGTTACGGTTTTGGACAAAAATTTGACAATCAAACTCTTTCCCTATATTGGGGAACGATCGAATCGAAAGAAAATGGAATACTTAAGTAAATAATCGGATTGGTGAAATCTCAATACAAGTGTTCTCTCTTAGACAGTTTTGTTATGGTATCACTATGTGTACAATGGAATAATCCGGTTTCATCTATCGCTCTAACCTATATTCTCATTAGATTAACCGTTATTTCTTTATCTCTCCCCCACGATCTCTATGATGTTAGGATATATCTTTAACCATCTAGCCACTACCCACGTTTATCGGAGAAGATAACTTCCATGAACGGTCGACCCCTGGATGCGCGTCTCTTTCTTGTGACTGAAGCTTTCTTTATTCGTCTCGGTGACCGTTGACTTCTTCTTGCTCCTGAAGATTTCTTTCTTCACTTTCTCTCGTGGTTTCTCACTTGCTCTTGGGTTAATAACATTAAATGGGACGACTTGGTTTTGGGCCTAACAATACCTCGAAATCCTTTAGGCGGGATTTTGATTAGATTTGCCGCGTGAGCTACAGTTGATGCGTGACACATGGTTTTGCCCCATCCGTCCGATCATCCTCGGGGAGACGAGCGGTCATATCAAGCAAGCTTTAATTGATCGGATGCAGATCTCTCGAAGATACGTGGTAATCCACCTTTGCCTCCCTTCTCTTTGTCTTCCTCTCACCCCTTTCTTTCTTTGCCCTATTTTCATGTTAAGCATTTTCCATGTCCAAGGTTGGAATCAACGACATGGGTTTTGAGTCTTCCCACTCCCTTGAACCCCACGATTGTCGTTCCTGCTCCATGTCTTTTGAAGAGGTGGAGAAAATCGTTTAGACCATGGCTTCCCGACTGGCACCAACTTCCACTACCCCACGCAAGAGGCCGTGGATTGGATCAAGGAAGGATGGGTTTGCTTCCTCGAGTTCCCCTTCACAATGGGGGCCTTTTTCCCTTTTTCTACCCTGATCTTGAACTTCCTGCTGGCTCTTAGGGCTTCTCCGGCGCAACTTATGTCGTCTATGTGGAAGATCTAGTACCAGATAAGTGAGGTGTGTTCAGAAGAGAGGATTGATTTCTCGGTATCGGACCTCCTGTGTGCTTATCGAGTATGCCCACTCAGGGCCGGTCGCTCCACCCTTCATGCGAGGGACGCTAAGAATCCATTGATTCGTAAATCGAAGGTGAATGACAAAGACTTGGCTACCTGCTTCTTTTTCATGGAAAAGTCTACGCTAGGTATGATATATCAAGCGACGTTCTTTGATTCATGGAATTCCAAGGGTAAGCATTCCTAACCCTGACTTTTGTTTCATTCTATCAGTGTCTGCTCCTCTTGTTGACCTTTTTGTTTGGATGGCTTTCGTATGCAGTTCCACCAAATTTAGACACCCATGTTTTGGAATCGGAAGCATACAGAAAGCTTTTTGCTCTTCCCGAGGCGAAAAGGACATATCAGAAATCTGTAGAGCAAATGCTTGAGGGTGAATCTAGTAACAGGACGACGGCTCCTTCTGAGAACCAGTCGGATGAGGAGGACGATGCAAAGATGGGAGACTCGGAGAAGACGATTGAAGATAGAGTTCCTGCGCCCGCGAAGGTTACCAAGGCGGCTGCAAAACCCTTATTGAAACCTACTAGTATGTGCCTTTCATTGATAGTTGAATATTCAGCAGCTTGGAATACATAATTTATTTTTATTTTTCCCAGAAGCTTCCTCTTCTTTGGGGCGTAACTTTTCTGTTGCGGCTATGATCCAACGTAAGTTGCGATCAAGTGACAAGAAACCCCCTCTGGATCCTAAGGTGAAGATGGAAGTCGTGGCAAAGGTAACCCTTGTCAAATGATCATCGCCAGATGCCACAGAAGTCATCGATATGGAAGGCAAAGTTCCCTCAGATTTGTGGCAGAAACTTTGCGGTGCTCATGGTTCTAAGAAACCTCGCTTGGAAGTCCCTACCTCAACTCTGGTTAGGGATATTGGTCTGTTGGTTTGGAAGGTATATATCCACCTTTGCCTTGTTGTTCCTTCTTCTTTCGTATTTTGTCGTGACTAATACTCTTTTTATAGGCCTTGAAAGGTGTTTTGTGGGTAGCGGATGCCACCGATAGGGAAGACCAGGGTCTGAAAGAGCATTAGTCAAAGTGGGAAGTTGAGAAGGCTATCCTGGAGAGAGAAGTGGCCCTTGCGGCCGAACGTCGGAAGGTGGATGCGGGCAAACTTGCTAAGCTTACGGAAGCAGTCAAGCGTCATTCTTCACAAGCTGCCTCGGATCAATCTGAAATTGCTGAACTCGAACCTGTGAACAAGAAGATTCTCAAGGAAGCCAGTGAGATCGATGCTTACTTCTCGATGATGTCGCGGGTAGAGACGATCAAACAATTCGTGGTGGGTCAGCACTCTGGTTGGGGCCTAGATGCTGAGATTGCGACTTTTCATGAATTCTATCCCACATATAAGTCGGCTCCTGGCGATGAACTTTTTGCCTCTCTGGGTCTCCTGGAAGAAGACATAGATGAGAAAGATCTTGACATTGAAGGGGACGGTGGCGATCGTGGAGCGGCGCTGACGTTGCATCCGTATTTGACAAGGGATTGGAAGGTCTTCCAGCGAGCAGGGTAGAACAACCAAAGGATGTCTCTGACAAGGATGAAGATTAGGGCTGTGTGCCCTTGTAATTTCTTTTGGCGTTTGTACAATGCTTGTCCGTAATATGGACAAGGCTCCCTGCTAGGGGGGGGGGGGATTTAGGTTATTTTGTGTGCATGCATGCATTGTGCGCAGGTGTTCCGGGACGATTAGATGCTTCCGATTGAAGGCTTTGGCACGAAGACCCCTGCAGAAGTCATTCGTTGCTGGTGGCAGTTGCGCTTATCGAAGGTTGTTTCCAAGCGAGTGAAGGATGTCGCGTCAAAGCGTGCACTCGGGATGCTTTGTTGATCGAAGACATCTTAAGTCTAGGACTTATTACCTCTACCGTTTGAGCTTTAGCTCAGTTGTTTTAATGAAATGATGTATCTTATATGATAACGATGTGAATAAAATATGCTTGATTTGCTACTCTTACTTATGCAAGAAAAGAAATAAGGACGAGCAAGTTATAAAATAAGCAAATGCCATTCAATGGATAAAACACCGCAACATGGAAATCAGACAACAAGTAGTTTTAACATAGTCAAGCTGACTACAAGCAAGCTATGAAGGGAAAGTACTAGAATAAATTTAAACAAACAACTAAGGATAGATGACCTCAAACGTCTTGCGTATCACGTGCGGAGGCTTTCTGCTAGGAGTGCTTAAGAAGTTTGCGTTTCGAGTGGGGAATACTTCTTTTAGAAGTGATACTTCTATAGGTGTATCGCGTTCCAACTCCGTGGGATAGCATTGCCATCTTTGGATTCGAGCTGGTACGCGCCTTGACCGACGACCCTAGTTATCTTGTACGACCCTTCCCACGCTGGGGCTACCTTGCCCGATTTGGTTTCATGGGTGTTTTGAAAGACTTTTCCTAGGACACAGTCGCCAACTCGAAAAGTCCGAATCCTGATGTTCTAGTTGTAGCTTCGGATGACCTGTTGCTGGTGTCTAGCTAGACATAATCGGGCTTGGTCGCGAAGCTCGTTAGAAGTATCCAGGTCGGCCGACAATTCAAGATGATTCTATTCTCTAGTCAAGAAGCTAGCACGAGCTGTAGGGATGAGAATCTCAACGGGAATGACCGCTTCACACCCGTGTGTCAATGAGAAGGGAGATTGATCGGTTGTGTCATTCGATCGGCCTAGAGGACGTAGGGTAGCTCATCGTCCCAGTCTCCCTTGGCCTTCGCGATACGCTTCTTTAGGTTATTTATGATCACCTTGTTGATAGCTTCGGCTTGTCCATTAGACTGGGGGTAGCGAGATGTCGAAGTGACTAGATTGATGTTCCAGCGACTACAGAAGTCTCTGGTTCCCTGACTTATGAACTGAGACCCGTTGTCGTATACAATCTCCAAAGGCACCCCGAAACGACAAAGGATGTTTCTAATGATAAAGGAAATCACCTTTTTATCCTTGATCTCTCGATAAGCCTCGGCTTCAATCCAATTGGAGAAGTAATCAGTCATGGCAAGGAAAAACACTCTTTGTCCAGACGAAGAGGGTAGCTTCCTGACTATGTCCACTCCCCAACGCATGAATGGCAGTGGCGTGAGTGTGGGGTAGAGTGGTTCGAGAGGTTGGCGAGCTGTTGGTGTGTGTCTCTAGCAGGCGTCGCATTTACGGCAGATGTCTACAACATCTTTTCTCATGGTAGGCCAATACCACCCCTGACGAAGAGCTTTGTTGGATAGACTTCTTCCTCCGGTATGGTTCCCACAATCTCCTTCATGAACCTCCTCGAGAAGTTTCTGAACGCCTCCCATAGTTAAGCAACGCTGGAGTGTACCCACTGCTGATCGGTGGAAAAGCATCCCATTCTCGACTATGAATCGCGTAGCTTTCATCTTCAGCAACTTAGCCTCGGTTTTATCTTCCGGAAGCTTCCCTTCGACCATAAAATCAAGGTACGGATGAGTCCAGGGTTCTTCACTAACTTCGAAGGCGACGAGGGAATTTTCTTCATGACTCGGACCGTCCAGAGATAGATCTGGTCAGGGTCATTTCGGAAGCTCCTAGCGTCAATATCATCACTGCTCATGAAAATGTCTTCGCAGGGCATGGATCTAGAGGGGAGACGTTTTTGGTCATGCTAAGAGATTTGTCAACGTCATTGGAACGGGTTCTTCCAATGGCGCGGCTCATTATGTGAATCATTGGGATTACGGGATATCCATCAGGGTTGATGGCCGAAGCTAGGCGAGCAAGGGAATCTGCTTGAGCGTTCTGCTCTCTCGATATCTCTGTGAAGGATATCTTCTCAAACTAAGGGGTTAGACATTTCACCACGTCTAGATAAGCCATCATTCTTTCGTCCCTGGCTACATACAACCCTAGAATTTGGTTGATTATCAACAATGAATCATAATTGACCTCAATTTGTTGTATGGCTAAGTCTTTGGCAAGATTCAGACCGAAGATTAGAGCCTCGTACTCAACTTCATTATTCGTGGCTTCGAAAGTGCATCTCACAGATTGTGCCACCCTATCCCCTTGTGTTGATTTTAGGACTACTCATATCCCTGTTCCCCCAGCGTTGGAGGCACCATCTGTATGAAGTCCATTTGACTAGAGACTTAGCTTCTAGCGTCATCAATTTTGTTGGTTCCGTTCTTTCTTTCGTGGTAGGGCTAAAATCAACCACAAAGTCAGCAAGTGCTTGGGATTTTAGTGCGGTTCTAGGCTCATACTGGATGTCAAATCCACTAAAATGGATCGCCCACTTGGCCATTCTTTCCGTAAATTCGGTTTTGTGCATGACCGTCTGTAAGGGTTGAGAGGTTAGCATCGAGGGCTAACCTCTCGCACCGATCGAAGGCGAATGGGTGCTCTTGCCTCTTTGCCGGTAGGGTTGCCTTGCACAGGGGTGAAACACGGTACCCCAAGGATAGTTGCTGGTAAGGTAACGAACTCCGTGCCGGAGGATCTCTCGCGCCGACCGGTAGGGTTTCCAAAGGAGCCTTCTCCCCCACTATTTCGGACTCGATTCGTCGTTCGGGCGCGCGGGCCGACGAAAGAAACGTATCGGAGTTGAGAGCGCAAACCTTCATTATCGGCGGTTATTTGCTCGATGCTAGTTTTGTGCTTCTCATTGCAAGCACGTTGGTCCGTTAGTTCCTTCTCAAGAGCTTGAAACCTTTGAGCGAACTCATATAACTCGAGGCGGAGCGCTGCTGATGCGTCTTGGCATGCACCTCCGTCACCCCCGACGTCTTGCTCTTGGTTACCTATGTTGGAGTTACTCATGGTGACCTTTTGGATTTTTTATGATCTGGAAAGGTGAACCCTTTTCAATCGTAGGGCCCCACGGTGGGCGCCAAATTGTTTTGGACAAAATTTTGACAATCAAACTCTTTCCCTATATTGGGGAACGATCGAATCGAAAGACAATGGAATACTTAAGTAAATAATCGGATTGGTCAAATCTCTATACTAGTGTTCTCTCTTAGATAGTTTTGTTGTGGTATCACTGTGCGTACAATGGAATAATCCGGTTTCATCTATCGCTCTAACCTATATTCTCATCAGATTAACCGATATTTCTTTACCCCCCCCCCTCATGGGCTCTCGTCCTCGCCGATTGATCCTATACATGCCATTGAAGAATAAGAAATTGTGAGCTTTTCATACTCTTCTCTCTTGCTTTTAAGTTTTGGTTTCCTTGTTTGATGGGGACATCAAAATTTTAAGTATGGGGTGGGGGTAAATGTGTTCATGATTTCACTTGTTTATGTTTGTTTATTATTTTGAGGATATTTAGTTTGTGTTTCTAGTTTGTATTTGGGATGTTTGCTTCTTGGTTTGTGGTTTGATGAAAAACATGAATGATTAATTTGGTCTTGAATGGATGAGTTTTTGGTTTTAGAGAAATTTTTGCAAAAATCCATAAAAATTGAAAAATTGTGTTAAAAAACAACAAAAAGATTTTGTGTTTTGTAGGTTTTGGACTAGAAATTCCCATCTTAGATTGCCAAAATAAAAGCTAATGATGATGTGAGCATGTAAATTCCTTTGCATATTTTTGGATAGTTTAGCCTCTAAAATGATGTTGCTTTTGATGTGATCATGATATCTTGCTTGTTTTATTGAACATGTGAGTTCTAGGATGAGTTCTTATGCAACTAAGTATGAGTGACCCTTGTGAGATTGATTTTTGGCCATTTTAGGGATGCTTGTTCATATTTGCATATCCCTCATTTTTCTTGTGTGATTAGCTCATTCATGCTTAGTAAAACTTGCTATTGCGGTGTTTATCTATTTTCCAAGACCGTCATGAGAATTGTCCTAGCATGGTCACATTGATTTTGAACTTTGTTCTTCTAGTCACATAAATGTTCCAAATCCTACCATGAAGATAATCCTTTGTTTGTAGCCCCGTTCTAGCCTAAGCCTTTGTTTGAAACTCCTCAAAAATATTATTCCTAGCCTTATATGACTTGACCCTTATGGGATTGGACTTTAGAAGAGAGGTTTGGATTGTATTTGAAGAGTTGAGATTCTCTTGGGTTTAAGGGCAAAGAATGGTGTTATGAATCATGTGGGTAGTGCATCTTTGTTGTACAAAAATGAAAAAAGAAAGAAAAGAAAGAAAGAAAATGTTGGAAATGTAAAGTGGAATAAAGCAAAGAGCTTAAGTGAAGAAAATGGTCCGACCGAGTTACAAGCAACATCGGGCCCGATGTCATAAGAAAGTCGGTCCAAATGTAGAAAGTGTTGAAAATCCAACAAAAAGCATAAGAGCAAAGATGAAGTGGAATGTTAAGTGAAATTTTGGGTTGAAAGGAAACTGTTAAGTCTTTTGGGTGAGTGTGAAAGTAATTGTGGAATTTGGTGAAGTTGGTGAGAGTTTAGGTTGTTCAATCCCCATTGTAAGCACCACAAGACCAAATAATTCCCACCTTGAAAAATACCAAAAGCCCCATTACAACCCGACCGAATGGAACCTCTTTGAGGACCTCCATTGAGCCAAGTTCGAAATTCTTTGTGTACTTTGCATTAGGCATCTCTAGGTGGAGGAATTGGTGATATTAGCTTCAATAGTAAAGTCCTTACTTGCATGATTTTTGAGCTTGAGTGTTCATTGCTAAACCCAAACACATTATGAGTGATACACATTCACATATCCCTAAAGTGCGGCTTAGTTGCATTGACTTTATTCCTTGGAACACTTAATCATGTGTGATGATGTAATCTTGCTTGAATATCGATCACTTGTGCTTAAAATGTGTTTTCATACGAGGCTTTAATTGAAGATTATGTTTCGGTCTTGCTTACATTGTTATTGCTTGAGGACAAGCAAGTTTAAGTATGGGGTATTTTGATGTCTCTCTATTTGGTGGTGTTTTCATATGTGATTTCCTTTGTAAATATGTTTCTTTTTCCCCTTTTCTTGTGTGTTTTGTTCCTTTTTAGCCTAGTTCCCGTATTTCTATGAGATTTGGAGACTACGCACATTTTATGTGTTTTGTAGGTAATTTGGCATGAATCGAGGATCGATTTAAAGGAGGGTCGAGACATGGAGCAAAGGCCCGAGCTAAAGAGGGAAAGAGAGAAGCAAGCCATGAAGAAGAACAAGAGAAGCCAACAAAGAAGAAGGTGGAACGAGGTCAGGACCGAGTTGCAACCACGTCGGGCCCGACTTTGAAGTCTCCAACCTCGGACCGAGATGCACAGTAACTCGGGCCCGAGGTCCTCCGTGTCGGTCCAAGTCGGTCACCGAACTACTTGGGCTCCAAGGCACGAATTTGTGGACTTCCACTTTTGCCCCTCATCTAATCCATAAAAGGCCCTCTTGTCTTCTATTTTAGGGGTTCCAAAGGTTGGTTCCAAAAGGGGGTTCCAAAGGTTGGTTCCAAAAGAGGGTTCCAAAGGTTGGTTCCAAAAGTGGGTTCCAAAGGAGCCAAGAGGATTCTTGGAGAGCAAGGAGGAAGGAGAGGAGAAGGAGAAGAGAGAGAATCGGCCAAGGGAGAGGAAGATTGAGAGGTTTGGTTGATAGATTAGCTTTGCTTTGTTTAGATCTTGTGGATTTGGAAACCCTTGATTGGAATTTGTGGATTGCTTTTGATTTGAATGAAACTTTGCCTTGTTTTGAGATTGATGATGTTGATTGCTTTCCCTTTTGATTTGTTTGCTTTCTTTGTTTGCCACATGGAGTAGATCTCCTTGATCTTGGGTTATGGGGGAAAACCCTAGCTAGGTTTGGGCTAGAAACCCCAATTCCATAGCCTTGAGTGCTTGATCTAAGGAACCCACTCTACATAGAGCTACAATTCCTTGCGAAAGTTGGGAATCAAGGCTTGTGATTGGCAAAGTAGCGAAAGTGAACATGTGTCCATCTCAAGACCTTGCTTCGAAGGGGATTTCCCCAATGATCGATGTGTAGAAGTGGTTGGAACGAGGGCGAAAGCACTCGATCCTAGTCCGATCATCACTCATTGCTTGAATTGGGGTGGATAAGCCTTAATCTACTAGAGAAGGAACCCAAAAGCCCAAGATCTGCTTTTAATCTTTGAAGTTCGACAAACCCAGCTACCTCGGGCCCGACTTACACAGTGTCGGTCCCGACTTCCTCTTGTCGCCAACCTCGGGCCCGACGTGACCTCAGTGTCGGTCCCGACTGTTCTCTTTGTTTTCCTTCGTTTTACGCTCTCCTTTCCAGCTTTCTAGTGTCTAGGCACATCAATCGAGTAGACTTCCCGAGTGTTCGACACCCACCACGTGCTACAACGGGGTCGGGTTATAAATTGTATCTCTTGACCCTCGCATCCGAGAGGCGATCAAAAAGATTGGCGCCGTTGCCGGGGAAGTCTAAGTGCATTGAGTGCCAATTTGGTGAGTTTCTTGTGTTTTGGTAGTGATTTGGGTGAGGGAATAGCCCAAACCCTTTGTTTGTTTTTGATTTGTTTTGGTTTGTGTCTTTGTTTCGTAGGTGTATGCTAGCTCGTTCCTACCGAGGAACACTTGAGCTTGAGTTTGTAAGTGATCCGGAAAGTATTCTCAAGGAAGCCCGAAGAAGGAAAAGGATGGAGAATCAAGCTCTCCATGTTAATGAGGAGTTGGCTCAACTTAGGGCCGAAATGGCTAGATTGCAACTCGAGAAGGACAATCAAGAGGCGGTGGCAAGAAGAGAACGGGAGCAACGGATGAGAGCCGAGGCTCAACTCAACGCTCTACCCCGGAATGCACGCCAATACATGCATCTGGAGTTGAGGGTACCCGAGCCGGCTATTGTGCTTCCCGAGGTTGCCAAGAATTTTGAGATCAAGACGCAATTCATCTCCCTCATCAAGCGTGATCAATTCGAGGGCCGTCCACATGAGTGTCCCATAGAGCATGTTAAACGATTTGTGGATATGTGTGAGACGATCTCCACCGACGAGGAGACATTGGAGTATGTGCTTCTAAAGGCGTTCAAATGGTCACTTGGGGGCAAGGCCACACATTGGCTCGAGAGCCAAGCTCCTAGGTCAATCACAACTTGGAAGACACTCTATGACGCTTTCTTGATGAAGTTCTTCCCGCCCTCAAAGATAACCGAGTTAAGAAGGAAGATTGCAAGCTTTCAACAAGGTCCGAATGAGCCCCTCTTCGAAGCATGGGACCGTTTCAAGGAGATGTTGCGCCAATGTCCTACTCATGGCCAACAACCATATGTGCTTCAAGACATCTTTTTCCAAGGCATCAATCCGGTAACAAAGGACAAGCTCAATCTCCACACCGATTGTGGGTTCATAGACTTGACACCGGATCAAGCTTGGGAGCTACTTGACAAGCTATCCGATTATGAGGCCATGTATGGGGTGAGTCAAGCTAGCAAGGAGGTGAAAGTTCAAGGTGAAGGTGCAAGGAAGTTATATGATCCAAAGGGAGAAGACATTGATAGGGATGTGAAACTCCAATTCCTTGAAGGTGAAGTGAGCAAGCTTAAGAGGCAAGTCCACTACTACAAGCAAAATGCTAGAGCTTGTGAGGAGTGTGGATCCTTTGCACATGCTACACAAGTTTGTCCGAATGAGAGCCAAGTACGCTTGGCCGAGCGAATTGAGGAGGCAAACTATGTTCGAGGAAATTTCGGTGGAAGAGGCAATTTCAACAATGGTGAAAATGGCCGGTGGAACAACGGTCAAGCTCAAGGCTACAACAACAACTTCAACCAAAACGAGCCAAGGGCGCCACCACCACCATATAGACCACCGGGATTCAATGAGTTATAAACATTTGCTCAAGAGATGAGAGATGGGTTCAAGGAGATGAGGACCCAATTCAATGAGTTTGGTGCATGGAGGAGGCAAGTCGACAATCAATTTGCTCAAATCGCGACTCAAGCCCCGAGAGAGAATGGGAGACTTCCGGGCCGACCCGAGGAGAATCCTCGAGCTCAAAACAATCAAAATGAAGTCCGGGCAATTGGATTGAGAAGTGGCCGAAACCTACCCGAGCCACATGTGTCTAAGAAGAATGAAGAGAGTCGGACCAACTTACCCAGCAAGTCGGGTCCGACATTCCCCGAAGTCGACCCAACAAGAAGATCGACTCCTTCACCACGGACCGAGGTCGAGAGCAACTCGGGACCGACGTACACAGACCTCGATCCAACTCCTCTGCCTCGGACCGAGATTCACAACATCGGGCCCGACATGGTGCCCAAGTCGGTCCAACCAGGAAATGTTGCAAGTGAAGTAGGGAAGTCCAAAGAGGTTGATCCAAGCAAGATTCAAGGTGCAACAATTCTTCCATATCCCTCGAAGAAGCCAAAAGATGTTGTTGAGAACAAGTTCAAGAGGTTTCTCAAACTCTTGCAAGGCTTGAACATCTCTATCCCGTTCATCGATGCATTGAGTGAGATGCCATCTTATGCCAAGTTTTTAAAAGAGATTTTGAGCAAGAAGAGGTCCATAATGGAAATTCAAGATGAGGTCAAGACCTTGGAGTTACCACAAAAGCTAGGAGATCCCGGTCGCTTTGCTATAACCATTGGTGTGGGGTCCCAAAACTTCCAAGCCTTGTGTGATCTTGGAGCAAGCACGAGCATCATTCCTTACACCATATGGAAATCCACATCCATGGGTCTCATAGCTCCGGTCAACATGAGGTTAACGATAGCGGATGGGTCGTCCATCGAGCCAATTGGTATCGTCGAGGATTATCCTGTTTGCATTGAAGGCCACTATGTCCCAATTGACTTTGTTGTGGTGGACATGATAGAAGTGCCGGGTGAACCGATTATACTAGGGAGACCTTTCCTTGCTACGGTTGGGGCAATCATTGATGTAAAAAAGGGCCACTTGTCTCTTGACATTGGAGGAAGAGAGATTGAGTTTTTCTTTAGGCCAACTTCAAAAGGGACCGTACATAAGGAAGCTAAGATGATCCAAGTTCCTCTTGGATTGCAATGGGAAGCCGTTTCTAAGAAGACAAGGCCAAGGGAGCTTAGGTTGAAAGCCACCCCACCACCTAGAGAAATTGAGATAGAGCGCCAAGGTCTAGCCCTCAATATGATTGAGCATGAACAATTGGAGGAAAGGATGTCTTATTTGGAGGTGTTCAAGGCCGAGAAAAAAGAAGTTCAAGCACCACCGGAACCATCTCAAGAACTCAAGGAGCTTCCAAAAGATTTGAGGTACGCATTTCTTGGTCCCAACTCTTCTTTACCCGTAATCATAAATGCCAACTTGAATGATGAGGAGGAGTCTAAATTGTTAGAGGTTCTAAGAAAACATAGAGGAGCTTTAGGGTATTCACTAGAGGAACTAAAGGGAATCTCTCCCTCATTTTGCATGCATAGGATTTATATGGAGGATAACCATAAACCCACTATTGAACCCCAAAGAAGATTAAATCCTAACATGAAAGAAGTGGTAAAGAGTGAAATACTTAGGATGTTGGATGCGGGAATTATCTTCCCAATTTCCGATAGCAAGTATGTGAGTCCCGTGCATGTAGTTCCTAAGAAAGGAGGTCTCACCGTTGTGCAAAATGAAAAGGGAGAAATGATACCTATGAGAACCACAACAAAATGGCGTATGTGTATTGATTACCGTAAGCTTAATAGTGGCACTCGCAAGGACCATTTTCCTCTTCCTTTCATAGACCAAGTCCTAGAAAGATTAGCACAACATGAATATTTTTGCTACCTGGACGGGTATAGCGGGTTTTGGCAAATCCCTATTCATCCCGATGATCAAGAGAAGACGACATTCACATGTCCTTATGGGACTTTTGCCTATAGACGCATGCCTTTTGGTTTATGTAATGCGCCGGCAACATTTCAAAGATGCATGATGTCCATCTTCTCCGATATGGTTGAGGATATAGTAGAAGTGTTTATGGATGATTTCTCCGTCTATGGTTCCTCATTTGATGTTTGCTTAGCTAACTTAGACAAGGTTTTGACTAGATGTGAGGAGACTAGCTTGGTGCTTAATTGGGAAAAATGCCACTTCATGGTGAAGGAGGGCATAGTACTAGGACACCTAGTTTCTAGTAGGGGGATAGAAGTAGATAAAGCTAAAGTTGAAATAATTGAAAAACTACCTCCTCCCTCTTGTGTTCGTGATGTTAGGAGTTTCTTAGGTCATGCGGGATTTTATAGACGGTTCATCAAGGATTTTTCTAAAATTGCAAAACCATTGTCTAACCTCTTGATGAAGGATGTGCCCTTTGAATTTTCCGAGGATTGCATGAGTTCTTTTTGTAGGTTGAGAGATGCCTTGATTTCGGCTCCAATAATGGCGACACCCGATTGGAATCTTCCATTCGAGGTGATGTGTGATGCTAGTGATTTCGCCGTAGGGGCCGTCCTTGGGCAAAGGAAGGATGGAAAGTTACATGCCATCTACTACGCAAGCAAAACTTTGGATGGAACTCAGTGCAATTACACAACGACGGAGAAGGAGTTTCTTGCGATAGTGTTTGCATTTGAGAAATTCCGTTCATATCTTGTGGGATCAAAGGTGGTAGTCTTCACGGACCATGCGGCAATCAAATACCTCATGAAGAAGAAAGATGCAAAGCCGAGGCTTCTAAGGTGGATGCTCCTTCTCCAAGAGTTTGACCATGAAATCAAGGACAAAACCGGTGCGGAAAATGTGGTAGCTGATCATCTATCCCGTTTGCCCATTGAATACATGTTGGAGATGGAGGATGGTCTGACTATAGATGATTCAAGAGCGGATGAATTTCTCATGAACGGGAAGGAGGAAAGGAAAGGTGGATCGACGAACCAAGTAAGTCGGGCCCGAGGTCCAGAACATCGGACCGAAGGCAAGGCAAGTACGAGTGAGTCGGGACCGAGGTCTTCAACATCGGGCCCGAGCGACCTGTCTGTCTGCGAAGCTAGACCGGCGTCCAACCATGTCGGGCTCGGTACACTTCAATGTCGATCCGTGGAAGAAAGTAAGTTTCCTAACTCGATTTCCATTCCTTCTCGTTCTCAATTGATTGATCCTTTCTCTCCCACTGGCCTTCTTTCTATTAGTGCCGTAAGACGAGGGGTTTCCCCTTGGTTTGCGGATTTTGCTAACTTTGCCGTAGGGGGAGTGATCCCACCAAATTTGTCTTATCAAGCTAGGAAGAAATTCTTACATGATGCTTGACAATATTTTTGGGATGATCCATATCTCTACAAGCAAGGGCGTGATCAAATCTATAGACGGTGTGTGTCAAGTGAAGAGGTTGAGAGCATAATTCACCATTGCCATTTCTTGCCTACGGGGGGTCACGCTAAGAGTTCCAAAACCACCTCAAAAATTCTTCAATGTGGTTATTATTGGCCAACCATGTTCAAGGATGTGCATGATTATGTGAGGAAGTGTGAGGAGTGCCAAAGAGAGGGGAACCTATCAAGGAGGAATGAGACTCCTCAAACTGGCATTCTAGAAGTTGAATTATTTGATGTATGGGGTATTGATTTCATGGGACCATTTCCCACATCGGGGCCTTACAAGTACATCTTGGTAGCCGTGGACTATGTCTCAAAATGAGTGGAGGCCATACCAACAAGAACCAATGATGCTAGGGTGGTGATGAAGTTCTTAAAAAGCAACATTTTTGCAAGGTTTGGAGTGCCTAGGGTTCTCATAAGTGATGGCGGACCTCATTTCATTGAGAGGTGTTTCGAGAATGTGTTGATCAAGTATGGGGTGTCTCATCGAGTTGCTACTCCTTATCATCCTCAAACAAGCGGGCAAGTCGAGGTGTCAAACCGTCAAATCAAGGCTATCTTGGAGAAGACCGTATCTCGATCAAGGAAAGATTGGGCCTCTAAGCTCGATGATGCACTTTGGGCTTATAGAACCGCCTTTAAGACACCTCTGGGAACTACACCCTTCAATCTAGTTTATGGCAAGGCATGTCATCTTCCGGTAGAGCTTGAGCACAAGGCAAAATGGGCACTCAAAGAGATGAATTGGGATATCAACTTGGCCGGTGAGAAAAGGTTTCTAGAACTTCATGAGTTGGGGGAATTGAGGTTGAAAGCCTATGAGAACTCAAAGCTATACAAGGAGAAGACCAAGAAGTGGCATGATAGGAAGTTAATTCCAAAGACCTATCAAACCGGTGACAAGGTTCTCCTTTTCAATTCAAGGCTTAAACTTTTCCCCGGAAAGTTAAGGACTAGGTGGAGCGGACCATTTGTGGTCCACCGTATCTATGCTCATGGTGCGGTGGACTTGGTTGATGAACAAGGACATATTTTCAAAGTGAATGGTCATCGAGTGAAGAAGTTCTATGACAAGGACGGTCCAAACGAAGAAGTTAGAGCCTCATGGGCTCTCGTCCTCGCCGATTGATCCTATACATGCCATTGAAGAATAAGAAATTGTGAGCTTTTCATACTCTTCTCTCTTGCTTTTAAGTTTTGGTTTCCTTGTTTGATGGGGACATCAAAATTTTAAGTATGGGGTGGGGGTAAATGTGTTCATGATTTCACTTGTTTATGTTTGTTTATTATTTTGAGGATATTTAGTTTGTGTTTCTAGTTTGTATTTGGGATGTTTGCTTCTTGGTTTGTGGTTTGATGAAAAACATGAATGATTAATTTGGTCTTGAATGGATGAGTTTTTGGTTTTAGAGAAATTTTTGCAAAAATCCATAAAAATTGAAAAATTGTGTTAAAAAACAACAAAAAGATTTTGTGTTTTGTAGGTTTTGGACTAGAAATTCCCATCTTAGATTGCCAAAATAAAAGCTAATGATGATGTGAGCATGTAAATTCCTTTGCATATTTTTGGATAGTTTAGCCTCTAAAATGATGTTGCTTTTGATGTGATCATGATATCTTGCTTGTTTTATTGAACATGTGAGTTCTAGGATGAGTTCTTATGCAACTAAGTATGAGTGACCCTTGTGAGATTGATTTTTGGCCATTTTAGGGATGCTTGTTCATATTTGCATATCCCTCATTTTTCTTGTGTGATTAGCTCATTCATGCTTAGTAAAACTTGCTATTGCGGTGTTTATCTATTTTCCAAGACCGTCATGAGAATTGTCCTAGCATGGTCACATTGATTTTGAACTTTGTTCTTCTAGTCACATAAATGTTCCAAATCCTACCATGAAGATAATCCTTTGTTTGTAGCCCCGTTCTAGCCTAAGCCTTTGTTTGAAACTCCTCAAAAATATTATTCCTAGCCTTATATGACTTGACCCTTATGGGATTGGACTTTAGAAGAGAGGTTTGGATTGTATTTGAAGAGTTGAGATTCTCTTGGGTTTAAGGGCAAAGAATGGTGTTATGAATCATGTGGGTAGTGCATCTTTGTTGTACAAAAATGAAAAAAGAAAGAAAAGAAAGAAAGAAAATGTTGGAAATGTAAAGTGGAATAAAGCAAAGAGCTTAAGTGAAGAAAATGGTCCGACCGAGTTACAAGCAACATCGGGCCCGATGTCATAAGAAAGTCGGTCCAAATGTAGAAAGTGTTGAAAATCCAACAAAAAGCATAAGAGCAAAGATGAAGTGGAATGTTAAGTGAAATTTTGGGTTGAAAGGAAACTGTTAAGTCTTTTGGGTGAGTGTGAAAGTAATTGTGGAATTTGGTGAAGTTGGTGAGAGTTTAGGTTGTTCAATCCCCATTGTAAGCACCACAAGACCAAATAATTCCCACCTTGAAAAATACCAAAAGCCCCATTACAACCCGACCGAATGGAACCTCTTTGAGGACCTCCATTGAGCCAAGTTCGAAATTCTTTGTGTACTTTGCATTAGGCATCTCTAGGTGGAGGAATTGGTGATATTAGCTTCAATAGTAAAGTCCTTACTTGCATGATTTTTGAGCTTGAGTGTTCATTGCTAAACCCAAACACATTATGAGTGATACACATTCACATATCCCTAAAGTGCGGCTTAGTTGCATTGACTTTATTCCTTGGAACACTTAATCATGTGTGATGATGTAATCTTGCTTGAATATCGATCACTTGTGCTTAAAATGTGTTTTCATACGAGGCTTTAATTGAAGATTATGTTTCGGTCTTGCTTACATTGTTATTGCTTGAGGACAAGCAAGTTTAAGTATGGGGTATTTTGATGTCTCTCTATTTGGTGGTGTTTTCATATGTGATTTCCTTTGTAAATATGTTTCTTTTTCCCCTTTTCTTGTGTGTTTTGTTCCTTTTTAGCCTAGTTCCCGTATTTCTATGAGATTTGGAGACTACGCACATTTTATGTGTTTTGTAGGTAATTTGGCATGAATCGAGGATCGATTTAAAGGAGGGTCGAGACATGGAGCAAAGGCCCGAGCTAAAGAGGGAAAGAGAGAAGCAAGCCATGAAGAAGAACAAGAGAAGCCAACAAAGAAGAAGGTGGAACGAGGTCAGGACCGAGTTGCAACCACGTCGGGCCCGACTTTGAAGTCTCCAACCTCGGACCGAGATGCACAGTAACTCGGGCCCGAGGTCCTCCGTGTCGGTCCAAGTCGGTCACCGAACTACTTGGGCTCCAAGGCACGAATTTGTGGACTTCCACTTTTGCCCCTCATCTAATCCATAAAAGGCCCTCTTGTCTTCTATTTTAGGGGTTCCAAAGGTTGGTTCCAAAAGGGGGTTCCAAAGGTTGGTTCCAAAAGAGGGTTCCAAAGGTTGGTTCCAAAAGTGGGTTCCAAAGGAGCCAAGAGGATTCTTGGAGAGCAAGGAGGAAGGAGAGGAGAAGGAGAAGAGAGAGAATCGGCCAAGGGAGAGGAAGATTGAGAGGTTTGGTTGATAGATTAGCTTTGCTTTGTTTAGATCTTGTGGATTTGGAAACCCTTGATTGGAATTTGTGGATTGCTTTTGATTTGAATGAAACTTTGCCTTGTTTTGAGATTGATGATGTTGATTGCTTTCCCTTTTGATTTGTTTGCTTTCTTTGTTTGCCACATGGAGTAGATCTCCTTGATCTTGGGTTATGGGGGAAAACCCTAGCTAGGTTTGGGCTAGAAACCCCAATTCCATAGCCTTGAGTGCTTGATCTAAGGAACCCACTCTACATAGAGCTACAATTCCTTGCGAAAGTTGGGAATCAAGGCTTGTGATTGGCAAAGTAGCGAAAGTGAACATGTGTCCATCTCAAGACCTTGCTTCGAAGGGGATTTGCCCAATGATCGATGTGTAGAAGTGGTTGGAACGAGGGCGAAAGCACTCGATCCTAGTCCGATCATCACTCATTGCTTGAATTGGGGTGGATAAGCCTTAATCTACTAGAGAAGGAACCCAAAAGCCCAAGATCTACTTTTAATCTTTGAAGTTCGACAAACCCAGCTACCTCGGGCCCGACTTACACAGTGTCGGTCCCGACTTCCTCTTGTCGCCAACCTCGGGCCCGACGTGACCTCAGTGTCGGTCCCGACTGTTCTCTTTGTTTTCCTTCGTTTTACGCTCTCCTTTCCAGCTTTCTAGTGTCTAGGCACATCAATCGAGTAGACTTCCCGAGTGTTCGACACCCACCACGTGCTACAACGGGGTCGGGTTATAAATTGTATCTCTTGACCCTCGCATCCGAGAGGCGATCATCTTGCCATAATCGAATGGGAAGATAATATTCTTATTTATCTGACCTAGTTTTTGTGTATTTAATCTAAAGTCTTAGGTTAGAAGACACATGAACTCATACTCCATTTTGTGAAAGAAAGAAAAAGATTGTTCGAGAGCTCGGAGAGATGTAGGCGTGTTATATTCGTTGAGGGTTGTTCGTACTCAGTTCACAAAGAGTTCTAGAGTACTTGGGAAGTAGGTCTAGATCCACGGTATTCTTGTAATCAGTTCAAGAGATTAATAAAGCAAGCTACGACTTTTAATCCTTCCAAGCGAGAACTTGGAAGGGAGTGGTTTTCACACTTGATTGATAGAGTTCATTGATCAAGTGTTTCCACTATAAAAAAATCATCGTGTTCAAGTAAGTCTTTCTTATAGTTCATTTCCGCTGCATTTACTTAAGAGGTCGACGACTTAGTTGAGGTCGTCGACCTAAACGTACTAAGGATCTTATGGTTGATGAACCAACCTAAATCACATCTCTTTCTCTGGGGTCGTGTGCATAATCTTGAAAGGTGTTGCACTCACTTTTTTGTGACACGTTCAGTCTCTTATTGCAGGGCATGTTGGAATAGCCCATTTGGTTCTAAGACAAACATCAACAGTTCAATATGTAGTAAAACCACTGTTAGTATCCGAAACCCATCTATAACACAAATGATCATCCTTAAGATGGTGTACACAATAGCCTTTCGCACTTGCAATCCAAGTCCGCAAGGTTGTGTTTCAGATGCTCAAGAACTTATTTCAATAATCAACCCGTTTTATAAGAAACTTCAAAACAATCTCGGAATAAAAACCTAAGCATCTCCAAAAGAGAGCATGCACAACAAATTTAATGAAAACAGTCTAAAGACAAAACTTAGGGTAGAAAATACCCAGACAAAACACCATACCGAAATCCGGTGCACTAGACCTTACGCCTACATTAACGAAACTGATTTGCAGTACCCGTCCATAAGCACTCTTAACCTCATGGAGGGTACAACCAAAATAACCAAATGGTGCTCGTTACCATGGAAATATTACAAGAAACTAATGGCTAAAAACCACAACAAGATCGGTTTTTATGAAGCTAGCCTTGTGGAATTGTAGGCTAGGGGCATAAAGCACAATTCCTTTTGGAATGAAATCAACGATTTATGCTGCTTCGAAAATATCAACCTAATCGCTTTGGTGCAAACAAAGCTCAAAATCCTCCTAACTGTAAAATTTTACAAAAGGCGGGTTTTGACTCAATTGAATTCCTACCGGCTATTGGGTACTCCGGTGGAATCTGCGTCCTTTGGAAGGGACAACAACTTATAAACGAAACACTAAACACAATCAATAAACTCGACCAGTTCATTGGAGTTTGCTACATAATATGAAAACCCAATATGAAATGATTATTGTCTTTGCCTATGCTCCTCCACGGGTGCAAGATAATGAGCCATTTTGGAAAAAAACTAATGGAATGTATCAAAAACTGTAACCTCCCATGCATTCTAATGGGATATTTAAATGAAATCTAGCACTCGGATGAGAAACCAGGGGGAGCCACCCCAAACCATTCCAGATTTAAACGTCTCATTAGCTTTAAGAATGAGTGCGACGTTTGTGGTATCCCGACTACTTGGAACAAATTCATATGGAAAATATCCAAAGATCTAGACAATACAACCTTCGAGAAATTGGATCGTACACTAGTTATTAATCAAATTATCCAATGGTATCCCTCTATTGCCACAAAAAATCACGCATTCTCGTCTTCCAACCACTGCCCCATTTCATGCGGCTTGCCATCATGGGTCCCCTTCAAAGCACAACACTTCAAATTTGAAGTGATGTGGACATCTCGAGAGGATTTCCAACACATCATCAAGCAAGCATGGTGTTTCAATGTCAGAGGGTCCAATATGTTTAACCTAATGAAGAAAACCCAACTGCTCAAAGCAAAGGCAAAAGCATGGAATAAACACACTTTTGGTAGCATATTTGAACGGATTAGAAAACTGGACGAAGAACTTCTCCTAATCCAAAGAGAGATCATCGAGCACAAAAACTTGCAACGTATTCAAAAGCTAGAGAGACTGTCGAAGAATCAGTCTTGTCTCTTGAATTTTCACAGCTGCTATTGGAAACAAAGAGTGAAAAACACACATATCAAACTAAATGACTAAGACACCAAATACTTCCACCGGATTGCAAACGGTAGAAGGAATAGAAAAAATATCAAAGAAATCTGAACAGGGGAGGGCACACAAATCACAAGATTAGAAAACATCATAATAGAAATTAAACGGGAAATCCAAAACTGATTTTGGGCTTTGGAAATAAACCGTGGAAAGCTCCAGAATATGACCTAAAACTTTCAAAAGGAAATAACCGAGGTAGACGACATAGAGCTCACAAAACCGGTATTGAACATTGAGATTAAGAATGCTTTGTTCGATATCAAGGATGACAAATCCCCCCAACCCAGACGGAATGCCGATAAGTTTCTAAAAAAAATATTGGCACATTGCTGGCCTTCACATTATCAAAGTTGTTAAATGTTTTTTCACTCACGTAAAATTTTAAAACAAATCAACCACACATTTTTAACCCTATTCCCCAAATGTGAAGACCCCAAATCAAATAACTACTATCGGCCAATTAGCCTATGCAACACTATCTATAAAGTAATCTCAAAGATCCTTACAAACCGCCTAAAAAACATCTTGAATAAACTCATCCACCCGATGCAAGGGGCGTTCATCCAGAACCGGAGTATCTACGATAACACACTCGTAGCTCATGATATCTTCCATTCCTTCCGCAACAAGTTTGGACGGGAGGGTCGAATCGCAATCAAACTTGACACGGAAAAAGCATATGATCATCGCATTAATTGGGAATTCATGGATAATATCCTTCACAAATTCGGATTTCACGATAAGTTCTTAGGTTGGATCCGAGAATGTGTTGAAATGGTCTCCTTCTCTGTCCTAGTCAACAATGGACCAACAGAACAATTCTACCCCCAACGAGGACTCATGCAGGGGGATCTGCTATCACCATTCTTATTTATTCTTGCGCCGCTAATATTCTGGCGAGACAACTCCACCTATTGAGCACCAACCCAAAAAGTGGCATTGGGATCCAAATCTCAAGAAATGGAACAAAAATCCCATTCTTGGCCTTCGAAGATGATATCATCATCTTTGCTAAAGCTAATGGCCAAGCTTGCAAAAGTATTAAAAAAAACTATCGATGACTATTGCCAGATTTATGGCCAGAAAGTTAATAAACACCCCTTGCTTTGGGCAAGGGGCGAACACAGTTGCTTTGGGAAACATTGAATGGTGTTCCCGCTATTGTTTTGAAGTCAACAAAAACACAAGTAACAACACGAAGGAACAAATAAAAGAGATTCTCTAGATAGCGAACACAGTTGCTTTGGACAAATATCTAGGATGTCCGATTATCAACGAGAGAGTAACACAAAACACCTTTAAACCCATAATAATGCAAACTAGATCCCAACTATCAAATTGGAAAGCAAAGGCCCTTTCTTAGGAGGGACATAAACCCTAATCAAAGCAAACCTCTCAGCTAAACCAAACTATATTATGCAATCATTTTTGCTACCTCGGGCAATATTGAAAGAACTAGACTAGATTAACAAGAATTTATTTTGGAACAATGAAAACAACTACAAACCACTCATAATTTGGAATTCCATTTGTCGTCCACCCGCTCATGGAGGGGTGAGAATCGCTAAGGCTGAAGAAATGAACTAAGCAATCCAAATGAAACTGCTACGGAAAATCTTAGCGAAACCAGACAATCTCTGAGTCAAAATAGTGATAGTAAAATATCTCAAAACAGAAAGTATCTTGAACTACAAGAAAAAATATAACACATCATGGCAGTGGTCCAAACTATTAGACGTGAGAGACTTGTTTGTGAAGGGACTCATCTGGCAAGTGGGGGACGGGAACACCATTCGATTTTGGAAAGATAACTAGAACGACAGTGGTCCTATTAACCTAAAAACTAAGGTCGAAACCCGCATTAATTGGGAGGAACCTGTTGGTGCGAACCTTCGTGAGGACAACTCATAGAACTTACAAAAATTTAGTGAGGTCGTTATCCATGATGACCTTGAAAAAATTTCCAACATTATTAATCTCATCAATAAAATCCCGGATAGAATGTAGTGGCATTCAAGTAAAAATGGTTGGTACTCTACCAACTCAATCATGCAGTGGCTCCACCAATCCAAAGGTGAACCCAAAATTAACCTAGAATGGATTAACAAGCTCAATATCCCCCCGAAAATGAAGAATTTCCTATGGAAAGTTGCACGAAATGGTCTACCAATCAAAAAGAGGCTTGCAGCTAACCATATTCCAATACCACAAGGTTTTGAAGCGTATCACAACCAGATTGAGGATACAAACCACATCTTACTCTCATTTCCCCTTACTAGGGCGACCCTTAATTCTATAAGCCCAAGACCACGTTGGATTATTGACCAAGTATCCTCGGACAACAAAAGAGGAGTTTGAACTCCGCACTAACACCTGTTGGTGCCTATGGTTCTCTAGAAATAAAAGACTCTTAGATAGAAACAACGGAACAAACCTAATAATGCCAATAACTTACCTTAGCAAGTTTACTCAAAACCATGTTAAAGAATGGAAACTCGTAGGAGCCTATGTTTCCACTAGCTCCCGCACTCATAGTGTGAGAGCTGGAGCAGGGAAATAGCTTGCTAAGTGGGAAAAACACAAGATGGATTACATTAAATTGAATTTTGATGGTGAAGTGAGTGCTGATGGCGTGGCTTCTTTCAGGTTCATCCTCAGGGACTCTAGTGGCTTCCCTATCCATTTTGACGGATGATTGATCGCTCGACAGTCTATTCTGATATCTGATACCATTGCCTTATGACATGGACTTCTCGAGGCCATTATTCTTGGCATTCCCCGAATCCAGATTGAAGGTGATAATTTGCAACTGGTCAAGGCCGTTCTTGGTGACTGGCGTTGCCCGTGGGAGATTGAGTTGTTGCGTTCGCACTGCTTGCTTGTCCGGTTTCCAGATTAGAGTATTTATCATGTCTTTCGTGAGTGCAATTCTGTGGCGGACTTCATCGCTGGATCCTTCAAACGTGTCTCCTCTATCCCAGTTACAGCTGACTCGGGTTTGCTTACCCTAATCCTACAGGATGCTCTAGGGCGACCACTAGCTTGTTAGTGACCACCCTAATCTCTTTCGTTATTAAAAAAAAATTCTTTCTGCTAGTGTTTGGAGTTGGACTATACCCACTAGAGTTAGCAAAAAAAAGTAACTGAAAACCGACAAACCGACAAACCAATCACTTTTTACGGTTAACCGAACCAATTTTTTTTTAAGCGGTAGCAGTTAACGAACCGATACTTTGAGTGGTTCAACGGTTCGAATACGGTTATCAATATTTTCACGGGCGGTTAACCGATGAACCGATAATATTTTTAATATATTATATGTTTTTAAAAAGAAAATTGTATATCTAATTAGTTTTAGTTAAAAATAAATGTATTTTAATAAATACTAAACTACCCATTATAATATTTGTTTATAGTTTCTGTTTGGTATGGTGAGTAAGTGGAATTGAATGACTCTTCATGCTCATGTATAAATTCTGGGGATGATCCAAAACCCAACTTGGGACATGACTTCTGGGTATCTCTAGCTTCCCTTGGATCACTGCCATTTGTTTTTGCATCACCCTTCTCTTTGAATCTTTCCTTGCGTGCACCGAGTATGTTGGTTTGCTAACTCCTGGTTTCCAAACTTCTGAAACTGACTGGACTAATCATGTAGGCGTGTTTCTGCTACAATAGGATAATGAGTGACAAAATGGACAAGTTTGTATTTTTGATAATTGTTTGTATTTAATTAAATTTTAAGTTTATTTTATTGAAAAATATGGTATTTTTTATATTAAAAATCTGATTTTTGATTGAAAAAACCTTAAAATAAGTTGGTTAATTGATAAATCGTACCGAGTTTCACGGTTAACCGATAACGAACGGTATGTTTATGATTATTGAAATTTACTAACCGAAATTCCGGTTAACCGAAACTCTAGTTAACCGATGTCCGGCTAACTGAAACTCCGGTTAACCAATCTCCGGCTAACCGAAACTCCGGTTAACCGATGTCCGCCTAACCGAAACTCCGATTAACCGAAATTCCGGTTAACCGAACGTGCCCACTCCTGGCACTTAATTACTGTATGATCATTTCATTTATGTAACACCCCGTTTTGACGTCGGGGCGCTACTCGGTAGTTGACCCTCTCGGGTACTACCAGAACTAGTTTGACAACTAAACATCTGGACCTTGCAACTCGGGCACGACGAGAAAATAAATTTAAATCATCCAACTATCATTTATTAAAACATATCTGTAAAATGTCATGCAAGAGATTCCAACAACTGAAACAAACCATAAACAACTTGACAACCCACATAAGTCGACAAAAGAGAAAGCTTCCAAAAACCGTAACTAAAACTAAACCAGAACACCCAAACCACTCTAGTGCCTAATGACACGTGCGACAACGATCCGCTGCAGCATCTGGCCTAGGCTCCAACACGGGACCTGTATGAGTACCTGGAACTGAAAAATAAGTCCCCGAGGGGTCAGCTATTATCCTAGGCAAGTTAGATAACAAGCGGCAAAGGTAAGACGTTTGAAATCAACAAATAGCCAACAACATAATTTTTAACAAGTGAATTGAATAAAACATAATAGGCCAACACACATTTCCACAACTTAGAAAAATAGGTGAAAGGAAGGGCAAGAAGACATACCACAATCAAACTAACAAGCACAAAAGTAAAACATTCGTAATAATAATCAACACTTCGACATTCAACAAATAAAGGAAATACAACGAAACAAGCGATTCATCAAGCGTAGCAAGAATTCACAAGGTCGAAAACCAACTAAGTAATCACACACACGCACACAACAAAACCATTCACAATCTTATTGGGAAATGCCATTCTCCCTTCCACCACCGCATTCCCATCTACGGCGCTAACTCACCTGCGCCTGAGTGCAGAGGCAGGCCCTCCCACTTTCCATATATTTCATCCTTCCAACCCCTGGTCAAGCCTCCACTGGAGCACTTGCCAAAAACAAGCAATCAGTTTTTATTTTTAAAGGGTCCCGACCGACACACGACCATGGCTAGACGCCTCTTCGCCACCCACAATCGTCGCACATGATCGTGCCGGTTACGCTGCCAGCACAGAGAAAGCAATACCGTTTCTTTTACAAGAAAACGTTTGAAATGGAAAGTGCATCACATCATGTATGAAAACATTTCACATGGAAAACATACATTCGGGACTAACTCCCAAAACCAATCTCACAATCACGGCATGAAATCTAACAAGACTAGAATAAAGTCGAGCAAGTCGAGAACGACTTACCTCGAAAGATGAACACAAACACATAGCGGAAGAAAGTAGGCTCGAACTAGTTACACGCGAACGTTACCGATTCCTAACAAATCAATAACCGAAACTATAACATTCGAAGAGAAGCGAAACACAACTTAACGCCCCAGAAGCTAAAAGCTCTTTCTAAGCGATAATTATGGACATATTCGATATAAGATTAACAATCTACCGAATTTTATAGGCGGAAACTCATGAAGAAAGTTAACCCAAAAAGACCGAGGCTATTACTTGCCAAACAAGCTCTTACACTTGAACATGAACATGTCTTTTTATAGTCTCATTAAATATCAAGGGCTACAATTCTATTGGATTAATATATATATATATATACACCATTAAATTTTGGAACAAGGATGCATTAATAGCTATGTTTAAAAGAAAAAGCCAACATCAAATCCTAAAGGATTAACCAAACGATTATAATGGCCTAAAATTCAACACAATAAGTTTGAACGCGTACAACCATTAATTCCAACAACTCCCCTCTACATAAACAGCCTATTGCAAACAATCAACTCTCTAATAATAAACAATCACCCAGATATCAACACGATACCAAATTCTTCAATGAATTACGTGGAATCAATCTATCAACTAACACCTGTTTAACAGTCAACACTAAGTTCATGCAATCAACTTGAGCATTGAACGGATTTAAACAATCCCTTAGATCAAAGCCAACCACCAGTTACATGGAATCACACCCAACCCAAGTTCTTGCGGTAAAAACAACAACCCCCAAATTGAACTTAAATTGATCGAACACTCAAGTTACCAACAATCCACTCTTCTAACAACATGAAGAAAAAAAATTCCAAACCCAAAATAGATTGTGGCCTTCACACTTACAGTCTAGTGAGCAGACCTTTACCGCCGATGTCGATGCCGATCGAAGTGGCGGAAGTTGTCGGAGAGAGGAGACCGAGGGGCGGCAGTGCACATCGGCGTTGTCGAGGAGCAGAAGCAGCGCTCTAAGACTTCCGACGAAGCGCTCAGCAGAGATGGCGGCTATTATTAGTGACGGTAAATGGCAACGGCGAACGACGATGGCGAACGACGAACGATGACCCTGCCGATGAAATAGCACACTCGACCTTTCCCCTTCTTCTTGAGAGCTTCAGCCACTGGAGGTCGGGCCGAAGAGGCGACCCTTACCAGTGGCGAACAGAGGCGGCCTGAACAGAGGAGGTGCAAAGAGATGTAGGGCAGCGACGGTGATGTCGAGGGGTTGACGGCGGCGGACGATCTCGAATGGCCAAGCTTCCTGCTGTCTCGAGCCCACTAGAGCACAGAGAATGGCGACGAGGACGAGGGTGAGGCGACAACGACGACGAAGAACGACGGTGAGCGGAGGGTGAGGCGACAACGACGATGAAGAACGACGGTGAGCGGAGGGTGAGGCGACAACGACGACGAAGAACGACGGTGAGCGGAGGGTGAGGCGACAACGACGATGAAGAACGACGGTGAGCGGAGGGTGAGGCGACAACGACGACGAAGAACGAGGGTGAGCGGCGCTTTCCAAAATCTCTCTCTTTGATTTCTTTGGCGTTCAACAGAGGTCCTTGATTTCTATGGAGCGGCGTTCGATAGAGATAACAAGGGGATAGAAGAAGCATAGGTCAAAAGAAGGGAAAGAAGATGGGAAAAAAACGGGTTTGGGTTGGGATTTGGGTCCAATAATTATTAGGCTTTTTGGCCCAAAACAGACAAAGAAAGGTAGATTTTGACGGAGTTAAGTTATCTAGTTCGCACCCGAGAATCCGGGCCTTACAATTTAATAAAGTTTTCGAGTGTCCCGCCTAACCTTCTATCAAAATGATAGTTTCACTTTTTTAAGTGTTAGTTGTTCATTTACCATGTTTCATATCTTTTGTAAATTATTATGACCAGGCACAGATTTAGGGGTGGGCTAGGGTATGCTGCAGTCCACTCTCAAAAAATATTATGTACTATATATTAAAGAGTAGTTATATTTATGTTGAAATTAGTATCCCAGATGGTGAGAGTGTGTGGAAACCTTGCAAAGGCCCATGTTCGAACTACCAGAGTTCAAATTTGTGCGGCTTCTACTTTTTTCCTATTTTCTTTCATTTTTAAGTAAAACTCCTTTTCATTTGTGTAGCGTAGGCTATATTTCACGTGTTTATAGTTAAAATTTAGTTAGTAAATGTTTTTGTTGTTATAATAAAATTACTCTTTCTCGACCTAATTTCATATATCACAATTTACTTCATCTATAAAATACTTAAGAGATCCAACCAAAAAAAAATACTTAAGAGAATTTTATTAAAGAACAAAACTTCTAACAATATCAAGACGATCCTATGTGTTGATTTATTTTATAAGGTAAATTTACCCTAACCAGAAATAAAATTCTCATTCCATCCCTGATTATGACCTAATAGAATGATGTCCGTATTTTTTGGCTACACAAAATGATTGTTTTTAAACTATGAGTACTGAAAGAAGAAGAAAACATAATTGATTTCAAAGCATAATCCATCGGTTAAGAGTGAAAGTTAACCATTCCCTTTGTTTCCGAGTTATTACTTAATGCTTTCAAGGCCAATTAATACTTTGAGTCTCAAAATAAATTACTCCTTCCGGTTACAATCTATAACTATATATTAAAGTTGTCCCTTTTCGAGCCACCAGAACGATTCTGGCCCCACCTCATATTTATAAAATTTATTTTTATTTCTAATATTTTAACTTTAACCCTATTTTATTCTTCTTTAACTATTTAAATCTATCTTTAACATCAACAAATATCTATTTAGTATAACAATATCTTTTGAAAACTCCCTTATACAAATATTTAAAATTAAAGATAACAAATTTAAAACATTTTTAAATAAGTATAAATATCTTTTACCTTTTAACATGATGTCTTTTCACGAAATTATTTATAGATATATTTTTTCTTTTATAATAAAAAAATTAATGATAAATACTTATAATGTTTAAAAATAAAAAATAAGTAATATCTATAACTATATATTAAAGTTGTACCTTTTCGAGTCACTAGAACGATTCTAGCCCCAACTTATATTTATAAAATTAATTTTTTTATATTATTATAACTTTTTCTATTAAATTCTTTATAACTATTTAAATTTATCTCTAACATCAAAAAAATATCTATTTAGTATAACATTATTTTTTGAAATCTTCCTTATACAAGTATTTAAAATTAAAGATAAAATATTTAAATATTTAAAAATAAATATAAATATTTTATCATATATCTTTTGACGAATTTATTTATAGAAATATAGTGATTTTATTTTATAAAAAAAATTAATGAATAAATAGTTAAAAATTTTAAATTTAATAAAAATGGATAATAAAATATTTAATAGATATTGAAATATTTGATAAACTCTAAATTTACGTATATGAAAAGTAATAAAATAGGAAGAATATAAAACAAATTATTTATATTAAAGTTTATATTATATTTTTATTTATTTATTACTATCCTATTTATAATGTTTATAAAATATCGAATTGTAGTCGTACATGGTACGACGGGTAAGACTAGTATTAGTCATTTTAGTCTTAAACACATTTTTAAGAAATATAAATATTGAACTAAATTATCTTTGTAATTACTCCATATTAATTAGAATTTTATGTTGCTTTTAAATCTATTTCTTTGAACTAAATAAGGGTATAATTAGAAAAAATTTGACAAATTAACTTAAATAATAATGATTTTGTAACAAAAAAAAAACCTGAAATTTAAATGTCAAACATATTTTTTTTGATAGGATAAGGATTACGGTCACCACAATTACTACTTTGACTCGCCTAGATCATCCACTAGGATGATCTTATTCCTAGTGGATGGTCTAGGCGAGTACAAGTAGTAATTGTGGTGACCCTAATCCTTATCCTATCAAAAAAAATAATGTTTTTCATTTTAGTTTCAGGTTTTTTTGTTACAAAATCATTATTATTTAAGTTAATTTGTCAAAAATTTTCTAATTATTCTAGAACTACTTACTAACCAATTATAAAGAGGTAAAGACAAACTGTCGTCCGCGAGAATCGAAATGGTGACTTTGGGGCACTACCTCAAAGCCGTAACCACCGAACCAAATACCCGAAGGCAATGATAAACATTACTTAATGGAGAGAGTAGGTTCGCTTTGTAAATTTTTAAATTTGAAGTCATGAAATCTACTATATATTTAAAAGCAATAAGGTTTGGAGCCACCACATTGCGCCACCTCAGCTTTTGACACATGACATCCCATTATTAATCCACATAAGATTTTGCCACATGACATTTAATCCTTGCTCCATAAAAATTATATACTATATTAATTATTCTTTCCACTCATATTCCACATGGCAAATTTTTTCCACTTAATTAAAATTTATCTTTATTTCCCAAATTTAGATAATATCTTAATTTTTGGTAGGAAATAATATTTTAACTAATAGTTGAATTTTTTTCCTTATAAGCCAATTAAATATATATGCTCAATCTTTTTAACATTTTTATTTGTTTCTTTCTCTCTTATATTAAAAAATAGATATACTCAATTACATATATTTTATTTCAAAAATTAATAAATTTTTTAACTAAAACTTAGCTTTTGATGCATGGCATCCCATTACTATTGTTGAATTGATTAAATTTAAGCCAAGTTTTTAACCACCATTACAAAGAAGTTAGACGGTTTAATCTTATGTAATCGTTTCCAGCCACTAGAACAATTTTGGCCCTATCATAAATTAAATTAGTTATATTTTAACTATTTACAATAAATAAATTATCTTTATTTTTCTTATTAAATTATATATTATTATTTTTCAAAATCTCATCTCTTCCATATTTTCAAAATATATCATTTTTGCTTAATTTCTTCATATTTTATCTCTTTCTTTTAAATTAAACCTATTTATGAAATATTTTCAAGGAAAATAAGCAATGTAGATTATTTTATCTTAATAATCTATGTTTACATATCACATGCAATAAATTATTTACATTAAATTTTATATTATATTTTTATTTATTATAATATTTTATAGTATATCTAAAAAATATCGAGTCATAGTCGCGTATGGCACGACGAGGTCAACTAATTTCACACTAAACGAAAAAGATTTCCCGTTAAAGAATAGTATATAGATTGAACTGTTGCACAAGTTTGGATGTAGGGTTTAACAATGGACAGATATGTTTTGGACATCCATTAATTTCTAGGAGGATTTCGTACCCACCCATAAAACTTATTAAGAAGGTGACAAAAAATTATTTCGAAATTGGTCACAAAAAAAAAGATACCTGATCAGTTTCTCTAAAGTGGATGTATTGATAGAATAATAATGTGTTTTTTTATCTTATAAGAAACGTAAAATTCGAATGTTTCTAAATTTAAAAAAAAAACGAGTAAATTGTATCAAGTTAGAATCATATTTATGTATACAAGTCCATGATATTAATTGTTTATTTTCTTAGGATAAATTCTTGTCCAAGTCATTTATAATAAAAAGATACTTTTTTTTCATTCACGAATTTTTTAGCATTTTTCAATTTTTCAGGTTAGCCTAAAATAGAAATTATTAAAATTTATTATCTTAAAATTTAATAATTCATTGTATATTTTCAATGCAACTCTAAATAAATTTTTTACTGAAACTAGAAAAAAAATGAATTATTAATATTTTTAAAATATTTTAATATTAATTAAATAAAAAATATCAAATATTATGAACATAGATTTTAAACTAAAAACATCATATGTTGCGAATCGAAAAGGGTACATATCAATCGTTTAATATATTTTTTTCATTCATCTACCTTCCCATCATTATATGTCTTTTCTTATTAAAAAAAAAAGACAAGACGTAAACAAATGTGTTTGCTTGCACTCATCAAAAATTTGTTTTTCGTTAAACTAAAAAAAGGTAAAAACACAAGTTCAAGGAAATCTTGAATTACATCTCGAAAAAAAAAATTCTGATGGGTATGTCAAGGGTAGGGGGAAGGGTGGGGACCCTTCAATTTAGATTCCACATAATATAAGGTTTTCAATGTCATTATATCATCATTGTGGTTGTAATTGACATAATCCAATCCAAAAAAATTCACAGTTTTCTAACTTCTACAACTACTCGGCCTACTCTTCTCTTATGACCTCTTTGCAATTAATATGAAAGTAAAACCAGTAAGACTCGTGATATTTACAATCTATCTATCTATATATTAAAGGGGTCCGGTTCAGGTGCGAATGGGCGTCCATGTGCGAAATAAAAAAGAACAAGAGTCGTTGGATGAAAAAAATTCAAAGACGCTGATCATTTCACTTAAAAAGGGGAAAAAACGGCACGAGTGAATTATTGGCGAATTATTCGCGTATTTTAGAAAAAAAAACGAAAATAGGACGCGCGCCTAGATTGTTCATCAATATTGTGCATTTTTTCATCAATAATGTGGATTTGTTCATCAACACTGTGATTTTGTTCATCAAAACTGTGATTTGGTGCATAAATAAACTATTACTTGTGCATCAAAAATCTATTGTTTGTACATAAAAAATGAACAAATGTGTATCAAAATTGTATGCAATATGTTAATCAACATTGTGATTTTGTTCATAAAAAACAAAAATAGGACACTGTGATTTTGTTCATCAACACTGTGATTTTGTGAATAAATGAACTATTGTTTGTGCATTAAATATCTATTGTTTGTATATAAAAAATGGATGAATGTGTATCGAAATTGTACGCATTAATATATGTGTGTTCATCATAATTAGTCGTATGTGAGAAAACTAATTGTTTTGATGTCGGTCTTGGTTTTTTCTTGTTTGACTCCTTTGGATTTGTCATTGTTGCTACTGTGAAACATGTGGCTAATTCTTGGGCTCCAAACATAGCTAAATAAGGCACAAACACTCCTATTCAGTTTGCAGTTGGCTTGTTCTCTTATCATACATCATATTATTGCAAAGTCAGATAATTTATCTATTATCCTTTGCATTCAAACTTTTATATCAACCTTAACTTATTTATGTACTATATTGAACACTTTATTCGTTTCTTTTTTTGTGCTCATATAGGTAGACATGAAAATTTTGTAGATAGTCCTAAATGTACAAATTGATGGTATTGACACATAAACATAAGTTTATTTCAATTCACAAATAAGGGTATTATTATGACAAACAAGGTTATATCAATAAAGAAATAGCAGTATATTCATGAACAAATAGAGTATATCAATGAACAAACAAGGTTATATCAATGAATAAATAAGGGTATATCCATGAACAAATATGGTATATCAATGAACAAATAATAGACAAACAAAAGTTATATCAATGAACAAAAAAAGATTATATCAATGAACAAATAGGGAAATATCCATGAACAAATAGAGTATATCAATGAACAAACAAGGTTATATCAATGAACAAATATGTATATATATAAATGAACAAACAAGTTATATCAATGAACAAATAGAAGTATATCGATGAACAAATATGGGCATTGAGACCTCTTGATCCAGGCTCGGGTTTGTCTAAACTTGATGTTGATGCGACTCTGCCCTAGCTCGGACCCAGCTCCTACGGAACCGAGACGGCCTAGACCTTGGAGACCCCTTTGGTTTAGGACATAGTCTATTTATGTATTATTTATTATTATTTCTATTTCCGTCATTTACTTTCCATCTTTACTATTTTAGGCGTGTGCTCTCTTATGCTTAAGAGGTCGGCCCATTATTATGGTAGAATAAGGCCCATTAGGGTTTGTTGCACCATTTCATTTTTAGTAGTTACTATTAGTAGTATTATGGGCTTGGATGTTGGGCCTAGCATGTTGCTAACCCTAGTCCACCACCTATATTAGAACTAGGGTTTTGTGTGGCCTCCTCTATATAAAGGAGTCACGCCCCCTTTTATTATTCATGTCCAATTTGAATAGCTAGAGCTTGAGTCGAGAATCTCCTCCCTTTGGCCCGGGCGTCACCTCTTTCTATCCCTTTTCCCTCACCCTTAATTTTACCTCGCCCAACCCTCGTTCCGACCAGCATTAGAGGCCCACGAGTCCACTTTGTTGTCTCGTATTTATCCAAGTTACTATTGTTGGAGAAGATCCGGGCGTTTCGATCCTAGATCCGCCCCTTGCCATTCTAGGGTCGCATCAATTGGTATTAGAACGTCAGGCGGTTCCAACGAATCTGTTTTTCGACCAGCCCATCAGATTTGGTGTTGTCGTCCCTCGAATCCACTCGAGGATCCACGGCACCAGCCCCGACGCACTAGGACTCCAGCCCGGCACAACCCCGGCGCAGCAGCAGCGTGCTCGGATCTGAGTCCCGTCACAGTCTCGGCGCAACAACAGCAGCGTGGATCGCGGAGCTCGAGTGCCTTCTCGCGGAGGCCAACCGAGAGTCTCAACCGTGGCCGGCACCCCACGTGCCAACACATGAGTCCAGCCCAGTGCCGATCGATCCACTCATCGGTACCGAAATCGCAACCGTCGGTACTGAGGACTCACCCGTCGGTACCGAGGTCCTTGTCGTGCCCGAGCCGGTACCGAGCGCGCCTGTCGGTACTGAGGACGCCACCATCGTTACCGAGGTCTCACTCTTCGGTACCGAGGTTCTAACCGTTCCAACGCTTCTTCCCGCACCGACATCTAACGTCAAGGACCCGCCCCAGCTTGACGAGCCTATACCAACATTGGCGCCCTCCTTAGAGTCCGATGTTGACCCCGCCGAGCTCGAGCCTGCCCCTGTGTCGACACAATACTTTCTAGAGACTACCCATGTAGATGGCAAGGCTTTATTGAGATCGTCTCCTTCTTCCCTTGTCCGATCCACGTCAAAGAGAGGACGCTTCGAAGCTAAGCGGGGGAGAATGATGTGACTCTACCCTAGCTCGGACCCAGCTCCTACGAGACGGCCAAGACCTTGGAGACCCCCTTGGCTTAGGGCATAGTCTATTTATGTATTATTTATTATTATTTCTATTTCCGTCATTTACTTTCCATCTTTACTATTTTAGGCGTGTGCTCTCTTATGCTTAAGAGGTCGGCCCATTATTATGGTAGAATAAGGCCCATTAGGGTTTGTTGCACCATTTCATTTTTAGTAGTTACTATTAGTAGTATTATGGGCTTGGATGTTGGGCCTAGCATGTTGCTAACCCTAGTCCACCACCCATATTAGAACTAGGGTTTTGTGTGGCCTCCTCTATATAAAGGAGTCACGCCCCCTTTTATTATTCATGTCCAATTTGAATAGCTAGAGCTTGAGTCGAGAATCTCCTCCCTTTGGCCCGGGCGTCACCTCTTTCTATCCCTTTTCCCTCACCCTTAATTCTACCTCGCCCAACCCTCGTTCCGACCAGCATTAGAGGCCCACGAGTCCACTTTGTTGTCTCGTATTTATCCAAGTTACTATTGTTGGAGAAGATCCGGGCGTTTCGATCCTAGATCCGCCCTTTCCATTCTAGGGTCGCATCAATTGGTATTAGAACGTCAGGCGGTTCCAACGAATCTGTTTTTCGACCAGCCCATCAGATTTGGTGTTGTCGTCCCTCGAATCCACTCGAGGATCCACGACACCAGCCCCGACGCACTAGGACTCCAGCCCGGCACAACCCCGGCGCAGCAGCAGCGTGCTCGGATCTGAGTCCCGTCACAGTCTCGGCGCAGCAACAGCAGCGTGCCAGCCCCGAATCTTCGCGCAGTCCCGGTGCTGCAGTGTCGCACCAGCAGTGCGCCATCAACACGCCGATCCGCAGCAGCCTCGTGCCAGCCCCGCACCGAACCCGAAAACCCTAGATTTGAAGATTATTTTCTAGATCTCTTGGGTTATTTTCGGATACATATCTTGTTATTGTATTTTTATTTATTTTTGCATTTATTTGTTTTGATTTTATTCCTTTTTGTAAAGATCTTATCTTATAAAAGATCTTGTAATTTTTCCTTCCAGGATAGATTATTTTATTTCCGTTTTTAACGGGATCTTTTGGATTGTGGAAGATCTCGTAATATTGTAAAAAAAAACTGAGAGCCCGAGCCATGTCTTGGACTTGCTCGGTAATATGGGACAATTCAGATTCTTGGGATCGGCCCCATCGACGAGTCAACACTCATCCCTATAGGCCGCTTCCGAGGGACGACCCGGATTGGATCCCACCATATCGACTCCCGGAGAATCGGTCCCGCTATTACGGTTAAATTCCAAAACCCCGATGTCGCTCCTACGACGACCGGGATTGGAGTCCGCTACCTCGGCGCCCTCGTCCCAAAATACGATGACCGGGATTGGAGCCCGCCCCCTCGGCGGCCGCGTCCCCAAGACCGCACCCCCGAGGCCGAGAGGTCTCCCCCAACCCGCGCTCAAGATCTTCACTTGAGTCGTGGACCACCGGTACCGACCCCCAACGCCACACCCCCGACTCCTGCACCTCATCTAGAACGATGGGTCGCACGGATCGCGGAGCTCGAGTGCCTTCTCGCGGAGGCCAACCGAGAGTCTCAACCGTGGCCGGCACCCCACGTGCCAACACATGAGTCCAGCCCAGTGTCGATCGATCCACTCATCAGTACCGAAATCGCAACCGTCGGTACTGAGGACTCACCCGTCGGTACCGAGGTCCTTGTCGTGCCCGAGCCGGTACCGAGCGCGCCTGTCGGTACTGAGGACGCCACCATCGTTACCGAGGTCTCACTCTTCGGTACCGAGGTTCTAACCGTTCCAACGCTTCTTCCCGCACCGACATCTAACGTCAAGGACCCGCCCCAGCTTGACGAGCCTATACCAACATTGGCGCCCTCCTTAGAGTCCGATGTTGACCCCGCCGAGCTCGAGCTTGCCCCTGTGTCGACACAATACTTTCTAGAGACTACCCATGTAGATGGCAAGGCTTTATTGAGATCGTCTCCTTCTTCCCTTGTCCGATCCACGTCAAAGAGAGGACGCTTCGAAGCTAAGCGGGGGAGAATGATGTGACTCTACCCTAGCTCGGACCCAGCTCCTACGAGACGGCCAAGACCTTGGAGACCCCCTTGGCTTAGGGCATAGTCTATTTATGTATTATTTATTATTATTTCTATTTCCGTCATTTACTTTCCGTCTTTACTATTTTAGGCGTGTGCTCTCTTATGCTTAAGAGGCCGACCCATTATGGTAGAATAAGGCACATTAGGGTTTGTTGCACCTTTCCATTTTTAGTATTTACTATTAGTAGTATTATGGGCTTGGATGTTGGGCCTAGTGACACGGGCTGAGCCTCTTCTCGAAACTGTGCGACCCTTAGCTATGTCGATTCCCCTCGAATGGCTAAGTCAGGCCTTGACCCGAATGCGTAGGAGCGAAAGACTAGAGGGATTTTGTGGGAAAAGAGGACTTGTATTTATAAGAAGGCTTTACAAGTGTTTGCTTCACAAGAGAGTTTTGAAGGCTATGCTTGGATGGTTTGGCAAATGAGAGGTGAGGCCTATTTATAGGTGAGGCCACCTCCTTACAAAGGAAGATTCTAGACATGGACTATTCTAGACTATCCTAGTCTAATGGGGAAGGGCGTGCCTATGGAAAGCCCCTCTAGAAGGAGAGTGCCCGTCCTAGAAGTCTCTAGACGCGGGCTGGGGAGGCGCGCCCCTTCTGGAATCTTCCAGAAGGGCGCGCCTTGCTTGTCTTGTCTCCAATATGGGCGCGCCTTGCCTGGAAGGCTTCGGAATAGGCGCGCCTACACTAGATCGTCCCGGAAGCCTCTAGAATCTCCTAGGCTCGTGCCTAGGAGTCTTATCCCGTGTCCATCTCGGCCCGAGGAACGCGGTGCGTGACACCAGCATGTTGCTAACCCTAGTCCACCACCCATATTAGAACTAGGGTTTTGTGTGGCCTCCTCTATATAAAGGAGCCACGCCCCCTTTTATTATTCACGTCCAATTTGAATAGCTAGAGCTTGAGTCGAGAATCTTCTCCCTTTGGCCCGGATGTCACCTCTTTCTATCCCTTTTCCCTCGCCCTTAATTCTACCTCGCCCAACCCTCGTTCCGACGAGCATTAGAGGCCTGCGAGTCCACTTTGTGGTCTCGTAGTTATCCAAGTTACTATTGTCGGAGAAGATCCTGGCGTTTCGAGCCTAGATCCGCCCCTTGCCATTCTAGGGTCGCATCAGATGTCTAAGCATGGTAATCCATGGAGGTTGCAAAGCTTGATCCGTCATGGCTCCTAAATGATCTTGAAGAGCATGAGTTGCATCTTGTATCTTCTTGTTTCGAGTTCTTGTGATTGGTCCGTCAAATGACACCTTTAGCTTTTCCTCAACGTCGTTAGGAGTCATAGCGGATGTTTGGCATCAATTATTAAACTTGAAAAAAGAAGACCTTCGGGGTTTAAATTTTGTTTATATGTTGTAGACAACTTGGAAGTATCGTAATGACCTTATCTTTAACAATCAGAACACCATTTCTGGTTTAAAAATAATTATATGTGCATCAAAAACTAGATAATATCGTATTCATACACATAGATAAGCTTAAAAAATAAAATTGAAAATTAAAAAAGTTCGAAATCGATGAACATTGTTATCAAAAACTCGATGCACAATTAGTTAGTATTGATGAACAAATGGTGAATATGGATGAACAAATCGCTAGTTTTGATGAACAAATTGGGCGTGTCTCATAAAAATGTATTTTTCGGAAAACACGTGAATAATACAGGAAAAATTCGTATGTGCCGTATTTTATTGAAAAATACGCGAATAATACGGGAAAAATTCGCCCGTGCCATATTTTATCTTTTTTAATGAATGTTTAATTAGGGGCGTTGTTTTTTTTGGAATGGACAAGCGAGATTTATTCTTAATTCTCACCTGGGCGACCATTCTTACACGACTCTTTCTCTATTAAAGGAGAAGCTTTTTTTGTCACATATCAGCCTCACATTCATTTCGCCTATATGTCGGGTCTGTAGTTCATTTCGCATATGTAGCACCACGACATAATGCCTTTAAAAAATAATTTAAAATTTTTAATAGAAAATAATCAATACCATATCCAAATATACATATTTATCTAATTTGTTAAAAAATAATAAATAAATCTATATTTATAAAATCTATAACTCTTTTAATTAATTATATTATTTTTTGTTATTTATCAAGAATTAAAATTAAATAATATACTTCACCTGAACGAAACTCATACATTATTTGATGTGACTATGCCTCACGTGCCACATCATGGCTGGTTTGTGGTTAAAAAGGGACGCCTTTTCCTATGCTAGGACACTTGAATTGATGATGAAACTCTTGTTTTGTTTTAGTCATGTTTAGACTACGGTTTTGGGCGTTTTGCCTTGAATAAAATTACTTGTTGTCTTTGTTTTCAAAGCCTTGATTCGTGAGTCATATCGGATCACCCTTGAGATCCAAGAGCAAGGTGCATCACATCCTTGTCCTTGAATCTCGTAGTTTGAGTTTTGAGTGTGGTGAGTCATATCCACGCCCTAAACTCATCCATATCCAACTACACTCAATTTCCATCATCCATCTCTGGGTTCTCAAACCATTCACACGTCCATCAAGTCATCTCCGAGGCACATCCATCCAATCCCCGACAAGAAGAGAGCATCCAACTGACCATGAACTGACTTCATCGATTCGATCCTTATCATGTGGTATCAGAGTCAGGCAAGGTACACCTTCTTTCTCTCTTTTTAGATATGAAATTTTCTTGAATTTTGCAAGTGTTCCCCTTCATGAAATCCTTCCACAAAACCCCTTGCAATACCAACCCCTAAAACTCGTTACCGACCTTGTTTGCTTGTGTTGTTTTGTGTCTTCGAACCTTGTATGCCTAGATCTACCATTGGGGGATGACCAAAACTGGTTTGTGTGGTTGTCCAAAGGTGGTTGTCCAAAGGTTGAAGATAGCCATTAGTCCTTGTTTGAATGAAATAGAGACAAAAAAACAACAAGAGTCACCCTTTGGCCTTTCAACTAACTCGACATTAATAGCAATCTCTTGGCTGGGTGTCCTCCTTTACATGATATTTTCGAGCATGTATGGCATTGCATAAAATTGAATTCAAGCTTACAATATTGTGTACTCACTTGGGTTAGGATACGGGAAAAGTACCAAGCCGCATAAAAAAAAGAGAAAGTAACACCGAGTAGAGGTGTAAGTCATGTTTGTCATTGAAGCTTTGTATGCTTGATTGTATTTTGCTAAAAGTGTACCTTACAAAGAAATATTTTGGACTCGGAAAGAAAAAGAAGCGGGGCTAGGAAAACCTTGTCGGCGGCAAAAAGCTAATAAGGGGCCGAGCACAGAATAAGTCGGACCCCGTGAGAAAGAAATTCTGAAAAAAGGTCCTATCTTTTTCTATGCTCTTTTGTTTATCTTTTTGTTTTTAACTTGGTACCTAGTAGCTTCCTAAATTCGAGTGGTTGACAAACTTATTGCTTGTATTGCATTGCCATTACTTGTGCCTTTTCTCTTGAGCCATTTCCTTTTTGTACTCCACCAAAAAGTCCTAACACTTGCAAGTTTGGCACTTTTCGAGTCTAAGTTGAGAATTGGTTGTGTGTGGCTCAAAGTACCACATGTTTAACTTGTTTGGTGAAGTTTGTGCAAGATGTCGAATGCAGGGAATGATGGCTCACCTCGGGATGCTAACCAAAATTCATCCGTGACTGCCATGTTACAATCAATGCAACAAGATCTTCGTTCTTTTTGTAGTAGGTTTGATGACATCGAGCAAAGGTTGTCAAGGCACGACGAACTCTTCCAAGCTAGTGCCACCAATGCACAAAGTGTCAACCGAGGCCCTCTCAGAGCTGCGAGGTCACCTCAGCCCGCTCACTTTGATGAGCGTCAACAAGGGGGGGAGCTCCACCAAGGAATCAAGCTCCAAATCCAAACTTTTTCCGGAACCACCGGTGCCGACGCATGCCTTGATTGGATAGCCAAAACCGAGACCGTGTTTGATTACTATGGCTATGAGGATGAGAAAAGAATAGTAGTCGCCACCGTCCACTTCATCGACTTTGCATACCATTGGTGGATACAAGACAAGGAGGCTCGGTGACTTGATGGGCTCCAACCGATCCGAAATTGGCGTGAGCTTATGTGTGTACTTGAAGGACGCTTTGTCCCACTAGACTACGCCGAGAGGGTCCATTCCAAACCGTGGCACAACTCTTCGTCGAGTGCTAATCCGAGCCAGCCCAAGAAGCCTGATTTTAGGCGTGACCAACCCTCTCCTCCTCCTAGGAAAGATGTGCCTCCGAGGCCCAAGCAAGAAGGGGAGGAAGGCATGAACCCAATTCCAACTCCACCACGACATGCATGTTGGCCTATCATCAAGAGAAGCTCGATGAATTCAATAGCTACACCATGGACCAACTTGACTCCCAAGGTACCGTCGTGCATACCGTTCCTACGCCATGGCGAGGGTCAAGTCAACGATGAGGAATGTGTTCTTCGGATCTCTCTGCGCAGCCTGGGAAGAATGGCCATAACTCCCAGTTCCCTATCTCTTTCCTTCTGAAATTTGGTAGGAGTCAAGTAGGCTTGTGTATTTGCAAGTGGGACTTGGAATCACTCAATTCCGAGTTCGGAGCTCAGAGAACGACATCAAACAAGTTTGAACCAGAAGCTGTCCACAACATGGCCGGGACAATCGCTTGTCCTAAGATTGCATCTCTCAGGGTAGTTTCCTACACTCCTCTCAACCATAAGCATGAATATGTGTTGGATATGTCACATTTAATTACTCAAATCATTTCATTTCCTATTCACGAGTTTGTAACATCGAGGCCTAAGTATTCTTGTTTTCATCATAGTTCAGTATCTCAGCACATGTCATTTTATAAATTGCGTAGTTTCCATGCTTTCATGAGTTGGAATAAACCGTGTCCATCTGGAAGAAACTATGGTATATTTCATGTATGTAGAGTCAAACCCAAAAAGTGTATAGTTGGTGCATTCATCGGATTATATCATATTGAACTTGGAAATGTTGCTCTTAACTTGACTTTCATAGATTGTACTTGCTTGTGCTTCCCTCGATGTGTCCATTGTTTTGCAGGCTTGAAAGATTCGAGGACGAATCCTTTTCAAGGGAGGGAGGATGATGTGACTATGCCTAACGTGCCACATCATGGCCAAGCTGCCCACGGTACCGAACTTCTTCATGACCCAGATGGCCCTAGTACTGATCCAGACGGCCCCGGCGGCCCCGATACTGACCCAGGCGGCCACATTATTGAGATACACCTTGCATTATTTGGGTCGAATCACAAGGGAACGAGCTCGTGTCTTGCAAGAGGAGCTTCAAACTGGTCTTTTGATCCATGGAGCGCCGAGCAAATACAAAGGCGACGGGGAGTGCACGTTGCTAGTCACCGGGTGCGCCGTGGCCATGTCGGACGCCTAATTTGCGCCGAGTTTAGCACCTCTTGCTTGCCATTTCAAGATGCATTGAATGCCGGGTTTCCAAGAGTCTTTGGTCTTCATTATTTTTTAATGTTGGGGAATGAAGGGGCTTGTTTTTATTGCTGGTTTGTGGTTAAAAGGGGACGCCTTCTCCTATGCTATGGCACTTGAATTGATTATGAAACTCTTGTTTTGTTTTAGTCATGTTTAGAATATGGTTTTGGGCGTTTTTCCTTGAATAAAATTACTTGTTGTCTTTGTTTTCAAAGCCTTGATTCGTGAGTCATATCGGATTACCCTTGAGATCCAAGAGCAAGGTGTGTCACATCCTTGTCCTTGAATCTAGTAGTTTGAGTTTCGAGTGTGGTGAGTCATATCCACCCCCTAAACTCATCCATATCCAACTACCCTCAATTTTCATCATCCATCTCTGGTTTCTCAAACCATTCACACGTCCATCAAGTCATCTCCGAGGCACATCCATCCAATTTCCCGACAAGAAGAGAGCGTCCAAGTGACCTTGCACTGACTTCATCGATTCGATCCTTATCATTATTATGCTCACTTTATTTATTTAATTAGTTACAAAATTGTAGTACATAAGTAATTAAATAAATAATATAATTGTAGTACATAAGTAATTAAATAAATAAAGTGACCATAATAATGTATAAATTTCAATTTTACGATATTAGGGTTTCATTTCAAAATTATAGGGTTGCGATGCGTTATTTCAATGGAGTCAAGATTTGATAGTAAAGGTCATCCTAAATTCAAGCGTCATTACATTTGGCCTTGTTAGCATGTTCATTTTCCTTTGAAGGGGTGGCTCTTTCCAATATTGAGTATAATCATAGCTCATGCTCTGAACTCAGTATCACAATATTTTATAACATGTGAATTGAATTGGATTTCATATTCCAAATCTTAAAATATGAGTGCATGATCGGCAAAATTTCTGGATTTGCTTCGTTTACAAACCGAATTGGTAGAATATAGTCCATTTCCTTATCATATATATAGTAGGTTTTGAATGCATTCATGGATTGGTGAATGCGAGTTTATGAAATGAGCTACATATTTAGGATGTGATTTCGACAAAGGCGGGGCCATGATCTCTTAGAAGAGGGAGCGAAACTATTTAAAAGTTCAGACATATTTGGATAGATTAAGGGACTTGATTGGTCGAAGAAGCAACAACCTTTGATTGGTTGAGGTGGCGATCATGCTATTTTGTTGACACTTCCGATGTGGGACTAGGTGTGGAGCTGATTTATCGTTGAGTGTGCACGTTGTTTGGTCTTGCAACCCTTCTTGTCTGGGATCACCTACTGGATGTTTTCCCTCTCAGTTGAATGTGCGTGGTGTTTGGTCTTACAACCTTTCTTGTCTGGGATTGCTTACTGGATGTTTTCCCTCTCAGTTGAATGTGTGCGGTGTTTGGTCTTTCAAACTTTCCTGTCTGGGATCGCCTACTTAATGTTTTCCCTCTCAGTTGAATGCGCACAATGTTTGGTCTTGCAACCTTTCCCATCTAGGATCGCCTATTGGATGTTTTCCCTCTCAGTCGAATATGCACGGTGTTTGGTCTTGGAACCTTTCTTGTTTGGGATCACACTATCCTTTGGGGTTTTTTAGATGGGTGTAGGGAAACCCATGGGGAACCCGCCTTGAGCTTTTATCTTTCTCAGCTTGGTTTCGACTTATTTTGTCAGTTTGTGCGCAGCTAAATCCGCGCACAATCACAACCCCATGGCTTGTTATTTATTTTCGAAAATCACAACACATAAATGCGTGATATTTTTTTCTTTATATTCTATTTCAACACGCTACGCTTGCCTTGGAAGGGATTGTAATGTCTTGGCGTCGGTGGGGAAGTTCGATGGTTTTGTACCTTGGTGATTGGATCTTTGTGCTCCTCTTTAGGGGCCTTCGACTTTTGTTGCATGTGCATCGCGAGCTTTAGATTTTCCCTTAATAAGCCTTGGGTGTCAGGTCTAGAAAGATGATTGGGGGGTGGCCCAATTCCCCTTACCTATAAATGCATGGAACCTTTAATCTTCAGCCCCCACGCTTCATTTTCTACAAAGTACAAAAACCCTCTTCTCTCTCTCACGCATGACGCTTCGGTTTCTGGCAACTAAGAACCCGCAAAAGATGCTAACGCATAGATCTTCCTATCGCCTCCTTCGCTCCAGTTTTAACAAGACTTGTTTCCTTTTTTATTCTCTCTTTTGTTTGTTTTGTTTTTGGATTTCCCTCTAGGCGGGAAAAATGGTATTTTTGGGATGTGCGCCGACGAAGTGGTGGTCGGTAGGCGGGGGCGGCTGAGCTTCGGCGGGCCTATTAGAGGTGTCAGTTCTTCTTGGTGTCGTCTTATCGGCTGAATGGTTGGCGAGTGGGTGGTTGGTTTCTTGTTTCCCTTTTGAAATTCGAATGTTCTTGAGGAAACTCAAACGTTTCTGCTTTTGGGTGATGGGACGTTTTGGCCTTTTGATATTCTGGGATCCAACTTTGGTTTATCATTCTTGTTTGTTTAACTTGGATCCACTCTGAGCGGTCTATCCTCTCGAATAACCCTAGATTCGCGTTCTTTTTCTTCCGCCTTTATCTGGAGATTGTTTTGCCCCAAAGCTTTTTGCTTTTCCAAGTGTCCGCCTTTCGTGCCTTGGAACCCTTTTTTCATGCCTAGGCCTAAGGGTTCCTCTTCGAGCCCACCATCAGGTCTTGTGTTTAAGTATTGGGAAAAGTACCACGAGGATTCTTTTGACGCAGTAGTTACTAGAGAGATAAGTGATTCACAGAATCCGACCTCCCCTTCCCTTATTTTTAGTGATCCTTCTTCCACCCCTTTTAAAGCTTCCATCAGTTCGCGAATGGCTCGAGTGTGCACAACGTTTAGATTCGAAATGGCCTCACCCTCAATATTGATCGAGGAGGTGACAAGGTTCGAGGCGCAGTCGTCTGATTGTAGTGATCAACCCAGCTTTTACCCGCGGTACATCGATGATTGCATGTCCAACATACCACTAGTGGTCGACGAACGGATTTCGATGATCCCGAACGACGGACTTGGGTTGTTCCTCCCCAATGGGATTGAAATAGTTTTGAGCTCATCGAAGCTTGTAGACATTGCCATGGACTTCCCATGGCCCTAGGGGGTTGAGCTGGCACTTCCAAAGGAGGGCGGAAACTCCTTAGGAGCCTACAAAGACTGCGCAGTGATGTACTTACACAGCCTTCAAGCCGTTTTCGGCAACCGCTTGCTAAGAATATGGTTGAATATCTGTGGATGTTGAACGTGTGCCCTACACAATTATCTCCAAACGCATGGAGATACCTGTGCGCATACACCATTCGGTGTTACGAGATTGGCGAGGAGCCCGATCGCGAGACTTTGCACACCATGTTGTTGTCGAGACCGTAGGGGCAAAAGCCTCAACTAAACCCAGGTACAATTCTGGGTAGCTCTCGCTTATTCTTGTCTCATTCTCCCAAGTTGCCTCTTCCACTACATGGCGGGACCACTGCATCAACACAAGTGGTATCTCCTTGTTTCGCAGCTTCTTCATTCGTCTGTCTAAGATTGCTATCGGATGCTCTCGGAAAGTATGATCGGGCTCATCCTCCAACTCTTCATAGTTGAGCGTATGACTTGGATCAGGCACATACTGCCTTAATTGTGACACATGAAATACATAATGAACTTCATCCAAGGCTGATTGCAATACCAACTTGTAGGCTACTTTACCTACCTTCTCGAGAATATCAATCGGCCCGATGTACCGAGGACTCAACTTCCCTTTCACCACATACCTCCTAACTTCGTAAGTCCGCGACACTCTCAACCAAAGATGGGCTCCTACCTTGAATTCCAAAGGTCGTCGCCTCTTGTCCGCGTAAGATTTTTGGTGACTCTGCGAAGTCAATATGTGCTCTTGGATCAAGGACACTTTCTCCATGGTTTCTTGGATGATCCGAGAACTTCCATCTACAACATATAATGGATCATTCCAACATAGAGGTGTCCTTCATCTCCGTCCATATAAAGCCTCATAGGCTGCCATCTTGATTAAGGAATAGTATCTTTTATTATAGGCAAACTCCACTAGCTCTAAATAGTCAAATCAATTTCCTCCCCAATCTAGCACACATGACCTCAGCATATCATTCAATGGTTGTATCATCTTCTCAACTACCCATCTGACTGAGGGTGGTAAGTAGTCATTAAATGTAGCTCTATGCCTATGGCTCTATATACTTGCTTCTAGGAATTAGAGGTGAACCGCCCATCCCAATCAGACACAATTGCCTTGCGCACTCCATGCAATATCATTATTTGTTTTTAGAACACCTCTACTAGTTTACTCATTGGCCAAGTCTCTGTAATGGGCAGAAAATGATTTGTCTTTGTCAGTCTATGTACAACAACCCATATTGTATCATGTGTTCTACTAATCTGCAGTCCAGTAACAAAATCCATGGAAATGTCCTCCCACTTCCATTTTGGAATGGGAAGTGGTTTGAGCATTCCCCTTGTCATTGGTGCTCTATCTTCACCCACTGACATTCCTGACACTTTGCCACAAATATCGCTACATCAGGCTTCATGCCATCCCACCAGTAGTATTGTCTCAAATCCTTGTACCTCTTACTATCTCTTGGGTGGATTGAATAGAACTTAGAATGAGCCTCTTGAAGTATTTTCTGTCTTAACTCGTGATCTCGGGGAACGCATACTCTTCCATGAATTCTTTAAATTCCATCTTCTCGAATTTCAAATTCACGTGATTCTCCTATGTGTACCTTTTGACAAATATCTTGAATCCTTGAGAAAGTGTCTTGGTTTTTGCGGATCTTCTCCATTAGACTAGGCTGATATTCTAAGGCACCTAGTTGACCATGATATCTTTGAATCGATACCTCAATTCCATTCCTTATCAAATCCTTTTGTAGAGACGGTTGAGCAGTCAAGTGTGACAACATTCGTTCCTGAGATGATTTTCGGCTGAGTGCATCAGCAACGACATTTGTCTTTCCTTGGTGATAAAGGATCTCTAGGTCATAATCCTTAATCAGTTCCAGCCATCTATATTGTCTCATATTAAGCTCTCATTGAGTGAAAATTTATTTAACACTCTTATGATCTGTCAAAATTTGGCAAGTTGCTCCATACAAATAGTGACGCCATGTTTTCAATGCATGAACCATAACTGCTAACTCCAAATCATGTGTTTGGTAATTCTGCTCATTCCACTTTAACTGCCTTGATGCATAAGCAATTACTCTACCATTTTGTATTAGGGCACAACCTAGTCCCAATTTTTAAGCATCATTACATATAACATAACCTTCATTCCCTTTAGGATGAGTTAAGACCGGAGCCAAAGTCATTCTATTCTTCAATTCATCAAAACTTTTCTAAGAGGCATTTGACCACAATTATTTTGTTGTTTTACGTAACACTTTGGTTAATGGTTGGGCTAGATGAGAAAATCCTTCTACAAACTATGTATAGTACCTAGCCAAACCCAGAAAACTACGTATATCCTTCACATTTCTTGGAGCTTCCCAGGCTGCTACATGTCCTTGAAAACTACCCAGAAAACTACAACCTCGATCGTCATTGGATCAACCATGACTCCTCTAGAAGACACCACATGTCCTAGAAATGTTGCCTCTCGCATCCAAAATTCACACGTCGATAATTTTGCGAACAACTGGTGTTGTCTCAAAACTCCCAAGACTATCCTCAGATGCTTAACATGCTCCTCATGACTTCATGAATATACTAAGACATCATCTATGAAAACTACACAACCGATCTAAATAGTCCATAAAGATTCGGTTCATCAATTCCATGAACACAACTAGGGTATTTGACAATCCTAAGGGCATCACCACAAACTTGTAATGCCCATATCTTGTACGGAATATTGTCTTTGGAATGTGGTCCTCTTGGATTCTCAACGATGATACCTAGGTCGCAAATCGATCGTAGAGAATACCACGACTCCTTGCAATTGATATAGTAAATCATCAATTCGTGGTAATGGGTACTTATTCTTGATGGTGACCCGATTCAGCTCTCAATAGTCGATGCATAGTCTTAAATACCCATCTTTCTTCTTTACAAAAAGAATTGGAGCTCCTCAAGGTGACGGATTGGTGCACACGCACCCCTTTTCTTACAACTCCTCCAGTTGAGTCTTCAACTCTTGCATCTCAATTGGGGCCATATGATAAGGAGCTCGCGATATCGCTCTTGTACCTCGTTCCAAATTAGCAATGAAGTATACCTCTCGTTGAGGTGGTACCCTTGACAATTCCTCAAGAAAGACATCTTCAAATTCTCGTACTAATGAGATATCTTTAACTCTTGGAATTTATTTATCTTCTTGTATGGCATAGCACCAATAGCCTACACATCCATTCTTTATCAACTTGGCCGCCTTCATTGCGCTAATTATTACTCCATCCTTCTCCGTCTTTGATTCTTCCCATACATGTTTAAAACTATAGTTTGTAGTTACTATTACAGTTCCACTATGAATATCTAATATTGCCTGATATAGCCAAATCCAATCCATTCCCAATAGTAGATCATCATCATCGGGTGCTAATTGTACTACTATGAAATCAGCTAGTCCTATTTCCGATTCATATTAGGCACTGCATAATCTCTTTATCATCACTAATCTTACTACCGTTTGGTATTCTAACAAGAAAAAAGACACTACTACTACACATCAATTATAACATATGTGCACAAGCGGATGACATAAATGAATGTGTAGCACCAGTATCAAATAGAATGTGCACAAGTTTAGATTGAATCCAAATCATACCTGTAGCAGTAGGAGCATTCAAAGAATTGTTTCTCTTCATCTCAAACACTCGGTGTTGAGTGGCACCTGAATTAATAACCACATTACCGCGACCTTTGCCATGACTCTGTACAGGTGGTGTATATTATTGTGGTAGTACAGGGCGATGAGCCACAAATTTACTAGTCCTTTGAGATGATCCCTGGGATGAAGCTACTCCCTTATTAAAGCAGAATTTTGAATGATGTCCCTCTTTCCCACAAGAGAAACAAGTAACTAGTGGTTTCGGGCAACTACTCTTAGCATGCTCAGTACTTGCATAGTTGGAGCACTGCCTTGAACTCCCAAAAGTACAACCTTGTTGTGATTGACCTTGACGGCCTTGAAAGTGACTAACTTGTCCCTAATGTTGAAACTGAGAAGTATGTCCCTCTTTCTTAAAGCCCATCGACGTTGTCTTCTGTCTCTTACTTTCTCCATGATTAACATCAGATAGTCGAGATCTTGGACTAGTTCCCTTTCTCGATTGCAATATCTAGAATGGACATGGCAAAGTAGTTCCCCATCCCAACGACGTTGTTTTCTAATGTGGTGGTTGTGAGCAAGAAAAATGGCAATTGGAGGGTCTGCATAGATTTTACGAATCTTAAAAAAGCATGTCCTAAGGATTTATTCCCTTGTTACACAGAGACGTCGTGGTGGATGCCACAGTGAGACATGAGATTCTTACGTGTTTAGTGGGTATAATCATAATTGTATTCATCCAACAGACTAGGAAAAGATGATGTTTATCACAAGCCAGGGGACTTATTGTTATAAGGTGATGCCATTTAGACTCAAGAATGTTGGAGCAACCTAACAAGAATAGCTCTAGTTGAAGAAGTTGTGATTCTTAACATCTATAAAGGGCGAAGTAACTCGAGGGAGAAGTTGTGGATAAATCCTATCCGAATAAAAAAATAAAAGGCAGTTTCATTATGGTAGTATACTAGCCGCTTGTTCTAGAACTTCCAGTTCCAATCGAAGCATATAGATCCGTAAATAGATTTGTATGTATAGCCACTTCAGTCGTGGTCGTTGTTTCTTGAAAGTATCTTTTTATGGAAACATGGTCAACAATAATTTATTATGCTCGCGATTCCTCATCCACTGATTCAAAAAATGCTCCAGTTTTGCATTCTTATATGAGGCCGAAAAGTTTATTAACAACAGGTCAGCACAAAGTTTATTATGTTCGCGGTCTCATGCACTAATTCCTACATGTGTCTATAGTAGGTCGGCCTCCCTACCTAAACCAGTGGCTTGTGAATCGTATTTTCCAACAACAAATCCGGAGGACCATGGAGGTGTATATTGATGACAAGCTCGTCAAGTTTGAGAAAGGCAATTCTCTTATAAACCACCTCGAAGAGGCCTTCAAGATCCACAAGAAGTACTGAATGAAGCTGAACCCCTCAAAATGCACTTTTGGGGTAACGTCGGGTAGATTCTTGGGTTTCAAGGATCAGGATCAAGGCTAGTCCTGACCAAATACAAGCGATCCCCAATTTGCGATCCCCTAAGTGTACCAAGGACATGCAAAAGCTGACCGGCAGGATTGCCACGTTAAATAGGTATATATCGAAGTCATCCAACCGATTTTAGTTGTTCTATGACGTCCTGTGCACAAACAAGACCTTTGATTGGATGCCTAAACACAAAGAGGCATTCCAGTAGCTGAAAGCTTACTTCTCCATTTCCTTGCTACTCTCGAAACCTGAAGAAGGAGAAGCGTTGCCCTTATACTTGGCCATAGCCGAATCAACAATCAGTAGTGTCTTGATGTGAGAAGAGGGTGGCGACCAATTATCAATGTATTTCATCAGTAGAACTCTTTTGTTCATACAAATAAGGTACTCACCCCTGGAAAAAATAGTTCTTTCTCTTTTAATGGCTTTAACGAAGCTGAGGCTCGTCACATTCAATTATTTTCCACATCAACTACCCATTGAAGGCAGCAATATAGAAACCATAGATCAAAGGTAGGATGGCTAAGTGGGCCATCCATCTCAATGGGTTCGACATCATTTACGAGCATAGAACCGCAATGAAGTCCTAAGCACTAGCGGATTTCATGGTTGATTTTAGTCCAACATTGGAAACCGACGCTTGGCAGCAGGAAGCACTCTTGACAAAAATTGATGACGTTGGAACCTAGACACTACATACAAACGGAGCTTCCAACTCCAAAGGAATAGAAATCGGCGTCATGCTAAAATCACCCATGCGGGAAAGAGTAGCTCAAGTAGTATGGTGTGCCTTTGAAGCCACGAACAATGAATTTGAGTATGAAGCACTGATTCTAGGCTTAACAGTGGCACACGACCTAACCATCCAAAGTTTGGAAGTGAGGTGTGACCCCCTACTGGTCGTAAACCAAGTCCTAGGAAGCTTTGCCACCAAGGATGCCAAAATAGTCGCGTACGCAGCACGGGCCAAAGTCCTGATGCAAAAGTATAGAAGATCACAATCCAACAAATATCTAGAGAATCAAACACATAGGCAAATGCGGAATCAGCGGCCAGTCTTGACGAGTTCCCTTCAATCCCATTGGTGCACATCATGTGCCCAACCATTCCCGAAAATCAAAAACCCACAAGCACATGATCAAGCATGATCGAACACCTAGTAATATTGAGGCAATCCATACCAAGATGAAAGCCTCCAGTGGCACACATCTAGAAGCATGTCGTGACAAGTGCCTAGAAATCGGTACGGGCGAACATCCGAAGCCAACAACAGTAACTCGCCCCCAGAAGAAAGGTATTGGACTCAACCATACCTAGATTTGCCCCAACATGGCAAGCTCTCGGTAGATAAGGCAGAATCATGAGCACTCAATATTAAAGCCACTAAGTACTACAAAGAAAAAGGTGTTCTACACAGAAAGTCCGCAGTAGGAGCATCACTCTATTGCGTCGCCAAGAGCGAAGTCCCAAACAAAGCTCTTTGTATATGGTATTATTGGCCCACTATGCGTCAAGATGCCATCGAATATTCACCGAAATGTGACGCCTGCCAAAGGCACGCCCCTATCGCCCACCAACTGCTGAAACATCTTCACGCGACACTAACTCCCTATGCAATCATGAGATTGGGGGATGAACATTGTAGGGAAGCTACCTCCCTCATCAAAACATCGAGTATTCTTCCTGGTAGTCAAGGACTATTTCTCTAAATGGATAATGGCAGAAGTATACCAAGAGATAAAAGACAAATAAGGTATTTCCTTCATCAAGAAACACACCATCTGCTGCTTCGGAATCCCTTCAGAAATCATCCGTGATAATGGTTTACAATTCATTAGAAAGAAGACAAGGGATTACTACTCCCAATGAAACATAGGCCTTGTGACCTCCACTCCTCGCTATCCCCGGGCCAATGTCCAGGCAGAATCCTGCAACAAAGTTGTTGTAGGTCTATGGGTGGACGAGTTGTCGTAGGTTCAATGGGTGGACGAGTTATTGTAGGTTCTATGGGTCGACAAAACCACCCCCAAGACCGCTACTAGACGGTACCCATTCTCCCTAGTTTATGGATACGAGGCAGTCATCCCAGCAGAGGTCATCGTCCCCACAACTTACTATGGACTCCTAACCCTTGATCCAAACAACGCAAATCTAGCAGCCGACCTTGACACCACCGAGCATCTAAGAGAAAGGGCACGAGTACTCCTGGCACGCCACCAATAACAAGTGGCCTGTAGCTACGACAAGAATGTTCGGGTATGTACTTTTCAAGCCGGTGTTTGGGTCCTTAGAAAGGTGTTCCAAAATAAGGCTGAACTGAATGCATGAAAACTTGCCCCCGCTTGGGAAGTCTTGTACAAGATTGTTGACATCACCGGGCAAGGCGCATACAAGCTTAAGTCCAGAGATGGTGAGGCAGTACCGCATAACTGGCACGCTACTCACCTCAAGAAGGTTGCGACGATAGGAATAAGAAGTGAAAACCTCAGAATAAGAACTCGCTTTGGAATACATCAAAATAAGGAGATCTGATCCCCTAACGGAAGAAACTTCCACCAAAACCTAAAAACTAGAAGATGGATTCAATGTAACTTCACCAGAAAAAGGTATGTAAGCAAAAGCTCATTAAGACACATGTAATAAAGCTTTCTCTTTATATCAAGTATAAAAAAACTCGTGTTTACATTTTTGACATACATATAAGAAAAGTTCGTCGCTTTCCCAAGCTTCTAGGCATCATCTCCTAGGAATCACGGATCCTAGAGATCTTGATAATGGCACAATATCCTACCTAAGAAAATGCAAAAATACAAGGCTGTGACATTAATAAAGTCCTAAAATACTTCGAAAGTTTAGTAGGGAAAGACCACGTGGTTCGAGAAACCCGTTATTCAGCATAAGTTTCCAGTGCATCCTTCGAAAGTCCTCCTAAAGGCGGGGAACCCCACTCTTGAAAAGTAGAAAATCACATAGAAGGCAAACGCCAACAAGTCGGTATTTGTTTCCAAGGCTCTACCGGCACCCGAAAAGTATTTGTCAAAGCACGCCATTATGACAGGGCTTCATTTTCATGAGTGACCTGTAACGTCGGCTTAAAACTTTTTGAATGTCAGCCATAGCTATGCATACACCCGAACAAATGAAACGCCTTCTGCAAGGCCTACCATCCGTTCATGCTATCACCGCAAGAGCACTTGACAATACAAAGGTAGAAAATAACAAAATAACAAAAACAAAACACGTAAGATAACAATAGAATAAAACAAACCCATGTCCCCACGACAGGGTCAAAAAATAAGATGTTCATGGCTGTCCACCAACCACACACACAAGCCGCCAAAAATCTGCCAATAAGGTATTATCCCTTGACTACATCAAACCAAAAGATAGAAACATTTACAAGTGTTCTAGTTACCGGAATCTTTAAACATCAACAAAGAAATTTCATGTAGGGTCACCCTCTTGATGCCCCCTCTAGAGTCTCCCCTCCTTCAATTCCGGCACTAGTCATCAACCTCTCTTGGTCTCCCTCGATTCTCATGTTCAAAGGGGTCTCATCCGCCATTCCTAGAAGACAAGCACCCGAAGGAGGATTTCTAGGAGGATACATCTTATCGAAGGTTGTCTTGAACTCTGCTTAGTTCCACGACTCGTGTTTCCCCTCCGAGTACTTCCTCATGGTTTCCATGTGAGATGACATGTAGTAGTATACCCCAATGTCCAGTTTCGGCCTTGTGAATGAAACTCTACTCTGCTGCTTTTGCCTCGAGCCTGGATATGGTCAATTTCAGCACAAATATTTGAAGTCCTAGCTTAGAAATGCGCCCTTGAAAAGTCACCTCTCTCCCCACAGAAGCTTTAACTTGGGTTGATGCCTGTTGCTCCCTGAACCTCATGGCCTCCTGCATCTCACTCTCCCATACAACCCTCTCTTTTTCCGTCGCATCCATGATCTACAAGACTTCTTAGAAAGTCTGAAGAGCCAATAGCATGAGGATCATAGCGAACCAAAAGATTGTAAACCTATTCAAACACATTACTTAAAAAAGGCAGTCAACAATCAAGAAAGAGTGTAAAAGTTACCTTCTAGGCACTTGACCCGGCCTCGGAAGTGATGGACATGGTTGAAGAGGCCACATACTTCTTCTTTAAGGAGGGAGCATGGTGTACAACCAGAGAAGACCAATAAGAACGGGAATCTTCGCTTAGAACAATCTTTGTCGGCGCCTCAAGGGCTACTCACTTGCATGTAGGGGAGGGAGAGGCCACGCTCTCTTTATTCACAAGATGCCCGACCGGTGGGATGGAGTTACTATACCGAGTCCTCCAACGAATCAGGTCTAATGCAACCATTGATGTGTTGGAGTGAAAAGGACGAGTTCTTGAATTTAGCGAATCAGAAATAAAACAGAGCACCCAAAAAATACTAGAAAAACTTTGGAACAGGGAGGAACCAATATCCTCACAGTAGAAGAGCTCCAAGCAGCCACAAAGAGAGGTACTTTCGACATGGTAGCTGTTGGGCACATTAATTTAGAGTCTAGCGGAAAAGAGGCCCAAGAAGAATGTAAGTCTAGCACATCTTACGATCTCAGCCCAAGACGTAACAGGATCTTAGAGAAGACAATATTTATAAAGCTGAAGAAGTAAAATCATCAACAGTAAGTGAAGGTAGAAGACTTGAAAACGGTTAAGAGCATCCGGATCCCTCCTTTTGCAACGGAAAGTGGGTGACGGTTATGGCGACTCAGATAAACGTGGGAACATGGCCTTGGACGCGGATGACGGCCGAAATAGGGTAGACAAAACTAGGACCATCGGTTATATAGGGGGGGTTATTTAAATTCAAATAGAGAACACTCTCAACGTAATCAATAGCCATTCGTTCATTCTTGTTCAATCAAATCAAACACAATTTCGCTTTCATTCCAATTCGATTGTAATCCTAATCTAGGACGTTCAAGTAGCTTGCTATTTTTCGTCCAAAACAATTTGGCGCCCACCGTGGGGCTACAATCAAAAGGGTATTTGCCATCAAATCTACCGGAGCAACAGTTACCAAGAGCAATCACGAAGGGGAGATCCAAGAACAGAACAATGGTGTCGAAGAATTATGGCACTAGGAGGGGGTGGTGGCAACCGATTACATAGTTGAATTGTCGAAGTTCGCCAAAGGCTTCGTACTCTTGAGAAGGAACTGTCCGACCAACATGCTTGCAATGAAAGGCACAAGACTAGCATTGAACGACTCACCGCCGATAATGAGGGGTTGCGTTCACAGTTTTGATCTGTTTCTTCAGTCAGCCCACGCGTCAAAACAACTAACCAGGAGGGGATTAATGGAGGAGAGGGCACATCCCGAGAATCGGCATGCCAGGGCGAATCCATTCCTGCAACCATCCATGTGTTCCATCCATCATTCCCATGCAAAACTTCCACACCAGAGGAATTCAAATCCCTCCTTTTGCGTCATGGAAAGTGGGTGACGATTATGGTGGCTCCGATAAACGTGGGAACATGGCCTTGGACGTGCATAATGCCGAAATAGGGTAGACAAAACTAGGACCATCGGTTACAAAGGGGGATTATGTAAATTCAGAAAGAGAACACTCTCAAACGTAATTAATACATATTCGTTCATTCTTTTTCAATTAGAACAAACACAATGTCGCTTTCATTCCAATTCGATTGTAATCCAAATCAAGGACGTTTAAGTAGCTTGCTATTTTTCATCCAAAACAATTTGGCGCCCACCGTGGGGCTATAATCGAAAGTGTAGGATCGTTAGTACGTCTAGGTCGCCGACCTCAACTAAGTCGTTAACCTCTTAAGTAAATGCAACGGAAATAAACTACAAGAAAGACTCACTTGACATAATGATTTTTTATAGTGGAAACACTTGATCGATGAACTCTATCAATCAAGTGTGAAAAAACCACTCCCTTCCTAGTTCTCACTTGGAAGGACTAAAAGGCGTAGCTTGGTTTAATGATCTTTTGAATTGTTTACAAGAACACCCTGGATCTAGAACTACTTCCCAGGTACTCTAGAACTCATTGTGAACCGAGTAAAGGCAACCCTCAATCAATCTAACAAGCATACACCTCTCGAACTCTCAAACTATCTTTTTCTTTCTTAGCACAAAATGGAGTATGAGTTCGTGTGTCTTCTAACCTAAAACATTAGATTAAATACACAAAAACTAGGTCATATAAGAGATAATATTTATCTTCCAATTCAGTTATGGCAAGATAATATTTTCTTTATCTTTAAAATCTCATCCTATGCATAAAACAAGATACAATAATATATGGCTTAGGGAAAAGGCAATAATCGGCCAACTCTCTTATCCAAGGAAGATCTTTCCTAAAACAAGATTATACTATCCAATCTTCAAAGATCACACGCGTCTTCAAGTTCTCCGAGATTTGCCTTCAACTCAGGTCGGCGATCAGACTGATGTTGGCAAATCTGCTCACAAACTCGAGGTAGTCCACGTGACAAATGTTTGGAACCATCAAAATCAAAGCCTCCAGTTTTTCTAACAAATTCCCCCTTTTTGATGGTGACAAACTCCTTTCATCCTGTTTAAACATGGCAAGACCAAATATCGAACAAGATATGAAACAATTTCAAGTTTGCCAAAAGTTCCCCTAAGTTGGATAACCCATATGTAATTCGGTATAGATATTCCCATTATTATATCACCCCCAACCTTTCCCCCTTTTGGCATCATAAAAAAGAACAACTCTAAATAATCATGCAAATAGAGATAATCAAACGAGGGTAAATAAAGAAATTATCCAACGTACATAAGGAGACCACAAAAACACGAGCAAAATAGTCTTAAACATGCAACAGAGAAAGAAAAAACACACAAATGAAACCGAAGAGAAATTTTTAAGACAACGAATATGCTAGGGAATGTAGAAGGGAAAATGGATGTCGGTCACTCGAGCTAAGTCAAGGACTTAGACAAGTCTTCTAGCACTACAGATAAGTCTCGAACATCAACCTTGAGCGCAGTGTGATCTTGCATGAGTTGCCCAACCTTCTAATGCAATTCCTGGTTCTGGCGTTGAAGATCAACCAACAACTTCATAATGGAACCAGGTTGTGAACCTTTCCCTACTTCAGCATTGATGCCCAACTCAACATCTTCCATATCAACATCAGAAACAACATCTTTGCCTACATCTCATGACACCCACTCATTATCGATCAACTTAAATCCCATCTTACGAACGATATCAGAGTTCAGGTGACGGATGTGTTCCACTTCCTTATCAGCATCATAAACCTCATGATATATCAACACCTTCTTGATTATGGAGCAGAATGGGAGAGCATGCATGGTACTGTCTTTAACAGATTCCATGTGAAGAAGCAACAACCGACCAAGATTAACCGGTTCCTTCTTGATGATTTTTTACATGACAAGGATGTCTTGGATCATAGAAGTACTCCGCTTTTTCTCTCATGGAATTAAGTTGTTGATCACCCAAGTGAAGAGAGCTTTCCTCTCAGCACTCATCGAGTTAGTGACAAAGGAGCCACCCTCGACATCTTCCACCTCTATAACATATCTCAACAACTCAGCCGAATCCACTTCTTCAGGCCATGCACCTCTATGATATTCAGCAAAACCCTTGTGCGGCACTTTCCGAATGTGGCCAACTCCATACTCGACATGGTGAACTTCTTACCGTTAAGCTCATAGTGACCCATGGTTGTTTTCTCCCTATCTTCTGATATCCAGCTTTTTAGTTGTGTTTTTAGTGTGCGTTTTTATGTCTTTGAG